>JAJJWX010000004.1:0-600000 GCA_023529315.1 Papaver bracteatum
CTAATTGCAAATCCGCTTGGCATGAAACTTGATGCCTTGATATAATATTGATCACTACGAGCTTTAGCCCATGTGTATCCATGATCTTCAACAATATGTTATATGGTGATTAACCAGTATCCACCACACTTAGCGCTACTTGTGCTTCAATTTCTCCCAGATGAAATTCTCCTTTGTTATCTCACTTTTGGTTTAGGCGGTGACTTCTCGAAACCATGAATATGATATGTTGAATGGTAGACATTTCTTGATCTTTGTTACCCCCATTCCTTTGTATGCACGAGTAAAATATTACATCTACTGAAGCTTCCCGTATCTACCACAGTTTCCATTCTCCAGCCATTCTTCCATAGATTTTCTTTGATTTCTCCTTTTCTTTTCGTATAACGCGTTATATCGTGATTACCGAAGGAGATGTGTGGCTCAAATTTTCTTTTGGCTATCTCTGTCGCCGTGAAACGTAATTTTTGCTTTTCCCAATCCTTCAATGGAGATATTTTTTCTCTAGTCATAATCTTGTTTCCTTCAAAATCTCGTTTATATCCTCCCTCTAATGTTTTCATGGAATTCATTAACCATCGTTTTGTGATTGCATTACACTCCAATCTTTCTTTATTCTCATTGATCTTAAGTCATCTTTTCTCCATTGATTGTTGTTTTACTTTTATCATTTTCTTGATTTGAACAGTGTTCACAATAATCTCCAGCAATCTTTCATAATTTTCTTGATCGATAATCTTCCATCCATGTTTACTAGCGCCCGATCATAGTAGTGGCAATAAACCCACACTGCACCTCACAAGAATTCATACAATCAAATCATTTTTAGATCAAGAATCAATATTTTATTGATTAATCTCACAAATTTTTACAAGATGGAAAAGAAATGAAGCTAGAAATTAACAACCGCTCTTAGAACTTTCTCTCTCCTAATGACTTGCTCACCACTCGAAAAGATCTCTCTTCCTTACAGCTGTTCAACTTCTTTTATGATAGTGATTTACATAGTGGATTGACAACTAATCTGTCCTTTATTTTAGGATCTGACTTGCGATATATCTAGCAATAAGAGTTCGTATTGTCATTATTGCACACTACTACAATCATCGCAAGTAGAACGTCATCACACTTTTCTCATGTTTACTGCCGTGCTTTCTTCGTATTCGTCATTCTTCAAATCATTCTAGCACGCTCACAAAGTGTTTGGCTAAACTTCGCAAATGTGTCCTTCTTGATATTCTGATCCTACTTTAGTTTTGTATTGATTTGATTGACTAACGGTGGTTGAACTTTGATTGCACCTAGTTTGTTTATTTACTGTTTGGAATACTTAACCAAAGGAATTGGTCCAAGTGCACTTGTTTACATGTTGGAGGCGTGGGAATACATTGAACTAGGTGAATATAGGTTTAGTCTTGGTCTCCAACTATACAAGTTGTCTTATTTTTGTATAGTTGTTTAATCTGAGAGTATTCAATTGGACTAGGTCTCCGGGTTTTTCTCGTGATTTGCCTTCGTTAACAAAATCTTGTTGTGTCATTTACTTTATATTTCCGCATTATAATTGTTTTATTATAATTAAAGTAAATTGCACAAACGTTAATTCCTATTTACTTGATACGGAATCCATTGAGTTTGGTTAAGTCCGAACCTTGTATCAAGTAAACACACTTTGTTGTTGTATTGTCTCGATCTCGTATCCATAGACGATCACAAAGTGTGAATCATTTGTTGTATTGTCTCACTGATCTATGACAATCACTTTGAGAAAGGACTTATAGGAAGGAAAAGTAATAAGGTAAACAAGTGATGCTGGTATCAATTTATGGTTGATTGGTGTCACTAGGGAAGAGTGGACAATGGTGCTTGAACGTTTATCTAACGAATGAGGAAACATAGACTAAGGGGGAGTAACATATCATATGAATGGGATAACAAAGATTCTATGATTGAATATCTACCTAGCTCACCTTTAGGGGGAGTATAAGCTTTGTTATTATAATGTCAACAAATGCATTTTAGAAGGATTGAATTAATGCAGTTATGTGTTGTTGAATTCTGGATTCAAGCGTATGTAATGAATTATAATAATTTGTTTATCCATATGGATTGTAAGAGAGGTTGTCACTAAAATTGAAAAATTGTTAGAGACAGTTCAAGAACCCACCAAGCGTTGGTATGTCAAGTTTGATTGTCATATTTTATGAACCAAAACTCAAGAAAGTCGCCATTTAAATGTACTAGAGTCAACTTCGTATAGGTTAGCTTGAAAGTATTAGGGTGAGACATTACAAGTATTGTGAAGACCTGAAGAAGTGAAGAAGAATGGAGCTACAACCACAACACCATCCTTCCACTTGAGGTTAGTAATATTTGACTTGAACTGTTTCATTCCCTAACATGATCTTTCGAGTCGTGCATATTGAAAACATAAAACTGCGAAGCATGAACACTCTAGATAGACATAGTATTAAGGAATACAATATGAAGTTTCTTGCTTAACCATTAAACTTTGTATATAAGACACCGACATAATGTATGAATGTTATTGTGATTATGTATGGGTATGAGGTGAGGATTTCATCCTAGGGAACAATGTTTACATGTTTTCTAAGGAAGTAAGTTCATGATATATGTTGTGAACCGAAAAGGAAATCGCAGGCATTATTGGGGCTGTTATTTATTGCAAATCTTATGAATGACCAATATGTGTGATTAGTATAACCGCTCATGAATTGTTTGTGTTCTTGGTAAAACTATTTACATGGGGCCTGACTTATGTATTAGTATGACTTTTATTAGTGAAAGCGATCTTAAGTAATCACCTGAGGTATGATCGGGTTTGTGAATGTCTGACAAATATTGGGAAAGGGGAACCGATCCTAGTAAGAGGTGCAGTACATCACAAGGGGAACTGATCCTGGTATGAGGTGCACCAAAGTTTTAGAAGAAAGGGGAATCGATCCTATGAACATGTGCAACACGTTTTTTGGGCAAGGGGAACCGATCCTATGGACATGTACAGTGCATACAAGTTAGATACCAAATATATATGGGGAACCGATCCTAGTACCTAGTCAGCCGAATTTTGGTAAGCTAGTGTAACTATGCACAATACTCACATGGAGGTAGAACCGAAACTTGTTTTGGTAGAACCGTTAAACCCATGGTTTGTGATTGAGTGTTACTTGATCAATCACATAATTATTGAAAGTCAGATGAACCAATTCTAAACTTGTTTGGAAGTGTGGTAAATCGGTTTCAAGTGAGTAAGTATGAAAAAGGACTTTCAAGAGTAAGATGTCGACACACTTTGAACACGATGCATTAATGCTTATTCTTTTTTGTTCAAAGATATTCCTTAAGGCTAAGAAGGAAGTAAATCCCAAGATCGAATTTAAATAAGTTAAGAATCTTTTTAATTAAGGATTTTTAATTATATATGGAAAATAAGAATTAGTAATGTGCATTTTCTAATTAAAGATTTTCCAAGGAGATTTCGATCATATTTTTGGACAGTGCATTCACAAAAATTATGGAAACCGAATTTGGTGTAGTAATAAAAAATATCTTGAGAATATTTTCGGTTTTGGAAATTCCTTGGTGTCCAAACTTCATTGTCTATAAATACTTTGAGTTTGCATTTCTAGGAAAATAATCCTTCGTAACAATAGACTTCCTCTTTTGTCTTTGTTACTGGTGAAGCCGCCTATCGGAGAGGAGAGTAATCTAATTAGGTGAAATCTCTTACAACCGCTCAATTTAAAGTCTTCTTTGGGATTGAGAAGCTCTAGCGCGAACCGTTAGTGGGAAACTAGATATTGCGGTTTATCTTTAGTTTTCATATTGATTTGATTGACTAACGGTAGTTGAACTTTGATTGCACATGGTTTGTTTATGCTTGAGAATCTTCTCTTCTGATATAAGATTCACTCAAACTAGTTCAAGGTTTCGACATGGATCTTTAGACTGTTGTTAGATCTAAAGATGATCTTGTGATAATCCATTGTTAACAGACTCCGTTCTGTGTGTGATTGATCACAAGAGATTCAAGTAATTGTGTGCAGGTGCTAATTAAAGATCTAAGAAGAAAGAAGAGATGGAAGATTTCTGACTTGGTTTTATAATCTTTGGTGTGCACAATACTTGTTTTGGTAAAAGAGGATCCAACTATAATTGATTTATCCTTTGGGTATTTTGATAGAATAGTTGAGAAGATCGGCATCAACACAATTCTTTGGATTAAGAGCGTTGTTGGCTTAATCTTATCGATTGCCCTTTGGGTGATTGAACATAAGATAAATCTTGGAACCTGGCAAAGGGGTTTATGTTAAGATAAACAAGGGAACCTTTGCACAACTCATATCACTTGGTTGAATAGAGTTGATACCAAACATATTTGTTGTTCCTTTACTGTTTGGAATACGAACCAAAGGAATTGGTCCAAGTACATGACTCGTTTATAGGTTGGAGGCATGAGACATACAGAACTAGGTGAACTATAGGTTTAGTTGCTTGGTCTCAACTATATACGAAGTTGGTTTATTTTGTATAACGGCTTAATCCCGAGAGTATTCAATTCTAGACAAGGTCCCGGGGTTTTTCCAACATTTGTGGTTTCCTCGTTAACAAAATCTTGCTGTGTCATTTACTTTATATTTTCGCATTATAATTGTTTTATTATAATTAAAGTAAATTGCACAAACGTTAATTCATATTTACTTGATACGTGAATCCTATTGAGTTTGGTTAAGTCCGAACCTTTGTATCAAGTAAACATACTTCGTTGTTGTATTGTCTCAATATCGTATCCGTAGACGATCACACGAAGTGTGAACTGATTAGTTGTATTGTCTCGACTCAGTCCATAGACAATCACTTTCGGAGAAAGGACTTATAGGAAGGAAAAGTAATAGCTTGAGGTATATTTCGGTACCCTCACCTTTTCAATTGGTATCAGAGCAGGCAAACACGAAAATATCTAATAATCTGTGTTTGGTGCGATCCATCCTATAAGAATTGAATCCATGTATGATTCAGTTAACGTTAAGCTAGAGTATGACTAATCAAAGGTTGAATATGTTACTACTTCGTTGACTCATGATCCAAGAGTTGCGAAAACATCTTTGTCTTTTTCTGATGAAAAAAAAGATACTGATAAAGAGTTGGTAAAACTCCTAAAGCCTATAAAATCTTTGTCTTCTAAAATGGTAATTTTAAAGACAGAGTCAAATCTTCTTAAACATGAGATAAGAAATAAAGACAGTCAACTGGATAGTCTGGCTGAAGAGAATATGAATCTCACTGTCAAATTAGAAGCTCTTGTTAATTCTCTTAATAAAGAGACAATATCAATGACTCAGACAAATGATGTTGTTGTGTTAGTCACATCTGAAACAGATCAAGATGAAGGTAGTTTTCCAAACTACATCAAGTCAGAAGAGGATGAGAAACCAACTTCTATATCTACTGATGATCAAATGAAATCTTGCCCAAAGGAAACTTTGAACTGATTCCATGATAATGATCTTAAGGAATACACTTTTCAGTCACTTGACAGAAAACTTATACATCTTCAACATACGGTGGTAAAATTTTTGAAGGAAGTTTCTTGTCTTAAAAAAATGAAAGACCATTCCTTAGTAGAAAGACATATTATGCCATAACCCTATAATATCAACTCAAAATCAGAGGAAAGAGTTGACAATATCTTCTGGAAGAAGATTCCTCCTCAACCATATCGAAACAATTCTTGTTTTGATGAAGAACGATTCCAAAAGGAATGGAAAGAGAGAATCTCTGCCAAAAGAAACAATGAAGGAGTTCCAATAATTATTTCAGACAATCACACTAATGTGAATCATAAGGAAGTCCTTAGAATGAGAAACTCTTATGAAAATCTCATTGAAAGAATTAAGAGAGATCTACCAGTCTCTGAGAATTCTCACGTCAGTATGATTTCTCCACATCTCATATCTCTAGAGTTAGAAAATGTCATCGTCTTGGGAGAAAATATATTGGGCAGAAATTCCCTAAGAAAAACATGAACTATATTTCTGATAGTCAATATAAGCTTGAAAAAGCTTACTCTGATACAACTTAGTTGTATCAAATTTTGTGCACTCTCATCCTCATCTATGCTCGTATTTATGGATGGGAATGTCACGCTAAATCTGGAGCACATGTGTTTGTGTAATTGATTATCAGAAAAGTTGTAGGTTTTTATGGATAGTTGTAAATCCAAAAACGTTCATGTATATCATGATTTTCTAGATAAGTTTTATTTGGAACTTTTGAATAAAACTAAAGAAGTTCGGACAAAAGGAAACGAAATATATTCCTTAATATTTTCGGATTCTATTGATATTTTTCAGTCCGAAGGTTGTCTCCTTTTAAAGGGAAATTATTTCTTCAAGTATATTGATACCTTGATCAATCATCTTATATATATATAACCAAGCATGCCTCCAATAACTCGCAGTGTCTCAAAGACTAATAAGGAGGAAGCTCAAAGGGTCAAAGATTGTTAAGGAATCAATATTGAGAGGAAGAAAAGAAGCAGATCAAAAATCATGTATGATTATGATTTTGAAGGTTCGGTTGGATCACAAGATGAGTCATGTTTATTGGCCTATAATCTACAAGATCCAAACAAAACTAAGTGGGTTCGTTCTGATAGTATGATTGGCTATATCCATGGTTTTGAAGAACTAAGAACCAATCTCATAACAACGATTAAAAATCAAGATTGGCTCAAGGATAAGATTGAGGAAACAAAAGCTGATATTGCTGACATGAAAATTCAAGTTGAAAAGCTTGAGAAACAGGAAGTGGTTGCAGATAAGTCTCTTGAGACATGCTTTAACAGTTTGAACACTGATGAAACATCGGTGAACAACAAGAGCACCACTAGAGATTAAGGTATATGCTGGAATACTCACTAGTCCAGAAGGGGCTATAAATGACGAATAAAACCTATTATAAAACATGATTTATCACAGTTTTCATCTGTTATTCGAACCGTTATTTATTTGGTGTGACTCTTTATGAATAACGAACAGAAAACGTCATTTAATTATGATGAATAAAATATGTTACTTTAAATCACGAATAAAATATATTATTTAATACCACGATAATTATATATTAAATACAATAACGGATGATATCCGCCATAAAAAAATATTTAAATTAATAAAAATACTAAATTAAATTCAAAATGTTACGTCATCTTCTTGTTAATGATTAATCTCATATTTGGTCCTCGGAAACTTATTTTGGTTCAACTGAATTGGGAAGGGAAGTAAAATATTTATTTCAAACAAAATCTGTAAATGAAACAAATGGTTGAAATTCTATTTTTAATAATCACCCGGAGTGAAACAGAATCTCTCTCTAAATACAATTTTAAAAATTATTTACAAAAGAAAAAGAAAAGAAGAAAAGAAAATTGAATAAGAAACTGCCCTAGTGCATTTCAAGCCTTATCACCCTGAAGTTCCCTATCTATATCTCCAGCTGGCTTCATTTTCCTTATTCTCATCGCATATAAACTCAAGGGCCCATATCCCATTGGATGAAAATTGAACAAGTAGACAAAGTGCTCCCATAGCCCATCAGATGCAAATATAAGTAACTGATCAAGTGGATGCAATTGCTTAACAGAAATAGACGATTCAACATTTGTATATGCCTTCTGATTGGATCTGAAAGACGAAATTTATCAAATAAAGGATCCATGTTGAACTTAGCCCTTTTCAAGTATACATCACTAGTAGATCTGAAAATCTGCAAGACGATAAAGCACCAATGGATAAAATTTCGTACAACTTGCTGTGACATGTTGGAACACTTATGTTTAATCATGGTCCATGAACATTAGCTGACAAGTGAAGGAAAAAAAATTAACAGAGGAGAATCATACCTTGCTCTCAACTTCCAAAAGCTCAGCAATGAGTGACCTAAATGGATGAGTACCAAATGGTATCAGGAAGTTGGCCTACAAGTGACAACCACAACGCAACTAATAAAACATTTATGCTCTTTTTCAGTTGGATATTCCAGTAAACAAGACCACGACTGTAGAAATTCAAAAAAAAATTACCAACCTGTCTCGCACTACTAATCTCACTAATCTCATATTCTCAGGTTTTATATGTGCTTCCTGTGTCTGAGATGCACTGCCCATGGTATTGTATGTGTCTGCACCACATCAATAGCATACCATCCAAATTATTAGAACACATCCACCATTCCTACAAACACTAATATCAAAACGTTCTAAAAAAGTTTTGGCAGTTCGAGAAGAAGCCAAATCACAAATATTAAATCAGTTATATGTATTCTGGCACTGAGCAGAGTAAAATCGATGACATCTTAAACAAAATGCAAGTTTGTAATGCACAAATGATTTTCGGGTACAAATCAACTGTTTATGAGTAATATAACATCTGTGTATCTCATACTTCTGCAGAGATTAGTAGACTTGTATCTCTGCAACAGTAATGTTTATTGTGTCTCGTACAGATTATGTTGTTTCGAACACAATACCGGTCATACTGTAAAATCTTGATGATGATATCACCTGTGCATGTTAATATAACATAAACAACCAACATATATTCGTTTAATGAGCATAAAGCCTAAGAAAACATTCCAATTACTGTCATGTACTAAGCTAAACATCGGAACTCAAAAGGTTTAAATTGCAACGAAATGAAAGCAACATAGTGGCAGACCTAAAAATTTGAGCCTCTATCCAAATCATAACAACCTCACTTATACTAAGATTTGAAGAAAACTCACATTTGATGACATTGCTCATGCACAATCTGAGCTGCAAATTAAGTAACCATTTCTTGCTTTGGTTTTAATATAATTCCAGCATCTCGCTTTGGCTTCAGTACAAGTCTCAGCATCTTGCTTTGGCTTCAGTACAAGTCTTGGCATCTTGAACTTTCGTTACAATCTTACATTTCAAAACAATCAATCACCTGAGGAACTCAAATTAATTACAATCACAGTAACTAATCCCCCACAAAACATATAATATAGAGGAAACGGTCTTACTTTTCTTGTGTCTTTTCAATGTGCCTTTGTAATGATTTGATGTATGTGATCCTGAACAAGGATGAGACCAAGGTTTTGGAATTCTCCCGAATTCACATCAGATGACTTACAGGATTGAAGCATTGCCTTGAGTTCCATATTTCCACCCTTAGCTGTGAATCTGAAAATCATCAATCTAAAATTGATAAATTTACAGATAAAACCAAACATCCCTTGGTCACCACAGAATCCTAACAAAGATAGAAAAATCTAGATCTATCAAATGGATTAACTGTTTAAAATGTAACTTAAACAGAATTTAGAAATCGATTTTACCTTGGTAAGACATTCAACATCACTGAAGTCACAAAGGACACTTGAATGGATTCAGATCGACTAGTTTTTTTTCTTGTATAAGAGCTGCATTAGCAAACATGAAGAAATCAAAATCCCTAGCATATTCCAGATTCAACAAATAATCCCCAATTTCACTAAAACCCTTGAGACTTTACAACAATCTTCCCCTATTCGGATTTTTTTAATGAAAACCCTAGAATCTTACAAGAAAACTAAATTCAACAATAGAAAACGAAGAAGAAGAAGAATACATGTTGTAAGGGGTTTGTTTAATGAGAAATTTTTTTTTGTCGTTGTCTCTGGGTTTGTTGGAGAGATTGAGTTTTGTGGAGAAGATGAAAAAGATGGAGGGGTTTAGTTTTTTTGAATTTTTCAGTCTCTTGTTTAGAAGATGGAGAAGAGAAAAAGATAGAGGCGCAGAAAAAGGCTAGGTTTAGAAGTTAAACAAAAAGGAAATGGCAGCTAAAATCTAGGTCTATGTAGGGATGCACAAAACCGAACCGATAACCGCACTAACCGAACCGTAACTGCACCGAACTGAATACCATTGGTTCGGTTTTGGTTTTAAATTTGCTAACCGAACTATAAACGGTTAGTTGATCGGTTCCACTACTAACCGAACCGAAACCGAACCGATAACCGATTATTATTAGGATTAATCCTAGCCGTCTAAAATCGGGTAATCCTAGTGTATAAAAACCGAACTCATATGCGGCCATTTCATTTCTTCTTCTCTTCCTATCCGACTCCTCCACCTCCATCAAGATTCAAGACTTAAGAGCACCACCACCTCTATGATCTAGTAAGTTATTTTCTCTTTGATTGATTTTTTTTATCAATTCTGCAGAGATTAGTAGACTTGTATCTCTGCAACAGTAATGTTTATTGTGTCTCGTACAGATTATGTTGTTTCGAACATAATACCGGTCATACTGTAAAATCTTGATGATGATATCACCTGTGCATGTTAATATAACATAAACAACCAACATATATTCGTTTAATGAGCATAAAGCCTAAGAAAACATTCCAATTACTGTCATGTACTAAGCTAAACATCGGAACTCAAAAGGTTTAAATTGCAACGAAATGAAAGCAACATAGTGGCAGACCTAAAAATTTGAGCCTCTATCCAAATCATAACAACCTCACTTATACTAAGATTTGAAGAAAACTCACATTTGATGACATTGCTCATGCACAATCTGAGCTGCAGATTAAGTAACCATTTCTTGCTTTGGTTTTAATATAATTCCAGCATCTCGCTTTGGCTTCAGTACAAGTCTCAGCATCTTGCTTTGGCTTCAGTACAAGTCTCGGCATCTTGAACTTTCGTTACAATCTTACATTTCAAAACAATCAATCACCTGAGGAACTCAAATTAATTACAATCACAGTAACTAATCCCCCACAAAACATATAATATAAAGGAAATGGTCTTACTTTTCTTGTGTCTTTTCAATGTGCCTTTGGAATGATTTGATGTATGTGATCCTGAACAAGGATGAGACCAAGGTTTTGGAATTCTCCCGAATTCACATCAGATGACTTACAGGATTGAAGCATTGCCTTGAGTTCCATATTTCCACCCTTATCTGTGAATCTGAAAATCATCAATCTAAAATTGATAAATTTACAGATAAAACCAAACATCCCTTGGTCACCACAGAATCCTAACAAAGAAAGAAAAATCTAGATCTATCAAATGGATTAACTGTTTAAAATGTAACTTAAACAGAATTTAGAAATCGATTTTACCTTGGTAAGACCTTCAACATCACTGAAGTCACAAAGGACACTTGAATGGATTCATATCGACTAGTTTTTTTTCTTGTATAAGAGCTGCATTAGCAAACATGAAGAAATCAAAATCCCTAGCATATTCCAGATTCAACAAATAATCCCCAATTTCACTAAAACCCTTGAGACTTTACAACAATCTTCCCCTATTCGGATTTTTTTAATGAAAACCCTAGAATCTTACAAGAAAACTAAATTCAACAATAGAAAACGAAGAAGAAGAAGAATTCATGTTGTAAGGGGTTTGTTTAATGAGAATTTTTTTTGTCGTTGTCTCTGGGTTTGTTGGAGAGATTGAGTTTTGTGGAGAAGATGAAAAAGATGGAGGGGTTTAGTTTTTTTGAATTTTTCAGTCTCTTGTTTAGAAGATGCAGAAGATAAGATGGAGAAGAGAAAAAGAGAGAGGCGCATAAAAAGTCTAGGTTTAGAAGTTAAACAAAAAGGAAATGGCAGCTAAAATCTAGGTCTATGTAGGGATGCACAAAACCGAACCGATAACCGCAACCGAACCGATAACCGCACTAACCGAACCGTAACCGCACCGAACCGAATACCATTGGTTCGGTTTTGGTTTTAAATTTGCTAACCGAACTATAAACGGTTAGTTGATCGGTTCCACTACTAACCGAACCTAAACCGAACCGATAACCGATTATTATTAGGATTAATTCTAGCCGTCTAAAATCGGGTAATCCTAGAGTATAAAATCCGAACTCGTATGCGGCCATTTCATTTCTTCTTCTCTTCCTCTCCGACTCCTCCACCTCCATCAAGATTCAAGACTTAAGAGCACCACCACCTCTATGATCTAGTAAGTTATTTTCTCTTTGATTGATTTTTTTAATCAATTTCTAGGTTTTTTTTTTAACCTTAGATTAATTTATGGTTTGAACAATAACCGAACCGAATTAAAAAATAACCGAACCAAACCGAATACCATTGGGTTCGGTTTCGGTTTTAAATTTGCTAACCGAACTATAAACGGTTAGTTGATCGGTTCCACTACTAACCGAACCGTGTGCAGACCTAGGTCTATGGGAAGTATATGATCCCACGGTCGTACAATCCTCCGCTGGTGACTAGGTGTGACCGTTCCCACATAGGTCATTACCAAACTATACGAAAGTCTCACGGCGAATTAGTCAGTGGCTAACCTTTTATAGAATTATAATAATGTGGCACTACATTTGGCTAGCCAGTTCTGGGTATGCAGCAGATGATTAGTTTTGGGTGCGTAAATATTACATATATTTGTCGGATTTATTCCGTGATATAATGGTTTTCCAATAAATCACACTTAGTAAATTATCACGTCTGAAAATTACGGTTTTTGTTGTGTTAAATGATGGGCTCAATTATTTTCATGTTATATGACAGAATTTGTTTGTAAAATTTCATTCACGTAATTAATCTGTCATTTAAAAACGTGATTAATAGCCCTTTCTGGACTAGTGACCTATAGGCTGTTTGGAAACCTCATGAGAAGTTACTTCTTGACTTAATTAAGTGATCAAAAAGCTATAAGTTAGTATGGATGGCATGTGTTAAATCAACTTATGGAAGCCAAAAAGTATCTTCAAAACGAAGCAAAAAATGTTTGCTTTTTGACTTCTCTAGAAGCTACTTCTCAAATTTATAAAAAAAAAATAACTAAATGGTTCCTTTACTTCCCTCTTTCCTGTATTCTCTCAGGTATCAAACTTAAACTATGTTTTCATTATTCTTCCATCTACAAGATCATCTCAGCAACATTGGAGGTATTTAAAATGAAACTAGAGAAGAACGAAGATAAGACGGGATAAAACCAAAAATAATTATCCGATAAATTTCGTGAAGGAATCCAAGACATCAAAAATCAAAAATTGATGATTTTATATGATTTGTTGCAGTTACTTGAAATTGATCTACAGATCTCGAAGGTTAATATTCAAGTTGCACTATACTATGGGTAAGAATGATTGAAGTTTAAAGATTTTTTGCTGCTTGATTTTCCCCAAATATTGATTATGCTTGATTTTGGGTGAGTAAGTTTCATGTATAAAATTAAGTTGATTAGCATAAAGGATCTTGGCTTTCGATGAGGAAGATGATCTTGTAATTTTAACAAACCAATTTCTGGTTTTCATTATTAATTTTATTTTGAAAACGCATCAATCGTCGTTATAATTTGAGATTGGGTTGTAAGTCGTTGTATTTGCATCTTGCCTTTACAAATCTTTGATCACAGAAGGGATTGGGTTGTACGTCGTTGTATTATCATCCAATTTTCATTTTTGTTCACATAGGATTGGAATCCCCAAACTGTTACTATTGTACAATCTTACTGATTTATGAATTATAGAAGTAAGTGATTTCCAAACTAACTTATTTGATTTTTTACTTCTCGGAAGTACTTCCGAGAAGTCCAGAAGTAGAAATCAGAAGCAGATTTGTATCCAAACGCGCTATTAATCTAGAAAAATAGACATCAATTTTTGATTTCTTTCATTGATTGTATAAGTCTATTATGAATAAAAACTATTATGAATAAAGTTATTTGATTTATAATTTTTCTTGTGATAATTTTTGATTTACATAGCCGGTGCTTTAATTCTTTATTTATTTTCTATGTATGTTTATGGGATGTTTGATTTCGGTTTTATTACCTTGATATTCGATCTCATAATATGTTGTGAACCCTTGTGGTTTGGGTGACTTTTTGATTTAGCAGGATTAAGTTGTAGCCCATGTTGGTAGGATTTATCATAGGATCATGAGGGGTTCCTGTAGAAACAATATGTGAAAAAGTCACAATATGTTGAATCGGTTTTGGTTTGGCATAAAAGCATGTGTTTCGATGGTTTTTAACTCTTGCTCGCAATTGTTAAAACCGATTTTCAACCTTTCTCTGGTAAAGGTTGGTTATTGTTATTCTTTTGTTTTTGGCATGAGAATGACAACATAATGGTATTTCGATATCAATCTCCCGGAAGAAGAAAACGATGCAATCATATTTGGAGAAGTTGGATGCGAAATTGAGGTAACAATCTTGTTAGTTAGTTATTTTCTTGTTTTAAGAAAATACAATTTTTATTTGATATATATATTGCTTTTGCTTAAACGAAATTGTTAGTACAATTGATGTGGTTATTTCATTATGTATGTGTGACTCAATTGGTTCCGGTTAAGTAAAACTATTGTTATCTTGCTTTGTTGTGTGATAACAATCGTTTAGGCTTACGAAAGTTTGGTGAAATTGCGGTGCTTTAATGTTTATGTTAATTCAATTGCTTCCAGTTAAGTAAAACAATTGTTATTTTGCTTTATTGTATGGTATCAATTGTTTAGGCTTACAAAATTTCGGTGCAATAGTGAAACTTTGATATATTTGTTGTTTCAATTGCTTCCGGTTGAGGTGAATAATTATTCAATTTGATTTATTGGTTTGTATGAATTATTTATAGCTTACCGAATGAATATGTTGATGGGATGAGTTGTTTAGTCCAATCCGATTCCGGATAAGATAAACTAAGTTAATTCTGATCTTAGTTAGACTTATTAAAGTGCAGATTTCGGTTATTCAAGTCTAGCCGAAAGCCTAAACAAGGAAATGCTAGTTAACTAACCTAGTATTTGGCTTGTTTAAAATCTAAAGGTCCAAGTTGTATGGATAATTAGAACCTGATGAGAAAAATGGAGTTTATCTTTGTTTTGGTCTTATCGAATGAAGCGGTTGTATTCATACAATCGGTTTAGCAAAGGAACTAAGTTTCTTAGTTGATTTTTGGTTTGCTAAACTAGTTGGGAAAATTTCTTTGGGTAATTATTTCAATGATAACATATCAAAACGTAATTACTTGTAGTTTCGGTTTTGATATTGGTTATCAAAAATGGTATGTGGAACCCTCGTGCTTGACTCAACAGGTTGCAAATCTATTTTGAGATCTGTAAGATCCTTTTCGTGTTGTCCTTTATTTTTTCGCTTCTTTGTAATTTTTGTGACAAAAAGGGGGAGAAATATATGGAGTAAACAGGTGATGATGGTATCAATTTTATGTTGATTGGTGTCACTAGGGAAGAGGACAATGGTGCTTGAACGTTTATCTAACGAATGAGGAAAAGCATAGACTATGGGGGAGTAACATATCATATGATTGGGATAACAAATACGTGCGGATTGAAAATATACCTATCTCACCTTTATGGGGAGTATAAGCTTTGTTATTATAGTGTAGCTATTGCATTTTTGAGGATTGAATGTATGCAGGTTATGAGCTATGGATTCGGGAATCAAGCGTATGTGTAATGAATTCTTGTAATTTGTTTATCCATATGATTGTAAGAGTTTTGTCACTAAAATTGACAAAGGTTGAGATTGTTAGAGCATTGCTCGGTTGAGCCCACCAAGCGTTGGTATGTCAAGTTTGGTTGTTATATTTTAGTGAACCAAAACTCATTTAAGAGTCGCTTGATTTAGATGTACTAGAGTCAACTTCGTATAGGTTAGCTTGAAAGTATTAGGGTGAGACATTACAAGTATTGCGAAGACTTGAAGAAGTGAAGAAGAACAGAGCTACAACTACAACATCATTTGTCCACTTGAGGTTAGTGATATTTGACTTGAACTGTTTCATTCCCTAACGTATATTTCAAGTCGTGCATATTGAAAACATAAAACTGCGAAGCATGAATACTCTAGATAGACATAGTATTAAGGAATACAATATAGAGTTTCTTGCTTAACCATTAAACTTTGTATATAAGACATCGACATAATCGTATGAATGCTATTATGATTATGTATGGGTATGAGGTGAGGATTTCATCCTAGGGAACAATGTTTACATGTGTTCTAAGGAAATAAGTTCATGATATGTGTTGTGAACCGAAAAGGAAATCGTTAGGCGTTATTGGGGATATTCTTCATTGCAAATCTTATGAACGACCAATATGTGGGATTAGTATAACCACTCATGACTTGTTTGTGTTCTTGGTAAAACTATTCACATGAGGTCTGACTTATGTATTGGTATGACTTTTATTAGTGAAACCGATCTTAAGTAATCACGTGGGGTTGTGAATGTCTGACAAATATTGGGAAAGGGGAACCGATCCTAGTAAGAGATGCAGTACATCACAAGGGGAACCGATCCTTGTATGAGGTGCAGCAAGGTTTATAAAAGAAATGGAAATCGATCCTATGAACATGTGTAACACGTTTTTGGGCAAGGGGAACCGATCCTATGGACATGTGCAGTGCATACAAGTTAGATGCCAAATATATGTGGGGAACCGATCCAAGTACCTAGTCAGCCGAATTTTGGTAAGCTAGTGTAACTATGCACAATACTCGCATGGAGGTAGAACTGAAACTTGTTTTGGTAGAACTGTTAAACCCATGGTTTGTGACTGAGTGTTACTTGATCAATCACATAGTTCTTGAAAGTCAGATGAACCAATTCTAAACTTGTTTGGAAGTGTGGTAAATCGGTTTCAAGTGAGTAAGTATGAAAAAGGACTTGCAAGAGTAAGATGTCGACACACTTTGAACACAATGCATTAATGCTTATTCTTTTTTGTTCAAAGATATTCCTTAAAGTCTAAGAAGGAAGTAAATCCCAAGATCGAATTTAAATAAGTTAAGAATCTTTTTAATTATATATGGAAAATAAGAATTAGTAATGTGCATTTTCTAATTAAAGATTTTCCAAGGAGATTTCGATCATATTTTTGGATAGTGCATTCACATGAATTATGGAAACAGAATTTGGTGTAGTAATGAAAAATATCTTGAGAATATTTTCGGTTTTGGAAATTCCTTGGTGTCCAAACTTCCTTGTCTATAAATACTTTGAGTTTGCATTTCTATCAAACTAATCCTTCTTAACAATAAACTTCCTCTTTTGTCTTTGTTACTGGTGAAACCGCCTATCGGAGAAGAGAGTAATATAATTAGGTGAAATCTCTTACGGGCGCTCAATTTAAAGTCTTCTTTGGGATTGAGAAGCTCTAGCGCGACCCGTTGGTGGGAAACTAGATATTGCGTTTTATCTTTAGTTTTCATATTGATTTGATTGACTAACGGTGGTTGAACTTTGATTGCACCTAGTTTGTTTATGCTTGAGAATCTTCTCTTCTGATATAAGATTCACTCAAACTAGTTCAAGGTTTCGACATGGATCTTTAGACTGTTGTTAGATCTAAAGACGATCTTGTGATGATCCATTGTTAACAGACTCCGTTCTATGTGTGACTGATCACAAGAAATTCAAGTAGTTGTGTGCAGGTGTTTATTGAAGATCTAAGAAGATTTGAAGATAGAGAAGAGATAGAAGATTTCTGACTTGGTTTTATAATCTTTGGTGTGCACAATACTCGTTTTTGTAAAAGAGGATCCAACTATAATTGATTTATCCTTTGGGTATTTTGATAGAATAGTTGAGAAGATCGGCATCAACACAATTCTTTGGATTAAGAGTGTTGTTGGCTTAATCTTACCGATTGCCCTTGGGGTGATTGAACATAAGATAGATCTTGGAACCTGGCAAAGGAGTTTATGTTAAGTTAAACATGGGAACCTTTACGCAACTCATATCACTTGGTTGAAGAGAGTTGATATCAAACAGATTTGTTGTTCCTTTACTGTTTGGAATACGAACCAAGGGAATTGGTCCAAGTACGTGACTCGTTTACAGGTTGGAGGCGTGGGAATATAGACGGAACTAGGTGAACAATATGTTTAGTTGCTTGGTCTCAATTATACGAAGTTAGCTTATTTTGTATAACGGCTTAATCCTGAGAGTATTCAATTCTAGAAAAGGTCCCGGGGTTTTTCTACATTGTCGGTTTTCTCGTTAACAAAATCTTGCTGTGTCATTTACTTTATATTTCCGCATTATAATTATTTTATTATAATTAAAGTAAATTGCACAAACTTTAATTCCTATTTACTTGATATGTGAATCCTATTGAGTTTGGTTAAGTCCGAACCTTTGTATCAAGTAAACAGACTTCATTGTTGTATTGTTTCGATCTCGTATCCATAGATGATCACACAAAGTGTGAACCGATTAGTTGTATTGTCTCGACTCAGTCTATAGACAATCACTTTTGGAGAAAGGACTTATAGGAAGGAAAAGTAATAACTTGAGGTATATTTGGGTACCCTCGCCTTTTCACGAACCGTAACACCCAGACTCGTGAAAAATCCTTATGGTTTACGAACCTTTTCACCAACGGTCCCAATAGAAAATTAACAGATGCTCAAAGACTCATTTTTTAAAATATGTTTAGCATTTTTATGACTCTGTTAACCACTTATAAGACTATATTGATCACTGAAACACTTATGTGTATGCAACATTATTAAATTATTAAGTGTTTAGATAAACATCAAATTGCTTGTCATTCACATGGCATATTTTCCAAACCATACAAACATTAATTATACACGGTTCCGTAATCGGACGATTGAGTATATTCTTCTATTGTATTTTCAAGACTAATTCTCATATGTTCAATTGAAACCCTAAACAGAGTTTCATCTGAACAGAGAAAGGTTTTACTTGATTTTCAAGTTAGATTACCTTGAATTCTAAGCCACCCTCAGTCTTGAAAAACTATAAATAGCGATGTTCTTTAAATGGGAAATTCAATCCTGACACTTTGTGTCCTAGTTGATTGCTAGAGTCGTCATCTATTAACCTAGGTTTTCTCTGAGAAATATTGTAGTTGCAGGAATTCCCACACTACACCCTATTCAAGAATTTATCAATATTCATGACATAATTTGAAGATTAAAGACACTTTTTCCATTAATATGATCTTAAGGAATTTTACAAAAATCAAGAACACATAATACTTGATAAAGATTTTCTCTCTCCTAAAAACCTTCCTAGCCCTCAAAAATTCATCATCTCTCTCTGGAACTATTCATTCCCTTTATATAGGCATTTACATATTGGATTACAACTCATGACAGCTCATTTACAGCTAAGATTCCCTTTAGTTTCGGATCTGAGTTCTTGAGATAAATCGCAGTTAGCACCGCCTTAATCATTCGCAGGTTTTATTGATCTGCCGCAGAAATGTCACACTTTATTCATGTTTCTGTCGTTTTCATCCGATATGTCATTCCTTACGTCACCTTGAGATGTGTCGAATAATATCATTGATGTATCGCAGAATTGTTGTTTATTATTGATGTATCGCAGAACTGTTGTTTATTTCGCAGTAATATTGTTGTAACAATATTCTGATCCTACATCTTGCCTCTTCTCATATCTTTTCTGCGAAGAAGATAAAGATCATGAGAATTTAAGTTTCTTGATTTGCCGTAACTCCTTGTTTTTTCACATTCCCTTCATTCTGACACGTCTCTGCATCCATCGCTAAATATTCTACGCGTGTTTTTTCTCTCATTTATCCCTTGACACGTCTTTTTTCAACCGTTGAATTCTGACCATTCATGTCTTTTCTTCATTAAATGCATTGAAATTCTTGAGAATATTCTTTTCTTATAAATATCTTCTTCACTAATCTCCCCTCTTCTTTTTACTCTCTCTTTTCTCTTTTTTTTTTACTTCTTCTCTGCAACTCTACTGTTCTACATCTTCTTCCGCAAATTCCGGATCTATTACTGTTCCAATTTTATTTCTTTATTTTTCTTCATCTAAATCATCATTCCCATACTAAAAAATGGCACCTGCTAAAAAATTAGGTCAACCCACTTTCAAAAAATACCAGCAGAAACTTCAAACTTTAGGTTTTGCACTTTCTGAAATCCCTGGTCAATCTTCAGACTCTGATCTCTCCATTGATCTAGCTTCAAGATTTCCTTCTTCTAACAAGAAGATCCTTATTTCTCTAGGTCAATTAGAAGCTGGCCTTCCTATCCCTCTTTATGACCCAGAACTCCCTCTTTTTTATAAAATTATTTCTCATGCTAAACTTTCACGAGCAATCTTCCAATTAAGTGGAGATTGTATTCATCTCATTCTTGAATATGCCTCCCGTGGAGCTGGTAAAGGATCTCGCTATCCTGATTCTGCGAAACATCCTGATTTTGAAGATATCCCAATTATTTCAGCGAAATATACCGTGGAGAATTTCTTTGCGAATTATCAAGTAATTCCCATGAAGAAAGAGAGTACGTGTTGGGCTGTTCGTTTAAATAAGGATAAAAAAGTTGCGAAGGATAAAATTCTTATGCAAGATATAGATTATCATTCAAGTAGAAACCAAGGTCCGCGCTTCTCAAAAGATGACAAGTGGTGCAAATTTCCTCTCCTCCTTGAAGGTCCATATATTTTTGGCACTCTTGATATTCCTGCGAATCTTTCGAATCTTGCGTCATATCGTCCTTGGGTTTTTAATTGTCCTGAAAAGAATTCTGAGGTATATCTCGCAAAGTTTATCATTATTTGCAAATTTAGATAAATATATTATTCTTACTAATTATTGAAATATCTTTTATCAAATTGAAAAAATGAAGGCTAGTTACGCCAGTACTGGGAATCCCAATCTCCTACAAATTTTGAAAACCTTCACAGATGAAGTAAGAAACATTCTTTTATAACCCTTAACAATATATTTTTTTCCCTTGTTTCTTATCTTTATGTGTGATTGTTTTCAAGGAAATTCCATTTGTCGCGGTAGTTGAAGCCAAAGATAAAGGCAAAAGAGTATTAACTCCAAATGAAAATTCTGGTGCTTCCCCTCGCCGTAATAAAAATCAAACCACAGACGGTCCTCCAGAGAAGAGAAGAAAAACTCAACCACTTCTTCCACTTAGAGAGACTTCTATTATCACTGAAAAAGATAATGAACTTGAAGAAAATGATGGGGTAAACCATGACGCTACTGTGGGCACTTCAACACATATTTCTTCCGCAAGAATTAGATCTGCGATGGGTTTCTCTCAACCTGAGACTCCAATGGATCAATTGTCAAATATTTTTAGGAACCCCATGCAAGGTGTTGGTGAGGATGATATCACTCGTACTTGCGATTATCTCTTGAAAATATACGATGCTTCCATTTTGACTAATAATAAAGATCTTAAAGGAGTCTCAAGATTTATCGACCCAAGTTTTCTTCACGCGCTAGCTTCACTGGTATGCCCCTTTCCTTTATTTTTCTTGTAGTAAATTTTACATTTATTATGAGTATCGAAGATCTTTTACTTATCCTTACTCATTTTCTATTTTCTATCGCAGACTTCTAGAGCTTCTTTTTCTGTTGCTTCAGAATTAGAAAATAGATTATCAACATCGCAGAAAAGGCTTACTGATTCACAATCTGAATCCACGAAACTTCGTGAGAAAAATAAACAATATGAAGATGAAATATCCCTTCTTTGCGAAAAATGTAAACAATTGGAAGTATCTGGAAATACTGAGCTTCTTAATAAAAACAAATTGCTTGAAGTAGAAGTTGAAGTTCTTCAACAGAAATTAGTTGACAAGGAGAAATTCTGCAAACAAGTTATTGGTATAAATCTTTTTTCTCTTTAATTTATTTTTTACTTTTCTCTATTTTTGCTATTTTAGCTTATTTGAGCAACCATTTTGCAGATGCCTATAATCTTGCTGATGAAGCTCTTATTCTCAATTCTTTTGATGAACCCATAGATGAAACCACTATTCTTCAGCGTCTTAATGACGCTTTAAATAATTATTCAGACGAAAAAATTAATACTCTGTCCCTTGATGATCTCAAACATCATGTTTCCCTTATGAGAATGGACTATAGATCTACCTTGAGTATGTCCAATAGTTTAAAGACTTGCAGGGACGAGTTTAGAGAAAAAATCAAAGTCTTAAAAGCCAAGAAAAATGAACTTAAGAAAGATAAAGAGCGCATTACTTTTCAGGGCACTGAAGCTCTATCAAAATTCCGCAATACCCTTATTGACACTGAACTTCAGAGAGATAGGCTTAAGAATGAAAATATTAACCTTCTTAAAAGAGAAGAACAAATCTGTTCCCATCTTCTCATTCAAAGTGATGATGAATTCACATGGGCTGCGACAATTCTCGATAATGCTAGGAAAAATTTAGCGATAGATGTCAGTCTTCATACCGACCAAGAAACCTTGATACAAGAAATGATTCATGAAAGAGAAGGTTATTTATTGCTCCTCTAACATCTTTATATTTCTTGTAGATTTTCAACAATTCTCTAATTTGTTGTTGTACTATCGCAGAATCTGAAGAAAAATACTCCACAAGGATAGCAGAACTTGAAGAAGAAAAAAGTGGTCTTGCGAAAAATCTTGCTTCCCGTAATGATAAAATCTCTAGACTGCGAGAGAAAATAAAGATATCCAACTCCAATTTGCGTAGTAATCTTCTCACCGTTCGCAATAATGCTATTGAGAAAGTTTGTAAAGATAATGATCTTCCTCTTTGTCTATATCCTTGTCTCTTGGATAATATCCCAGCTAGTTCTGAAGTACCAGTTATTTCTGACAGTGAGGCTGATATATATGAGAATGAAAGTGAAGATGAAGAAGGAACTAATGACGAAGATAATGAAGACGAAGATGAAGATAAATCTCAATAGTTTTGTTTTTTTTTCTCTTTTATTTCTTTTTGATCTTCTCCTGTATTTCTCTCTTTCTTTCTTGCGATAATTATCTGCGACAAATTGTAATATTCTTTCTGCAAATTATTTGTAGCTCCTGATGTCTTTCAATATATAAATTCCTTTTTTTCCTCTATCTGTCTGTTATTTATATTCATTTATTATATAATGATGAATAACAACTTTTACCATTCTATGCATCATTCCCATACTTGCCTCTTGTTATTAATCTGCAATATGATAAATGAATTATTGCAAATATTTCTGCGAAAAATCTGTTATATGCTTCGCAGATATAATCACTCTTGTGGTCTTATTTCGCCTTCCTAGTTAAAGGTCTTATTATGCCACTTTTATGCGACAAGATCGCAGGACATTCTTACTTTTACATGTAATAATATCTATTGATCTTGCCTTATCATTTAATTTTAATCTCTGCGACAATATGATAAATCTAAGCCTTCTTGTGAGATTAATCTCTCTTTGATTTTTAAGACTTATGATATTGTCGTGTTTTCGATGAAATCGCAGGACGTCTTTGCGATTTATATCCTCTTATTATTGATTTCATTTATTTCATCTTTTGATATTATCGCAAAAACCCATTGATCTCATCTTAACATATCTCTTTAGGATTTTTGGCCAGTCACGCGGCAATATGACGGGCCTAAATATTCTTGTGAATATAAAGTCCCAAGACATTGCTGTCTGTGTCACGCGACAATATGACGGGTCTAAATATTCTTGCGAATATAGAGTCCCATGACATTGCCGTATTTTTTGATACACAGCTCCCTAATGGAGGGTATCGCCCTTATCTCTCCCCCCGGTTTCCCCTTCAAGGATTATACATCGGCCATACAAGACTAGCACTTTCCCATCCGGTTCTGCCAACAACCAGTTGTTTTCGCAGCCTTGTCCTTTATGCCTTATATGGCTTATAGTTACAAGACTGCACCCTAAGTTGGGTTTTCTTTGGGCCGAACACATCGTAAGCCAAGACTTTCCGTGGATGGCCAGGGTAGGTTCTTCCATCCCGGGCACCCACAGCTCAACCGTGTACCTCGGCGCCTTGATCATAATTTGCATTCCTTAGGAGAAACTCTCGGGCGCCCAACCAGGGTATAACCTTATATAGTTGGGAATCCAAGTTATCTCTCCCGGATGGATTTTCTATAATCCCAAATCTCCATGACTAGGTTCCAGCAGCGGTATAGCCTTTCCCATAGCCATGCAAAGAGATACCCCTCTTATGACGCACTTTAAGGACATTGCCTCTTACGGAATAGAATCTGCGAACTAAGGTGTACGCCATAAAAGTTCGTCCCATTCTTATATATTTTTAGGCGATTTGCGCCCGTCTTATGCATTTGCATTAAAAATTCTTATATGATTCGAAATCATCATCTTTTTCTTTTAATAGAAAAATTCTTATTTTTGAGCAAAGTTTTCCATTTAATATTCTGTGTGCACATTTTTTGCTGTTTTTGTTTTTCGATTGTTCGCAACATGATACTGTTGCACTTCTTTTCTTCTGTAACGAATGATTATTCGCAATTTCTTGATACTTGTTTATTTTCTTGCGAAGAATGAAGATTTCATCTTTTTCCCATATTCGCATGATTAATCACCATTGATTCTTTTTGGACAAACTATTCTTGTAATATATCCTTTCCCCGCAACTCTATATTGTCCACTATCAATTTTTCAGCTCTCTGACTTTGCCTCCTGTTATGTTGCCAATTACGATTTCGGGCATTTCTTTCTTCACAAGTATTAATGTCAACTTCATAACACTTTTTTCCTTCAAACCAATCACCTTTAATTATCCCAATACCATGAGGATGTGGAAACTTTATGCATTGATGATATGTTGATGCTATGCCCAAGATCCCATGGAGCCATGGTCTTCCAATTAAGGCATTGTAAGGAGATTCTATATCCACTACACAAAACTTGATTTTTGAAGATATCTTGTTCAACGGAATTTCCATAGTAATTTCTCCTTTTGGCTTGTTTGTAGTGCCATTAAAACCATAGATCTTGTAAGTTGAAGGGATTAACTCATCATCTCTTCCACCCATTGTGCGATAGGTATGATAAAATAAAATATCTACCGAGCTACTAGTGTCAATTAAAACTTTATCTATTGCCCAAGAATCACTTTCTGCATCACCATCATCATCTTCTTCTTCTCTGTATTTTGGATTTATCTCTAACTTCACCACCAACGGGTTGTCATGCATCTTCCCGGGCTCTGTTATCTCTTCTGCAGTAAAAGAAATAACTTGTTTCTGCCATTCTTCTAACGGAGAAGTCTTTGCAATATTCATCACCTCTCTTCCCTCTATATCCCTTGCAAATACTCTGCTTAGCACATTGTCATGGAAATCCTCTATCGTTTTCTGCGAACGTACAATTGAATTGCAAGATAGATTTTTTTGTTGTAGCTCCTACTTTAATGAAAAAAGTTTCAGCTTCTTTTGCAACATTAACTCTGTGAATTTCTGGTGCTTGCGGAAATTGTTGCGGTTGTAAATATCTTGCTAGAAAATGATTTAATTCCCCTGTTCAATCATTCGCAAAATAATTCTTTTTACATTTCTACAATTATTCACAGAATGACCATGAAAATGATGATAAGGACAAAATTCTTGATTTTGGTTGTTGGGATGTGGTTCTTTCCCCATGTTCCAGGGTGAGGGTATATTCTCCATCAAAATAATCGCTTCCCAAATCTTGTCTATACCGGTATTTAAAGGTGGCAATTTGATGTGTTCCCACATATTCCTCTGACCTCTTTGCTCTCTTGAATAATACTGCCTCTGTCCACCATAAGTCTCCTGCGGTTGATCAAACCTAGGGACCTTATTATTGTTATTGCGATTATAAAAATTTCTCTCCTTTTCCAATTCCTCCTGATCTCTACTCCCCATTGCTACTATATTTTGTTGATTATCAGTCTCCATTTTTTCTCGCGGATTTTGGGAAGTACTTTCTACTATATTAATCATCCTTGGTAACAAACTTCCATTTGCTGCGGCTAAACTTGTGCCTGCGAGAATTGGATTTGACTCCATCTCATTTTGTTTTTCCTCAAAAGCGATATATTATTCTTGCAGTTCTGTCATGGTGATTGTGTTTTTAACTCTGAAAACCTGGATGTATAATAAATTTGTCGCAAACATAGCATTTATGAAGGACAAAATGATATATCTTTCATCTACTCTTCCTGCCATTTCACTACACATTGTCCTCCATCTTATCGTTAAGTGCTTTAAACTCTCACCAACTCTCTGTTTCAATCCAAACACATCTTTAATTCTAGGTCGCGTAAAGTTATTACTGATGTATGCTCCTAAGAAAGTAGTTTGCAAGTGCATGAACGGAGTTATTGTATTCTTGGGAAGACTTTCGAACCACTTCAGTGCTTCCCCAGTTAAACTTGACGCAAAATATTTGCACAAAACGACATCATGGTTCTCCCATTGTAGCATACATCGAATATAAGCTTTGATATGTTGGATAGCACACGTAGTCCCATCAAATATACTGGTCAACACCGGTAAATTGCATTTTAGAGGTATCCCTCCTAATTGTACCTCTTGAGTAAATGGAGTTTTTGCAGCTTCTTCGATTGCCTCATCAAGTTGTCTTCTTCCTCCTTCTCTTCTGTTATTTATCATTCCTCTCATTTCTGCTAATTCTCGCAAGATTTGTTCATTCCTATCAGAATTTTTCTCCATTGGCCTTTTCAATGCAGCCTCTCTTCATCTGCGTTCATGCCTTTCTTGTCTTGCGATGTTTCGCGCTTCTTCTCCAACATCTTGGTTTTGCCTTCTTCTGCGATTTTCTTCTTCTTGCAAGTTAATTTGTCTTTCATTCTCTTCTCCGCGAATTTCCTCATCCCTTACTGTTTCTCTTCGTTGCCTTTCTATGTCTCTACGAATTCTCTCATATTCCTCATTGAGATTATCATTGTTACGATTTTGCGCACGACGTCGTTCTCGATTATCATGATTATTCTGACGCAACACTGTTTGAATTTCTTGTTCTTCTACTTCTGCTCGCACTCTCTCTCTTTCTCCCGCTAAATGTACTTGCTCAATATAATGCCTCTCAATATCATCTTCGATTATTCCGCGATTTCTTCGAATCTCTTCATCACGTAACCTTTTCCTTCTCTCTTCTTGATTTTCTCCCTCATCCTGATTATGTCTAATGTCTAAAGTTTCACCGCGTGGAATATAACGATCATTTATCAAATTCTCGCCAATATTTTGTATAGGGAGATTTTGTCTTGTTTCTTCTCTATATGATCTTGAATTTGATCTCATGCTGCTTCTCGATCTTCTATTTTGCAACCTCAAATTTTCCATTCTTAATTCATGATTTTGCCTTGTAAGATTGGCACGTTCTTCTGCCTCTAATCTTCTTTTCTTCCTGTATCCTTTGTCTCAAATCATCTACTACTTCATGCTCTTCATGAATTAGTCCTCCATCCATTTCTTGATTTCTTTCCTCTTCTTGATTTTCCGCTTCTTCTATCGAATCCGACCTCCAAGTATGCACACTTACTCTATCATAATCCACATTTCTATCTTGTGCTCGTGTTTGTTGATTTGGTGGTTGGATTGAATTTTCTACTCCATTTCTCACTCTACTTCTTCCTGATCTGATCCTTAAAGATCCTTCCAATTCACCTGTTTCTTCCCCTGCAATTCTTTTACTTCTTCTCACTGTTGTTGGTGGCTCTGATGTATTTCTTCTCCTTCTAGCCATTTCTTCAATTCTAATAATTTCTTCAAATCTTCAAGCTGTAATTTGAAATTTCTCAAATTGATTCTCCCTGTTTCTGGGCGCCAAAATGTAGTTGCAGGAATTCCCACACTACACCCTATTCAAGAATTTATCAATATTCATGACATAATTTGAAGATTAAAGACACTTTTTCCATTAATATGATCTTAAGGAATTTTACAAAAATCAAGAACACAGAATACTTGATAAAGATTTTCTCTCTCCTAAAAACCTTCCTAGCCCTCAAAAATTCATCATCTCTCTCTGGAACTATTCATTCCCTTTATATAGGCATTTACATAGTGGATTACAGCTCATTTACAGCTAAGATTCCCTTTAGTTTCGGATCTGAGTTCTTGCGATAAATCGCAGTTAGCACCGCCTTAATCATTCGCAGGTTTTATTGATCTGCCGCAGAAATGTCACACTTTATTCATGTTTCTGTCGTTTTCATCCGATATGTCATTCCTTACGTCACCTTGAGATGTGTCGCAGGATATCATTGATGTATCGCATAATTGTTGTTTATTATTGATGTATCGCAGAACTGTTGTTTATTTCGCAGTAATATTGTTGTAACAATATTCTGATCCTACAAATATAATTAGGTTAATGACTTAAACACTTCACTTAAGGATTCGTGAAGCCAGGTCCGACTATTACCTTGATAGTGCGTATATCACGATCTTGCAATATGGATATAAATCACAAAGTTCTCTTTGTCTCAGACTTTGTGATTCATCAAGATAGATATTTTGAAAGATGGTCTTAAGTGATAAGTTAAAGATTGTTCTTGAGAGGTGGTTAAAAATCTAGGCTACTCTTCAGGCATCATAAGTACCAATTTGTGAGGTTTGTTAGCTTTGTCTATTACGAACAAATTTCCTCACCTTGATCTCACGATCTAAACGGAAATCAAATAGGCTTATTTGGTGGAGGCATATTGGTATCAAAAGTCTTCACTTACGTTGAAGCAACTCTTAGGATGTAAAGGACATTATCTAAGGGAATCAATTTTGTAGAGACTTGCGAGATTCAAGAGACGTAAGAAGGGCGACTGTAAATGAATCCTTAGAGGGTGGATTCAGTCTCAAATACATTGCAGTCTGAATTCTGATAGTAGGGTAGTGTCGGTAGAGGTTTAATACAGTTTGGTGTTCAAATATGGACAAGGTCCCGGAGTTTTTATGCAGTTGCAGTTTCCTTGTTAAAAAAACTTCTTGTGTCTTGTATTTTTCCTTTTCCGCATTATATTTTTTATCTTTATAGTTGGATTTACACAATTAGTACATATTCAATCTTAGTAGATACGTCCATCTAATTGTGATTGATTACGAGACTTTTTTCTTGTAGAATTCGTATCTTGAAAGATAGATAACAAGTTTAATTACTTGGAAGAATTCCGATTGGATTACTTGGATACGACTAGATTGATCTTGGATATTGATTTTATAGATCGTCCAAGTACTCTTTCTAACAATCAGGTTCACAGACTCATTGTATTATATATACTTATTGGGAAGTGGTAGAGATATAAACTCTATGTACATATTTCCAAGGATCATTAAGTTGGTATGCTAGCAATTATATTCGATTTTTTCTATACATATTGTTGAACGTGGTGATGTACTTTGTACCATCTCCCTTTCAATACTCCCTTGAGGAACACCGTATTATTAAGGAGCTTGTGCTCCCTCAAGCCTATTAATATGTAATATTATATTTGAATCTAAAGACCCCAACTTTAAGATTCTATTAATGAAGTTCAAGTTCTCTCTCTAGCGTCTCTTTACTCGTGTTCTTGTTTAGTAATGAGTTTCTCTTTACTTAGGTACAGTGGTTAGATTTTAATCAACTACGACATCAGTATCTCAGCGAGTGTCGTTTTTATTTCTTTGTGCCCCTAGCTAGGTCGTTCCCTTGGCGAAAATAGAGTGGAATTTCTCAGCTAAATGTTTTCAATTATGTTAGTTTTAGTTAATGATCGGTGTTTCCGAACCATTATGAGGTGTTAGAACTATGTTGTTGATCATTGACAATTGTGTTGTTATCTCTTTTTGTGTTGCAGTTGAGGTAACTCGACATGGATCCCTTTGGTTGTTCTTCTCTCGTATATTCTGTTAGAAAAAACGTTTTTAAAAAATTTAATTAAAAATGCATGAACCATGTTTTGATCCCAAGACCTTATGCTCCCTAGATGTTTTTTCATGTGAATGAATAAAACATTAGTCCCATATAGACTAAAACATTTAGAGTTTTAGACTTAAATAGCATTGGTTTAGCCTTAAGGGTATGGCCCTTTGGGTCTTTAGACCTTTGTGTATGGGGAAAGCCCTAAACTATGGCAAGGTTGCCTAAACCTTATTGCATTTCTTATTGCCTTTCCCTGTTCGTGCGGTGCTTCAAGACAAGACGCACGCTTCGCTTCGGCTCGCTGGCTCGGCGGGGGCGTGGGCGTGGGAGTGGGAGTGGAGTGGGAGTGGGAGTGGGTGTGGGTGTGGGTGTGGGTGTATCCGACCCATCCTTTCTTTTTACTGAAATTTACCACACGCTTCTCCCACACATGTAAAGAATTTTATTCTTTGCCTTCTCGGTTTTGGATATCCGATAGCCTCGAGAAGCATCTTCTTTCACGCGTGTCACACGGTTTTCTTGACACCTGTACACACTGTTTTCCTCGAGAAGAATCTCGCAAATTTTGAATGCGTGTGCACTGTTCTTTTAACGCGATTTTTACCTTACTTTTGCAACGTTCGAGATGCGTGAATCACGGAAAGTCTGTCGTGCTTTGGATTCTCTTCCAACGTTCGAACATTTTCTTGCTATAAATACGAGTTGTAAACTTCATTTGTAAACCGTACCTTTCAGAACTCTTCTCTTCTGAAATTCTTATTCTTTTCTTATGCTTTCAGAAACAATTTTTTTTAAAGTTTACAGAAACAAAAAATCGAGTTCTTATCTTAAACAAGTTGTGGTTTACAGAAACATAATTTTGTATAACTACTTCTTTGTTTACAGAAATTAGTTTACAGAAACTTTGTTTAACGAGTAAATTAGTTTACATAAACATCATAGTTTACGAAACATAAATTAGTTTTTATATTTATCGAAAATGGTTGTAGTTTCGATTTGTGTTTTGTTTTATCATTTTTGCTGCCAAGTTCTAAGGGTTCTCTCTGTGTATGCTACACATAGAGGAGAACTAACAGTAGTTGTATCCTGGAGGTAATTTGTTAATTGCTATAGCATCTCAGAGGAGTAGCAGGCAATATTACCTTTAGCTCGAGCAGTATCTCATACGTGCCTCTACTAAGTTTATTGAGTTATTTGTTACTACTATCGAGTGTAATCTAAGTATTATTTCCCATTTGCATTCTATTATTGTAATTAATTCCAACAATCTAAAGGTAATAGCGTGCCTTATTGTAATATTGTAATATCTGTAATATTCGTTGTTGTAAGAACATGGGAAAGAATATGTAGAAAACCACCAAAGTTCAGTGTGGTAAGGACTTTAAGAGATGGCAGTCTAAAATGCTATTCTTCCTAAACGACCAAAGGTTAGATGGATATGCTTTAGAAAAACCCTCGAGAAAACTTCATCACCGTGGTAATGAAGATAAATTGGACAGGTGGAATAGGAAGAATTATTTGTGCAAGAATCATATTCTTAATGTCTTGATGACTCCTTGTATGACTTCTATAATGCAAAAGAAGATTTTAATGCTTTTGATTTATGGGAAGCTCTAGAAGAAAAATATCATCTCAAGTGCTGGAAGTAAGAAGTTCTTGATGGCTAAGTTCTTAGAATACAACATGACTGACGAAAAGCTGTGGTAGAACAGTCATTTAACTTCAACTCCTCATCAAGTGAGATTCTTGCTGAAGGCATGACTTTTGATGAAGCTCTACAAGTATCGGCTGTGATTGAAAAGCTTCCACCCTCATGGAGCGAATACAAGAGGAGGGCTGCGACACAAGACTCGTGAAATCACCATGGTGGAGCTTGGAAAAAAGATCCAAAGTTGAGGAGCTTATGCAAGCAAGGACAAGATCATGATGCTGAGCAAAAACATGTCCAACAAAGCTCATGTTTTGGACGATAAAGTCGCTTCAAAAGAAAACTCCTGGAGAATCCAAGAAATGGGTAATAGACGTAACAGACGTCGAAAACCCAGAGGTAACAATTTTAAGCCTAGAGGTGGTGTCACTAAGCACACCATCAAAGGCGACTGTTTTAATTGTGGTAAACCTGGACATATGGCTAAAGACCGTAAGGCCCCTAAAAGGATCAAATATGATCCAAAACAGAAAAATAAGGCAAACATAGTAGAGGACTCTGGATATTTCACTGGCATGGTGTAAAGTCGACCTTGTCTCTAGTATGACTAATGTGAGAGACTGGTGGATTGATTCTGGAGCCACCAAGCATGTCCAAATTCATAAATGCTTTCTCCTCCTATGCCATAGTAGGAGATGATGAGAAACTGTTCATTGGAAACTCTTCCACCGTGAAAGTGGTGGGGAAAGGCAAGGTCGAACTGAAGCTAACTTCAGGAAAAACTCTCGCATTGAATGACGTATTTTACGTCCAGGACATATGCAAAAACCTTATCTCAGAAACCATCTTACTAGGAAAAGGTTTTAAGATTGTTCTTTGAATCTAATACTGTTGTTATTTCTAAGCATGGTGAATTCGTAGGAAAAGGTTATGTTACCGATAACATGATTAAGCTTAGTGTATCTGATTTGAAATTGAATGTTAATGCATCTTCTTCTGTTTATGTTTGTGACTCCTCACATATTTGGCATGATAGACTTGGGCATGTTAATTTCAAATCGCTAGAAAGACTTGCTAATTTAGGTTGCATACCAAAAATAAACTTTGATAAAAAACAAAGATGTGAAATCTGTGTTGAATCTAAATATGCAAGAAAACCATTTAATAAAAGTGTTGAACGTAGAACAGTTCCTTTGGAATTAATACACTCGGATTTAGGAGACTTGAAATCAACACCAACAAGAGGTGGTAGAAAATGGTATATCACTTTCATAGATTATTACTCACGACATCACAAAGTTCATCTTCTTAGAAGTAAAGATGAAGCCTTAGAGGCTTTCAAGTTTTATAAACTTGAAGTAGAAAACCAAAAAGGAGTTAAGATTAAAACTCTTAGGTCTGATCATAAGGTGAGTATGTGATACCCATAGGAGAGTTTTGTAAAAATAATGGAATCATTCATGAAACCACTGCACCATATTCACATAATCGAATGGTGTAGCCGAACGAAAAATAGAACACTCATAGATATGGTAATGCTATGTTAACAAGTTCAGGGTTATCTTGAACTTGTGGGGGAAGCTATCCTCTAAAGATGCTATATTTTGAACCGAGTTCCATTTAAAAAAATCGAGATAAAACTCCCTACGAATTGTGGAATGGTAAACAACCTTCCTATGCATACTTTAAAGTGTGGGGGTGTTTGGCCAAGGTGGCCATTCCTCATCCCAAGAAAACTAAAATAGGTTCTAAAACAATTGACTGTGTTTTCATAGGATATCCTGAGCACACAAATGCTCACAGGTTTATGGTCATCAGTTCGACTCACAATAACATTGGTCCGAACACCATAATGGAATCAAGAGATGTTGTGTTTTATGAACACATATTTCCTTTAAGGTCTGGACCTTGTAAAAGGGTCCATGATGATCTCCCGGATGTTCCATCGACTAGTCAAACTCCAACTTTGGAGTATGAGACTGAACCAAGAAGAAGTAAGAGGGTTAGAACTGAAACAAGTTTTGGCCCCGATTTTTTGACTCTTACGGAGAGTCTGAACCCCAAACCTATAAGGAAGCTATGACTTCTCCGAAGCTCCTTTTTGGGAAGAAGCTTCATTAAATGAATGGGAGTCCATTCCAGAAATGAAACTTGGGAGCTTGTAGACTTGCCTCCTGGAAGTAAATCCATAGGTTGCAAATGAGTGTTCAAAAGGAAACTTAGAACAGATGGAACTATAGATAAATATAAAGCTAGGTTGGTAGCTAAAGGCTATAGACAACAGGAAGGAGTAGATTTCATTGATACCTATTCACCAGTCTCTAGAATCACCTCGATTAGAATGTTGATTGCTATTGCTTCAATTTATGATTTGCATATACATCAGATGGATGTTAAAACTGCTTTTCTATATGGTGAATTGAATGAAGAAATTTATATGGATCAACCTGAAGGTTTTATAGTAAAAGGTTATGAAAACAAAGTATGCAAGTTAAACAAATCTCTTTACGGTTTAAAACAAGCACCTAAACAATGGCATGAAAAATTTGATCATGTTATGATAACTAATGGTTTCAAGGTTAATGAATCTGATAAATGTGTTTACATTAAATTTGTGTATGATTCTCATGTTATTGTTTGCCTATATGTTGATGATATGCTCATATTTAAAGAACCTTGATATTATTAATACCATTAAAATCATGCTTAGAGATAATTTTGACATGAAAGACTTAGGCCCTACTGATGTAATCTTAGGGATGAAAATCAGAAAGACGTCTGATGGATATAGTCTTAGTCAATCTCATTATGCTGAAACCGTATTAAAGATATTTAATTATGAAAATGCTAAATCTGCGTCTACTCCATTTGATCCCACTTGTAAATTGAAAAAGAACAAGGGTGAGGGTATTGATCAACTTGAGTATTCTCGCATTATTGGTAGTCTTATGTATCTTATGAACTGTACAAGACCTGATATTGCTTACTCAGTGAGTAGATTAAGCGGTGTATACTTGCAACCCAAAAAGGCGGGATCACCGGAATGCTCTCTTCAGAGTTTTACGTTACCTCGAGAGGGACCTCAAACTATTGCTTAAGTTTTGGGAAGTATCCTTGTAATGGAATGGTATTGTGATGCCAATGGATATCGACTCGAAGAGTGCAAATCTACTAGTGGGTACATCTTCTTGCTTGGAGGTGCGTCTGTCTCATGGAAGTCTACCAAATGACATGTATAGCTAAATCAACTATGGAGTCCGAGTTTATAGCCTTGGAAAAAGCTGGAGAGGAAGCTGAATGGATGCGATGTTTCCCGGGAGGAATTCCACTCTGGCCCAAGCCCGTGTCTTCAATTGCCATCCACTGTGATGCTGAAGTCGCTTCTTGGTTGGGCAAAGAACAATGTATACAACGGGAAGTCTATACATATACGAAGAAGACATAAGACGGTGAAACAACTACTCTTCATCGGTATTATCTCGATAGACTTTGTAAAATCCAAAGATAATATTGCAGATCCTTTGACAAAAGGCTTAACCAGAGAGAAAGTTAAATTTACATCGAGGGGGATGGGACTTAAGCTCATTGAATAAATCACCATGAAGGATACTCAACCTTGTGATTGGATTTCCAAGATCAAGGTTCAATGAGACAACTAATTTATGGTGATATTGAGAAAGCACTATCTTTGTCCCTCCTATGGTGTAATCGTGCGATAGTGCTGCCTGCGCAGAAATTAAGGATGATCTTTTGCGATATTAATGGGTACCATGGCTTTGATTAAAGCGGGGTGTGGTGACACTCTTTATGGACTCACCTTTGTGGATGTTGGAAGTGTGGCCGCTTCCTATGAGAATATGAGCTGATTCTCTAGAGACATTCATTAAGTCCGGGATTTTAGCCCACGGACAAAATGGGCACAACCGCAAGAGCTTGGCAGCTGTTTTCATCGGTTGAGGCATCAAGTGTGGATGTTATTTCTGAATTGCATTCATTGTTGGCGGTTCAAGACATTGCGTTCACCGTATCAACAAGCAGTTCAGGTAACCTCTCACTAAGTTAAGGTTCAATCTTTGGGACACCTTATCCTATATTGTTGCCTTATGTTTTCTCGTGTTTTATCGACATGTTTTATTATTCATGTGGGGGATTGTTAGAAAAACGTTTTTTAAAAAATTTAATTAAAAATGCATGAACCATGTTTTGATCCCAAGACCTTATGCTCCCTAGATGTTTTTTCATGTGAATGAATAAAACATTAGTCCCATATAGACTAAAACATTTAGAGTTTTAGACTTAAATAGCATTGGTTTAGCCTTAAGGGTATGGCCCTTTGGGTCTTTAGACCTTTGTGTATGGGGAAAGCCCTAAACTATGGCAAGGTTGCCTAAACCTTATTGCATTTCTTATTGCCTTTCCCGTTCGCGCGGTGCTTCTCACAGAAGCACGCACGCTCGCTCGGCTCGGCTCGGCGAGGGCGTGGGCGTGGGCGTGGGCGTGGGCGTGGGCGAGGGCGTGGGCGTGGGCGTGGGAGTGGGCGTGGGAGTGGGAGTGGGTGTGGGTGTGGGTGTGGGTGTGGGTGTGGGTGTATCCGACCCATCCTTTCTTTTTTACTGAAATTTACCACACGCTTCTCCCACACATGTAAAGAATTTTATTCTTTGCCTTCTCGGTTTTGGATATCCGATGACCTCGAGAAGCATCTTCTTTCACGCGTGTCACACGGTTTTTCTTGACACCTGTACACACTGTTTTCCTCGAGAAGAATCTCGCAAATTTTGAATGCGTGTGCACTCGTTCTTTTAACGCGATTTTTACCTTTTACTTTTGCAACGTTCGAGATGCGTGAATCACGGACAGATCTGTCGTGCTTTGGATTCTCTTCCAACGTTCGAACATTTTCTTGCTATAAATATGAGTTGTAAACTTCATTTGTAAAACCATACCTTTCTTAACTCTTCTCTCGAAATTCTTATTCTTTTCTTATGCTTTCGTAAACAATTTTTTTAAAGTTTACGAAACAAAAAAATCGAGTTCTTATCTTAAACAAGTTGTGGTTTTACGAAACATAATTTTGTATAACTACTTCTTTGTTTACAGAAATTAGTTTACAGTAAACTTTGTTTAACGAAATTAGTTTACATAAACATCATAGTTTACGTAAACATAAATTAGTTTTTATATTTATCGTAAACTGGTTGTAGTTTCGATTTGTGTTTTGTTTTATCATTTTTGTCTGCCAAGTTCTAAGGGTTCTCTCTGTGTATGCTACACATAGAGGAGAACTAACAGTAGTTGTATCCGGGAGGTAATTTGTTAATTGCTATAGCATCTCAGAGGAGTAGCAGGCAATATTACCTTTAGCTCAGCGTATCTCATACGTGCCTCTACTAAGTTTATTGAGTTATTTGTTACTACTATCAGTGTAATCTAAGTATTATTTCCCATTTGCATTCTATTATTGTAATTAATTCCAACATATTCTTCATTCCCTTTTCTTGTGAGAAGCTTGGCGTAGAGTCTCCAGAAAACATCATCCTTTATCGTCCGCTTAGAACCTAATTTCTCAACTCCAGATGACCCTTCATATGAGATCGTCTTGCTTTATGGCGAGATGTAGTCGTGGTTCTGAGGTGTCTGCAGATTTCGCGAGGTTCGACACGTGATCCAAAAAAAAGTTAATGCATATCTTTAAGATTTTATAACTTCTTAACTTCTTATCATAACAAGTCATGTTTCTCACTTTTTGAGATGGAACCTACGATCACCGAACATAAATTTTGATTCTTTGATGAAAGCAAGAGTAAATGTACCTAATAAACCAAAGTTAATAGGGAAGAATTGCGAAGTTTTTACTCCAATCTCTTCACTCAAGGCGACGAGGTGAATTCGAATATGGAAAATCTAAATTTCCCAAAAATTGCGGAGGAGGACAGAAGTTGGCTTGAGCGTGACTTTTCGGAGGAAGAGGTTTGGGATGTAGTTAGAAAAATGGGGTGTAACAAATCTCCGGGTCCTGACGGCTTCACGGCAGAGTTTTTTAGGAAGTGTTGGCCAACGATCAAAGACGATTTCATGAATTTGGTCAAGGATTTTCACAGGTATGACTCAATCGATTGGAGATTTAATTGTTCCTTTATTACCCTTATTCCTAAAAAGGAAGACTCTTGCACTCCTAAAGACTACAGACCTTTAAGTCTGATTGGCATTGTGTATAAGATTTTATCTAAGTTACTTGCGAATCGACTCATGAGGGTCATGCCGATCCTTATCTCGGACTTCCAAGGGGCTTTTATTCACGGAAAACAGATTCTAGATGGTGTTCTAATTGCAAATGAGTGTGTTGATAGCAGGTTGAAGACTGGGAAACCAGGTATTCTTTGCAAAATCGACATGGAGAAGGCTTTTGATAATGTTAATTGGAATGCCTTATTCAAAATGTTGCAAAAGCACGAATTTGGAAGTAAATGGATTTCTTGGATAAAATGGTGTGTTTCCTCTACACACCTTTCTCTTCTCGTGAACGGTAGCTCGACGGAAAAATTTAAACCAGGTAAGGGTTTAAGACAGGGAGACTCTTTATCTCCGTACTTGTTTCTTCTGGTAGCGGAAATTCTATCAAAGCTTATTAATGAGGCGGTGGAAAGAGGGAATCTGTCGGGATTTCAGGTGGTCAATCAGGGGTATTATTATTTCTCACCTTCAATTTGCAGATGATACCTTGATTTTTCTAGATGCTTCGGTGGAGGAAGTTAGACTACATTCATCATCTTGTCGGTGTTCGAAACTATCACAGGCCTGAAGCTGAATTTAGAGAAGAGTACTATGATAAGTGTGGGTGCAGATGCGGTGATTCACAATCTGGCTAGAGAGTTGGGTTGCAAAACGGAGAAACTTCCGTTTACCTACCTTGGGATGCCGATTGGTGCTCATTGGCGTAGCACTTCAGTTTGGGACCATGTTTTGCTCAGAATGGTGCAAAATTGGCCTCGTGGAAGAAAAGGCATCTTAACAAAGCAGGTAGATTAGTTCTTATTAAGAGTTGTCTTGCTAGTCTTCCAATTTATTACTTGTCTCTCTTTCACTTACCGGTGAGTGTGGAAAAAAGAATGATTAAAATAATGCGCAATTTTTTGTGGGGTGCGGTGGAAGGAAGAAAAAAATTGGTGTGGGTCTCCTGGAAAAAGCTAAGTCTTCCTGTGGTGAATGGGGGTCTAGGTGTGAAAAATTTGAGGAGAACTAACCATTCTCTGTTGATCAAATGGATTTGGAGATTTTCAAAGTCCAAAAATAGTCTGTGGAGAAGGTTAGTAAATGAAAAATTCTTCCATAACAATGATTTGCTAATTCCGGAGGTGGATTCCAAGCCGCAGGGTAGGAGTCTGTGGAGGAATGTTACTAAAATGATGAACACGGTTCAGAACATGGCAACCTTTACGGTAAGAAATGGTAAATGCATCCGATTCTGGAAGGACAGATGGCTAAACAGGGGGAAGTTGCAAGACTTGTTCCCTGTTATCTTTAAGGTGGCAAGGGGGCGAGGATGCAACGATAAACGACATGATAGCAAACGGAGCTTGGGTCTGGGATTTTAAGAGACATTTGAATGCAAACGAGCAACTGGAATGGGACCTTCTTAGGCGCGACTTAAATCAAGTTCCGACGCTTGTTCAAGAAGACGACCAAATGGTGATTATGGAAAATTTCAGTGTCTCAGATTGTTATGAAAGGCTATCAGGCGTTCTGGACCAGTGTGGGTTTGATGAATTTCTCTGGAGAGTTAATATTCCAAACAAGGTGAGTTTCATTATCTGGGCTACTTTTCATAATTCGCTTCCGACCAGGGATATGTTGAGTTACCGGGGGGTTACTATGGACAGCGACCGGTGTGTTTTGTGCAACGTCTTCAGGGAATCTGCAAATCACATGTTCATTCATTGTGAGTACTCTTTTCAGATTTGGAATTACTTCATCAGATCCTTTAGGATAGCATGGCCTTTTCCAAATACTATGCTTCAATTGTTCCATCAGTGGTCTAACAATGTGTTGCAAGGTAGAGGTAAGGAAGTTTGGGAAATCTTACAATATGCGATTTGCTGGATTTTATGGAAGGAAAGGAATGGAAGAGTTTTCGGAGGTCGGCAAAAGAGCGTCCAAGAAAGTATTGATTTGGTTAAGCAAACTATAGTTTTATGGTCTTGTGACAATGATACTTTTAAATTTGTGGACACGAGTTTAATCTGGAGTAATTGGGACACTCTGATGGGTATGTAGCTTCCCTTTAACTCGGGGGTGTTCCCGGGTTTATAGGGTTTTTTTTTCTTTAATATAACCTTCTACTTCAAAAAAAAAAAAAAAGTTAATACCGGACCTACTTCAAAAACTCATGCTTATGTAAATTTAAAGACCCTGAGAATCTCCAATGCTTGCGACTGTAGAAAAATACGATTGGAGAATGTATTATCTTTTATTTTTCAAAGAATTGTAGGTGGTGCAGCAAAAACATTTGGATATGATCTATTTTAAGGCTTTAGTTTCTTAAAAAGTATCGAAAATAGCACATGCTCTCGAGAGCATAAATAATAAAGACACTTGAGATGAAACAATATAAAACGGATAAATCGAAGAACATATAAGAAGAATCCTTTTAATCAGTCCATGTCTCTAGTGCCAAGCTGTGCAGCCATAAATCATACATTCTAACTTCAAATATCTAACAATAGAATTAGTTAGGTTATATTCTTACGAATAAAAACATTATAGCAAGCCATTACTAAGTTAATGACACAATTGAATTTATATATATGGTTCGATGTTAAAACCTACAATGCATATGGTGATTCAGTGTCATCAAGATAAAGTAAAGAAAAGTAACTAATGCATGTAGATCTATCTCTTGAGAACAAGTTAAGTTAAGAAAATTCTTGATATGATGAACGTACCAACTTGTTCCATCCAGACTTTTTCCAACTCTTAAAGCAGCAGAACAGTGCTCCTTTTATAGCCCAAGAAGTTATAGATTAGTCTTATAATTACTACTACACTTTTTACTAACTGTAACTCGGGGACTCGTACACGCTTAGGGAGCGTCTTATGTTATCATGTCCATTTTATTGGCTTAGTGAATGGATCGAGTCATCATGTAGCATGTTGTTCGGTCAACAAGGTCTCTCCTCTCTGTCGACCTATATGTATTTCATTTAATGTCCTGGTTCCTTCTTGTCCATCCCTCCTTCATCTACTTTCCACATGTTAAATTTTATCTCATACATTGATAACTTGGGTACGATAATAATTTTTTTGGTCCCAATACTGTTAATTTATCGAAGTTTACTGTATTTAAAAAATACAAGGTAAAAATATATACAACATTAAATTGTTTACTAGATTGATTTTGCTTACACAACCTCATTATTGCAGTAAGCCCCAATGGGATCATAAAGAAAACTTGATAATATCGAGGATGCAAAGTATACATACACCAGATATTACGGTTCCACTGAGCATAAGAAAATGTAACTGCAGCTAATAATGAGAAAATGAACACTATTTGAAATGTGCACACTAAAATACAAGACTGTAGCTGTACACAAGGCCAACTAAAGCTATATGCCGGGCAAAAAATGTATCGACTTATATATCAATGTAAAAGGACCAAAAAGTAGCTTCTTGTGAAAAGCAAGAATAATAATTGACCTATTATGCCTATTCCTATGCACATTCTCCTCTCCATGTGGCTCAGACCCTAGTTGTAGTGGTGGCAACAGCCGATGGTAGATTTTTTCCAGTTGTGAATTTCCGTTTTTACCTTTGGAAGAACAATTGTAGAGACTAAAAAAAAAAATGTAGTGATTGGCTTATTAGCATGCTCTTTTGTTGGAATCTTGGGATAATGTTGAGGTTTTATTGATTCCACCTTTTGAATCTTATGTTTGCTTATCTTTAGTGGTAGATTTGTATCCTGTTATTTAAAAGGTCAGTGTGATAGAAGGCTGATTACCATGAAAAAAAAAGAAGACGAAGAAGAAGAAGATGTAATGTTGTTGAATTCAAGTCTCTATGATGGATATGAAGACGAAATATGTTTATTACATTCGCAGAGTGCAGGTATAAAATAAGCTGGCAATGAAGCTGATTTCAATATGAACTTGTCTGGTGATAGTGTTCAATATGAGTTCGATGAAATGGCTAATTGAAATATGCTTGTTGTTCGAAGAAATAAATAGTCGATGTGAAATTTAATACTAACATGTAGTGGATAATGTAACTAGGAGTTTATTGAATTTTTGTTTGCTAGTTTTGTGTAATCAGTAACCAATCAATTACATTATCATCAATTCTGAAGAATATTTTGATCAATTTGTTTTTCAAACCTGAATCTCCCAATATCAACTGATCATCAAAGAAGAAATTCAAGTTTTACCTCTTGATGCTGCCGGAATTAGTCACATGATCAATTATAGAAAAGCTGTATAACTAACTATGGCTATGTAGACATGACCCTGTGAATATTACTTACCAAAAAAGTGAGAAATTACGTCATTTTTTCTTTTACGTCCATGGGAAAAAGATGACGGCCCTGCTAATATCCAGAGTCGAATACAATAGTAAATTTTTTACTAGTAAATTGATAAAAACCATTTTAGCTTTGAATTAAGAAGAAAACATGACACAATATAAACTAACATTTGAGATTCCATATTCAAAAGTCTTCTCTCATCTCTCTCTCACTCCTTCTTCTTCAACAAAACCATCACTAATAAATAGATTAGATCTGAGCAAATTTCTCCTTGCTTTCCATGTTAGTTAGTAGTTTTTTTTTTTTTTTTTTTTGAAAATAAGATATATTACCAAGCAGAAAGTTAATCTTTTGATTCAGACCCATTTGGAATCAACTGTGTAGAAGTTTTTCTGCCGGTGACTGAATCCGCAAAATTAACAGTTTCTGTAACGATTACAAGAGATTTTTGGTTGTTACATGCTTGTTGTGCTTTGATAGAGTAATAAGTAATTGAAGGAATTAAAAACATAAGTACATAATTAAACCAACATGCCATCGAGTGTTCCTTTTTCCCTTTCTTTGCTAGTAGGTCTGCAACCTTGTTGGCTCGCCTTTCGACATGTTTAAAGCCCAAAAAACAAACTAGTTTAGCTGATTCTGATTTTACTTCTTCCAAAATAGGTATACTTTGCCATTGAACTGAAACAGATTTCCCCTGCAGATAGTTTATAGTGACTTGATTGTCTCCCTCTATGACCAGATTATGAAGATTGTTTGTATAGCCCATCTGGTAGTTTGCAGAAGAGCTAGAGCTTCTGATTCTTCTGCGGTTGATGCTATCAAAACTCCCATTGCTGCTCCTTTGCCTATTCCTAACCAATTTAGAAGTACACAACCAAAACCTGCGTCAGTGTATTTGGAAACCCAAGAGGCATCACAGTTTAATTTGAAACTATCTTTTGCAGGGAAGTTCCATGGCTTATGTAGCACTGTCTTATTTCTAGATTGTGTTGTATCAATGTTAAGAGTTTGAGGATGCCAATATGCAAAATGCCTTGAGATATCTACATCAAGTTGTTCAGGTGTTCTTTCTTGTTTTTCAAAAACACGCAGGAATATTTCCCTCCATATGAACCAACATTTGGTTGCAGTAGAGCCATAAATATATAATTTATGTCACCTTCCAACCATTCATCGTATTTATCTAAGAAAGAACCATTATTAGAGATAGAGTTTACTCCATGTGATGCCATTGGTGGTAAATTCCAGACTGCTTTAGCATAAGAACAATCAAAGAATAGTTGGTAAGTTGATTCAATGGCCTATTAACAAAAAATACACTGAGTTTCCACATCAAAAATTGGGCCTAATTTCTCTCTTGTTGGAAGAGTGTTTTGCAAACACTTCCAAGTGTAAAGATTTATTCTTTCAGAGGTATCCATTCTCCAAAGACCTTGCCAAAATCTTTTAGTCTCTGTAGAAACTGATCCCATAGGATTAAGCAATTTAGCATATAGAGATTTGACAGAGAATTCACCATTTATGGTGAGCATCCATCTCAGTTCATATTTTTTCATATTTCCAGTGTTGTTGGTGTAAAGCTTGATGTTTAATATTTCAGAAACTAATTAACTGTCGAAAAAAGAATATAATAATGATTTATTCCACTTCTTTGTGTCATGATTGATCAAATAAGACACAAGTGTTATATTGGAAAATCTGGTAATTGAATTAGCCAGAGGTTGGTCCCTAGTTGGTATCCATTTTTCGTCCCAAAGGTTGATAGAAAAACCATCTCCAACTTCCCATAAACTGTATTTCTTTATATGTTCTATTCCCTGCAGGATGCATTTCCATATCCAAGAAGTTGATGACTTATTCTTGGAATGTAAAGCCCCTGTTTTCTTAATGTATTTTCCTTTTAAGATATTTACCCATAAGTCATCTGGTTTACTAACTAATCTCCAAGCTATCCTACTGATCATAGCTTGGTTGACCTTATTATCTTCTTTAAACCCCATCCCTCCCTGGTTAATAGGGTTACAAAGAAAATCAAAGGCTTTTATGTCAATTCCTTTGGAGTTAGTGTTTTTCCCCTACTAAAAATCTCTCTATATGTCATTTATTCGTTTTGTAATATTTTTTGGTAAAACAAAACAACCCATGGTAAAGATAGGCATGCTAGAGAGTATGAATTTGTTCAAAACAATTTTGCTGGACTGAGATAGCACTTTAGCTAGCCAAATTTTGACTCCTTGTTCCATCTTTTCAATTATGTTATCAAAAGATTTCAGTTTTGATTTATCAACAAATAGGGGAACTCCTAAGTGTGTATCTCGTATATTGATTTTCTTTATTTTCATGAGCCTAGTTATTATTCCTTGATGTTTACTATGGACCCTCTTACTGAAGAATAATCCTGACTTTGTAAAGTTTATAACTTGTCCTGAAGAGTCACTAAAAAGACTTATGGCATCTAAGAGGTTTTTAAAACTGCTTAAGTCAGCCTTAGTGAAGAGAAGAAGATCATCAACAAAGAATAAATGAGAAATGGGTGGATATTTGGAGTAAGCTTGATTCCTGGAATCTGTTTAACTGATTCCAAATGACAAAGTAACCTAGAGAATACCTCCATGCAGAGGATAAAAAGGTAAGTGGGTAGAGGGTCCCCTTGTCTAATTCCTCTAGAAGGTTTAAACTTAGTTCAAGGATTCCCATTAAGGAGAACGGAAATAGTCGAAGTTGAGATACATTGAGTGATCAGTTCACACCAATGTTCCGAAAAACCAAAAGATTGAAGAGTTTTTATCAAAAATTTCCAATTCACCATATCAAATGCTTTTGACATATCTATCTTTGCACCTATGTTACCTATTTTTTCCTAATTTTCTTCATAGAATGAACAATCTCATGAGCTACAATGATATTATCTGAGATTTGGGGATTTATCTTTCCCAAAACTTTTTAAAACCTATTTTCCATTAGTTTAGCAATCACCTTGTAAGGTGTGTTACAGAGACCTATTGGCCTATAATCGACTGGGGATTTAGGGTTTCTAATTTTAGGTATAAGAAATAAAAAAGTTTTATTTAAATCTTGATGGAGGTTTCTGTTTATGGAGAAGTCTTGTACTACTGCTATCATCTGATCTCATACTATCTCCCAGTTGTGTTTAAAAAAGCTTACCGGAAAGCCATCTGGTCCCGACGCTTTATTTGGTTTTAATTTTTTAACTACATTCCAGATTTCTTCTGGTGAAGGGGTAGCAGTTAACTCCCTGTTTTCCTCTAAAGTAAGACAAGGGTTAACATGTTTGAAAATTTCCTCATTCATATTGTTAGGTGTCTCAGTAAATAAATCAGAAAAGTAACTGTTTAGTACCACTTCTATTTCCTCTCTAGAAGAGACAACTTTGCCATTCTCATATGTTATACAATCAATGTTGTTTCTTTTCCTTCTCTTCAAAGTTGTTACATGATTTTTTTTTGTATTTCTTTCTCCTAAAGCTATTGTGTCATTTCTAGATTGTTGTTTAGCTATATTATCTTGGATGTCGTAAAGTTTTTATAGCTCTAACATCTTTTTATCTACCATGTCAGTGTTTGTGAGAGTCATAGTTTGGCTGCTAAACGGTCTATTTGTTTAAGAAGAACCTTAATCTGCTTATTAGGTTTCCCAAAGATATCCCTTTTCCAAGAACTTAAGTTTTCACTTAATGTCAATATGTTTTGAATTATGTTGTCAGCTGGTGATAAATGCAACTCATTCCAAGACTATTTAATGACTTCTAATTAAGCATGTTGGGTCTTTAAACCAAACATCATAGAATTTAAAGGTAGGGATACATCCAGAGTTTAAAGAGTTTAAAGATAGGCAAATAGGTCCACGATCTGAACCTATTTCCATCATGTTCTCCAGAGTTGCCTCATGAAATTCTATTGTCCAATTTGCATTTTCCATATCCCTATCAAGCCTTTGCTTGATGTTGGCTATGCATTTCCTTTTATTGCTCCAAATGAAGATGTTACCCTTAAAGCATAGGTCTTCTAATCCTTTTCTATTCAGAAGGTTTAATATAGGTTCTACTTTTTTCCTATCAAAGGGTAGACCACCCTCTTTCTCTTCACTGTTGAATATAATGTTTAGATCCCCTATGACTAGCCATAACATATGATTAGAGTTAACCCTATGAGCTATTTATTATAGGTATCCCATAATGTATAACTTGTTTTCTTGTTTAGGAGCCCCATAAAAACAAGTTAGTAACCATTCTTTTGAATTGAAATTATTTTTAACAATGACATTAATCATGTTAAGGTTCCACTGAACCACTTCAAAATGAAAACCATCTACCCAACTGATTGCTAGACCACCAGCTATCCCATCTGGGTCTATAATGTGGGTGTTTGGGAAATGATTAAGCAATTTTTTAATCAACTCCTCTGAGACTTGGTCTCAGATAAAAAAAGGATATCAGGTTTTTCCAAGTTAAGTAAGGAATGTAAATGTTGTTGAGTTTTTTTCTGTCCACAACCTTGTGTGTTCCATCCTAGTATTTTCATGACCAAAATCAACAGTAAGACAAGCAAGGTATTCCATAGAAGTAAAGTGCAGATTATGATTATAAATCCTAAGTCTAGATTTAACACTAGTTCACAGAGATATGCAGTATGTAGTAGGTGCATAACAAGTAAGCAAAAAGAAACAAAGGGATACCAGAATGCTATGGATTGTGAGTATGATTTGGATTATAGCTATAGAGAAAGTACAAAAAAACATAAATCCAACAAATTATAGAAAATAGACCTGATTTACTATGTTTATCTACTATGATTAACAAGCACTGTGGAAGGAGTAATAACATGAAAATTAGCAGATAAAAAAGGAAAAGCCAACAATTATCCAGCTAGAAAGGCATATGAATCAGGGCAGACAATAATAAAACAATTCAAAGAAAAAAGAGGGTTTTTCAGAAATTGTGTACCTGGATTTCCTTGATTTTTTTCCCAGTTGGGGTGGCATAAATAAGCAAATCGACCATTTGAGCTTTGGAGAGGAGGAACTAGAACCAGACGGAGGATGCAACTTTAAAAAACTAAAATTAATTAACCTATATCATATGTTCTTCTAATTTCCTTTAGGGAACCACCACTCGGATTCACCTATCCTGGAATCATGGATTTCCTACTTAAATAGGGACAAGGAAGAAAACAATTATGCTACGTTCTCTAGAAAATAATAGATGAATCTTGATAATCCTAATGAAAATTAAACCCATAGGAGAACGACCACCAAATGAACCAGTCTAAGCAAGAGATCTTACTCTAAAACGCTAGAAATCCAATTGAAGAGAAAAATAGGAAGGGAGACCACAAAGAAGAATTTTGATCGAAAAGTTGAACCAAACAAGACCTAATTTTGGTTTTTTACCAAAATTAACGATAAATATATTTCTTAAACAACAACCATGTGTTGACCTACCACGTTTTAAGAAATCATGTGGATGCAAATGCTTAAAACAATATAAGATTAAGATGAGAGAATTTTTTTCTCAGCAAATTGAAACGATTAGGATGAAAAGGTCCCAGAGAGTAAGCAATTTTGACTTTTCTTTTGAAAACAATTTTTTGATTATTTTTGTTGAAAACAAACACCATTACGTCTAGAAGAAGAGAGATATCCACACTACCTCCTGACATCAACAGATGGACCGATAGAGGAAGATTATGTTCCTTTGATCTAATTTCAATAAAATCCTTTTTAGTACCCAAAAAAAAATAAGAGATATCCACACTTACCAGAACACAAATTGAAATGGAATAACAACACAGTGAAGAACATCTATAGATGAAATCACCCCAACTGAGTTAAATTAAGAACTCTAAAAAACTCCCATATAGCCGAACACTAGGACAACCCTAAAATTGATTTAATCCCGATTTACCAATTCTATTCTTTTTTCCTATCACTCCTTCTAATTTCCCATTTTGAAAGGAATATTAACTCTTCAAATGTCGAATTCTATTTTTATTTTTATTTTTTAAAAGAACTCATTTACCATTCCTTTAATGGAGTGCCAGGAAAGCATATTATCATATGCAGATTGAAACATACAGGAGAACCCCGATTATTACTACGCTGTTCTTCTCAATCTTGAGAAAAAGATCGACACCTTTCTAACCATTAAATTTCATGGTCCCAAGGTCTGTGTTGACTGTCGATTAATTTCAACCTTACAAGAGAAAGAACATCACCTCAATTTCATTATATTTTGAATTAAAATTAAAGAAACAAGAAGATATAGATGTTACGATGATGTTCTCACTATCAATGTGGTTTAATTTTATCAAAATGAAAATCCAATCCAAATTCTAAAGATGCTCAGACAACAGTAATAAACATAAGAGAAGCACACCACTGCTATGTTCTTTCTCGACCTCGAGTGAATGTTCAACACCTTTCTACCCATTAACATCAAGGTACTAAAGGTCTATAATGTTTGTCGATCCATTTCCTCCTTTGAGCAGAGACAAGCAACAAAACAATAACAGAAGTATAGAATGAAAGAAAAAACAAGCATATAAAGTTATTAAGAAATAGATCTTAATGATGTTCAACAACATCCTTGCTTAAGAATCACAACCTCATGAACAAGAACAAGAAACTTCTCTTTAAGCTTAACAACCTAAAATACAGATTTGAAGAACCACAACATGGACTCCTTAAATCCCTCACCGATTCCATCACTTCCTCATTTATTAATGATCGATCCACATATTTATTTGCCCCTTCTTACTTATTCAAGAGAACCCAGTTGAAGAAGATTACTCCATTGGAGCAAACTTACTATTTGATAGGGGGGAGAGAGAGAAAGCTGAAAATGAAACATTTTTTGAAGTTTTAGCTTAGTTATTATCCTATTTTGTACTTACCTTCACCATTATGGTGGTTTTATCTACTCTTTTGAAGTTTATCTTCGTTTTAATGGCGACCGTTGGTTATTAGTTTGGGTTTCAATTAAGATCAATAGCGATGCTCTCCAACGACGAAATCTTCATCTTTGTTGTCTCCGGCCACGAAATCTTCAACAATGATTTTTTTGACTACGGAAGCTTCATCACTAGTTACAAGAGATTTGAGCAAATCACTCCTATTTTGGGAGCACATCTTTCTAAAGAAGAAAAACAAACTAAATAGTTGAATTTTAATTCTGAAAAAAGCCATTCTTCCTCCGATTTAATCGGATGTTATTCATACTTGTATTTGTCTTACTCTGGTAATCTTTTTTTTTTGTCTTATCGGGTTTTTCAGTATTGTACTTTTATAATATGTTATTGTTAATTTGTATTCTCTTATTTTCGATCTCAAACTCACTGTGACCTCGAATATCCATTAATGAAAAGGTCGTTCCTTATTTATTAAAAATAAAATAAAAAATCCATATTTAAAAATTGTTTGGTCTCCTCGTAAGCAAAAAAAAAAAAAGAAGAAAAATGTTGTATTTTCGCCAGATATATACACCTTCATATGTCGAGGTCTGAACAAAACCTCCACGTAGAGTTATTTACACCAGCTATCGGAGATGGTCTTAACTGAAAACACTAAATTAAGATAATATTCCAGATCAACTGAGACCGAAAAACAACTAGACGACAGTAGCCTAAATTTAGGTAGGCGGTATGTGTGGAAAAGTCACAAGAGGATGGAACACAAGACAATTACAACCCAAGAGATAAAGTTCGTATACGAATTTCAATTTCATGATTCTTTTCAGCTAAAGAACGTTTCTTTTTAGTTTTAGGCAAAGGTGGAGGAGGTGGAGGTTTGCTGTTAGATGTTGCAATTTTATCCCACATACCGCCCAAAGCCTTCAAGACCGTTGAGTTTCCACATGGTCCCGGTGACTCCACGACTTTTTTCTGTTTACTAATATTCTTCTTTTGTAGAGGCTTCTTTTCTTCCTCCCGATCCTCAGTTTTGATCATTAACTTTCGGGATTCTTCATCCTCCGATGAGTAATTAGTACGGTTGTTCCTAAGCCTCATTGTTAGAAAAGAGGGAATGGAAGCCAAGGGTTTTTTTGATCAGAATTGGCATTTTCTTTATAAGAACGATGCTCTAGTCGACTCTACCTACCCCGCGTAACTAAAGCATTTTGGAAAGGTATTTTCTGAGGAGGTTTTCTACTCTATGACGACACTACTACGCTACACATCCAACATTTCAATTCATTTTCTATTAGGGAATCATCCATCTATCTATGATACTATGCATTTTGTATTAGGAATTTGATGTTTATTCTTTTTTAAGGATGTGATATGTCAACAGTTTATAGACATACAAAGCTCTTCTCTTCTATTTTTATTAGTAATTTATTTCATTTTTGGCAAATGTCATCAGCATATTATACAATTGTACAAATTGCAGAATATGTTAGTTTAACCTACTCTTTCCATAGGCCACACAAATGCCGCCCATTAATAGCCACAAATTTGCCTTCCTAAATTGGGGCTTATAGGAATTAATTTGGGTCTATCACTACGTGACAAAAAAGACACATTTTGAAATAAAATGGATAACCCCTTAACCAATTATTTTTTTAATAGCAAATTTATCCCTGATTAATTAGTGTTAATTTGGATGATTAGTGATAAAATTTCGTGTTAGATGTGAAATTAACCTGTGTTAATGAATAATTTGAATATGAAAAAATTTGAATTTTGAATTTTGAATTTTTTTGAAGAACACCAACTCAGAATCGGTATATGTTGCCATTCGCATCAACCGATTTGTAACCTCAAAAACATACAGAGATTTTCTGAAACTTGCTTCTACCCAGAATCGGTTTATATAGACATGAAAATCAACCGATTAACCAGAATCGGTTTATATGGGTGTTTATGGGTGAAAATAGTTTCTACCGATTTTGGTAATTGCAGGTGTGAAGGTGAGAAACAGTTTAAACCCTAAACAATGTACTGCAAGGGAGTACTTTTAAGTTCGAGAGATCAATCTGTACAAGTCCGGCCTAAACCAAGTGTAGGTACCGAATATCACAAGACATTAGCTTACGAACATCGTAATAAATATAAGAGGAAAGAGCTACAAAACAATGCGATGATAGAGGAAGCACGGGGAAGTATGAAAGATTTGCGAGCATAAAATAATCTTGCGAAGATATGTTGCAATACTTCGCAACACATATACAGTTGTACAAATTTTACTATAAATAGGAGTTTAAATGTAAAATTCGAGAGGTTCTTTTAATGAGTGTTAGAAAATATCTTAGGAAAGAGAATAGAGAAAGTTGTAACTATTCTAGTTCCATTTAGATACTTCTTTGTAATCAATTGAGAGAATTAATAAGAAAATTGTCATTCGTCATCAAGAACTTCTTAAGTTTTACAAATTCTACTGAGGGTGTAGTTGTAGGTTATTCTGCAACTACATAATTGGCGCTAGAAACAGGGACCTGAAGAATTTTGCATCAGAGAAATGGCAAGAAGAAGAAATATATCAGAACCATTAACTGCAGTAAGAAGAAGTGTAAGACTCACAGGAGGAGAAGCAAATATAACAGGAGAACCTAGTAGGAGAGGGAGTAATCGAAGAAATCAAGCTCAACAAACAATAGATCATGATCGAGTGAGTATACACACTTGGAGAACTGATACACCAGCAGAAGAATATAGAGAACCACAAATCAGAGAAAATGGGAGATTGATGGGAGGAACAATTCGTGAAAGAGAAAGGGAGATATTAGAAACATTGAGACAAGGAATTCAAGAAGAACGAAGGTTTGAAGCTGAAGAACGTGCTAATCTAACAAGACAAAATCAAGAATTGAGGAGGGAAAATGAGATGTTACAAAGGAGGAAATCTCAAAGTGTTGCAAGATCAAATGTTAGATCAGAAAGAGAAGGACAAAATTCACCAACAATCAATAATGAAAGTACTATGCAAGGACAAGCACAGAATCAAGTTGAAAGAAATCAAGAGAATCGCTTCATTTTAATACCAAACCACGAACAGAACATGGAGAATTTACGAACCAGGCCAAATCCTAGAGAAAACAATTAGAATGGTGAATAAAATCGAGAGGAAGAGCAGCAACTTGTGGAAGAAACTGAGAGACAACAAGAAGTACATCAAAACAATTACGAGAATGGAGTAAGAAGACGGAAGAGGTCAGTAACAATCAAAATATTGAGTATGAAAGAATTCAAAGAAGAATTGGAAATCAACGAACAGAAATAGCGAGGAATGAACCAAACTTTCGAACCAGAATACAGGCAAATCAAGAAGAAATAAATCACAGAAGGAGGAGAAATGAAGAAGAAGAAATTCCTGATATTCGCATGAGAAGGATGAGAAGAATAGAAAGGGAAGAACAAGAATTTCAAGATGCTCTGCAACAAAACTGTAGGAGCGGAATATCACAACAAATGATAACTCGCGAAAGTGTGGAGAGAAAAGACATCTTGCGAGCAAAGAACATTTTGCGAGCAAAGGAAATCACGAGGAAAGTGTGAGCAGATTGCGAATAATTATCAAAAGAGGTTTGCGAAGTGAAGTTGCGAAGGTTCGCAGGATAATTCTCAAGTCCGAAGTTGAGAGACAGTTTAGTTGTCAACATTTTGTAAGATCATATAAGTAGCCATTTAGGCATGAGAGGAAAAGGGGGGGGACACATTTTGAAAGAAAGGATAATTTTAGGAGGAGAGAGAAAATGTTATGAGAGATTTTATTTTCTTTATCATCTTCTTCCCCAAAAAATTCTAGAGCTCCAAATATTCTTTAATGGAGTCTCAATTGTAAAATTATGTAATTACATACAATCACTAGTGAAGAAACATGGATGTAGATCACATTGATCGAACCATGTAAAAACCTTTGTGTCTCTTTTTATAATTTTAATACTTTAATTCTTAGTCTCATATCAAATTAATTAGATTTAGGAATCATTTTAATGGATTCTTATGAGGGTGTAGGTGTGAGATAATCCACAACTACATAATTGGCGCTAGAAACAGGAAACCTAACTTTGTTGGTTCAAGGAAGTTTAGAAAATTAGCTATTGTTGGTGATGAACTCCACTGGATCTTCAAGAGACGAACAACTGATATGGGAGATAGTTTACATACAAGAGAAGAAGCAGAGATGAACATAAGGAAAACAAAAGAGAAATTCAACGAATCTACGTCAAAAATCGATCGCAAAAGATGAATTTCCTTCTTATTTCTTTAATCTTACTAAGTATTTATATCTGAAGAAATTTTGGGAAAAAGTTTTCATAAAAAATTAAATTCTGCCTCGTCTTATAAGCTTGATTTCTTTTAATATTATTAAATCTAAATAAATTTTGTTTATACGACTGAAATATAAAGATACTGTTTTCCAAACCAATTTGCTTGATTTCAAAAATGCGAAATATCAAATTTTTAGGTTGATTTGGGAATTCTTCCCATGAACGAAGTGTACAAATTACCAGGAATATTTCATTTTTTGATTATGTATTGTTAACTAAATCGATATGTTATTTGCAGCGAATTTTATGCGAAGAGCTATTTCATCTCACAATCGTGTTTGTCTGTCGAACCATCTAGATGCGAACAAAGCCGCACAGATGAAAGGAAGAAACAAAGAATGTAAATGGTGGAGCAACATAAAGAAATGTGTAATTAAGTGAAACAGAAATGAGATATGGAAAATGATGATGCAACCATTTAAGTGTAGTTCCAAGTTGACGTTTGTTTATGGTGGAGCTGCATAAAGAAACGTCATTTCCAAGTTGACGTTTGTTTTTTCTCTCTTAGTGTAGTCCTCTCAAAAAAAAAGTGGGGAGCATTCACGAACAACAACGAAGAAACAAAGAAATGGGATATTTGAATCTCGCAGAGTGAAATAGAAGCAAGAAATGGGGAGTATACGTAAAGCTACGCCAAAAAATCATCCCAAATGATTAATATCTTATTATTCTTTTCACAAATGTTTGCATCGCAATTTTTTTGCTGCGCCTTTATATCAACAGCAAACCAACAATCTAGTAAGGTTCATGGAAATCTAATGAAAATGGACATGGAAATGTAAAGCTACACCAACAATCGTATTTGAAGAAAATGATAAGATGAACTCTAACGTGGCCCTCATCAACATCACCCAAGGATGGATCCATTTATTATCCCCGTAATTTAGTTATCAAAACTTAGATCTGTTGTCAAAAGTAGATTTGCGAAGAAGAGAAGATGCAACTTCATCAACTGGTAAGAGGAGAAAATGTGCTTGCGAAAAGAAAATGGATTTACCGTCATATATTCTTCTCAGAATATATTCTTCCAGCAAAAATTTAGTTTCTCTTTCAAAAAGCAAACAAAATGTGTGGATTTAATGGGTTGCTATGAATAAAATGTATTATGCGAATAAAGATTCCCAGTGAAGAGAGCAGCATAAATCTCCACAGTGAACAAGCAAAGAGAAAAGTTATACAATAAGAAAGATTGCGAAGAACAACATGAGTTCATTCGTACCGTTACCAGCGAAGCAACTTACGAATTAATTACCTAGTTAAGCAGCAGACGAAGCTTATCATCAGTTCGCAAAATTCAGTACCGTGAAAAGAACAATTCCAAAAACTACTGTGAAGAGTAAAGAAGAGATCTTGCGAAGAAACATTGCGAAGCTTACGGACAAGAGTTATCACGTGAAGGCAAGTTTCTAGTCATAAATCACAAAACACGATAAAGAAGTAATAAGAGAAATGAAGCTTACCAAACCAACACGAGTGAAGATCAGTACAGATGGTTCAGAGTGTTCTCAATGAGCTTGAAGATGCAAGGTCGAATCCCATCAAGCGTATTTTTATTTTCGCAGATTTTGAAAAGCAAAAGGACAAAGTTATCAATCAAATAAAGCAGTTGTTTCTTTATGTCACAAACAGAAACTTGCACCGATGGTTAGGGGTTAAGAGTATGAGTTAGAGTTCGTGTGATCAATACTCACAAAACTCAATATTTTTCACACTTTTTGGAACTATTGAAAAGAAAGGAAGAATAATAGAGTGGCAATGTGTGTTTCTTTCACAAGCTGAAGCTAGCTCAGATGGTCAACAGTAAATGGAAGGGGTTTGAAGACGCGGGTTCGAGTCTCCATATTCGCATAAAATTTTTACACTTCGCAAATGTTTACCTTGTGAAGGTTCGCAGAACCAATACTTCTACTCTTTGCACTTCGCAAATGTTTACTTTGCAAACGTTCGCAGAACCAACACTTCTACTCTTTGCACTTCGCAAATGTTTACTTTGCGAATGTTTGCAGCAACAACACTTCGCAGATGATTGTTTACTTCATGCAAAGGTTTACTTCGCAAGATCTTTGGTTATTTCGCAAGAAGAAAATGGGAGATTATTTCACAGACATATTTCGCAAGAAATGGCTAGAACAGTTGGTATAACGCAACATTATACAAGAGACAGATCAAAAGACAACAACAAGCCGAAAAAGGTAAGTACCATTTCCTTGAATATTTTATTTACAGAAGACAAAGGATTTTTGATTTTATTTACCAAAAGTGATATACTCGCAAGATTTCTAAAATTTCTAAGATTTCAAAACATTTCAAAGATTTTTTTAGATTGGTGAAAAGCGATACAATCGCAAGATTCAAAAATGAATTCATCGCAAAAAATTTAAAGATCTCAAATTTTTTCAAAGACTTCAAAATTACAAAAAACAGAGAAAATTAAATTCCTATATTTCTATAGAACAATTTTGATTTAAAGACGTGATATGAATACTTCTCATACTTCTTATAATAAACATTTTATGATAACATTCAACATTCTATGTACATGAAAAATTTGTGATGAGTTTTTACGAATAAAAATGATTTATTTGTGATCAGCTTTCATAAAAGAAAGACGCAAAAATTTATTTGCGAATAAAAGACCGCAATCTGTGATCAGCTTTCAAAAAAGAAAGAAAGCCGCAGAAATTTTACACAGGCAAACCTTTGTGGCGTATACCCTAGTTCGCGAAGCAAAATTTCGTAAGAGGCAAAGTCCTAAAGTGCGTCATTTAGGGTACCTATAACCATAGCTCAGGGACACCGGAACACCACCACGGAACCTGAGTACATGGAACTTTACGGGGTACAACCCAATAACCGGGTACCTATCCGGGTTAGACACCTTGGATTCTCAACCTAATCTTGCGATGTAACATGATTTAGGTTGGGCAACTAAGGCATACTGTCTTTCCCAAGAAGTGCAGAAAACGATCAAGGCGCCGAGGTACACGGTTGAGTCAAGAGTGCCGGGTGGGCTTGAAGCACACCTGCCATTTTTGGCAAGTCTTGGCAAATGATGCACTTGGCCCAAAGATACCCCATAGGGTGCAACCTCGTAGCTATAAGCCCTATAGGAAAAAAGGATAAGAGGTTGCGATCAAAAACTGGTTGTTTGCATAACCGGATGGGAAGAGCTAACCTTGTATGGTCGATGTACGCTTCCTTGAAGGGGCAACCAAGGGGAAGATAAAGGGAAGCACCCTCCATTAGGGAGATGATACGTGCTATAAGACTCAAATGTCACGAGGCTTTTTGTTCGCAAGAACATAAAGGCTTCTCATATTTGTGCAACAACTGAACTTCTGCGAGCCTTTTAAAAAAAAAAAAGAGAGAGAAAGAAAGAAAAAGAAAAAGAAAAAGAGAACTCGCAGAACATAACAATGAAGATTAGATGAGATCAATGGGTTATCACATGAAAGTGTGATAACGTCCTGCGATTTCATCGCAAGACGATAATGTCACGAGGTTGTATATTCGCAAGAATGTTCAGACTTGTCATATTATCGCAAACACAAAAATATTATCACAAAAGAGGTGGCAAAATAAGACCTTTACTTAGGAAGGCATGATAAGACCACAACAATTAATGAAATTAATTCCATCAATATCATTGAAGAATTTTTACAAGAATATATGTCATGAAGTCCTAATAAAGAAGGCAATTCCATCAATATCATTGAAGAATCTTTACAAGAATATATATCATGAAGTCCTAACAAAGAAGGCAATAGAAGGCAATTTCAACAATATCATTGAAGAATTTTTACAAGAATATATATCACGAAGTCATAACAAAAGAGGCGATTTCATTCGCAATCGAAGACGGATACATGAATGGAAGCAATTTAAAGTTACATCAATTTTAACGCGGAAAAATGAGCTAAGTAACAGAAACTTGAAATATACATTGTAATAGATAACCATTCGCATCATACAAGCATCATAATCGCATCATCCAAGCATCATATTCGCATCATAAAAGCATTGCATAAGCATTTCATGGCATAAGCATTGCATACACATTTTATAACATAATCATTACATAAATATTATATATTTTACAAAATTTTATAGGATAATACCTCGAAACTTCGCAGAAACATTCATAATTCGCAACACTATATTCGCAACACTATTCACAACACTATTCTAAACACTATTCGCAACACTATTTATCGGAAACGGGAAGCCATCCAAGAGTTCATGCCTGTGTCTTGATAGCATCATCCTGAATCCATGCCTCCAAGAGTTCCATTACTTCATTTATCGGAAACGGGAAGCCTGTGTCTTCAGTGCTCTGCGCAGGATCTTTGCCTGTTCCCTTTCGAGGCGAAGCTTTATGCGTTTGAGCCACACGCTTGGGTAGTTGTTATGCCGCCGCTGGAGCTTTTCTCTTTCCGCCTTCTCTTACTAAACTGACAGAAGGGCCAGTATTATACTGCTTGTTGATGAGGCGCCTGTTTCCCCGATTATCTCGTGAATCGTCGCTCCGAACAATCCTGGTTCTTTCCAATAATGCTGGGGAGGTAGTGGCTGAACGTTTGGCTGCTTCATGGAGCTCTGAGAACGTCTGGAATCCTAGGTTTTCCAGCAGGGCGTGATATATGGGTATCATTCCGTTAATGCATAATTCCACTAGCTGTCGTTCTGTGATATTTGGTTTATGGCAGTCCAACGCTTGTGTTCTGAACCTTTTGACAAAATCATTTGGATGTTCGTTGTTCCGTTGGGAGATTCTCCCCAGTGTCCGGGAGAAAGTAACTTGCTCAGATACAAAGAAGTAATTCTTGTAAAACGGCGACCATCTCACTCCAATTGATATCTTGGTGGTGCGATGTTGTTGTACCACGTATAGGCTCTCCCCGTAAGTGATTTGGAGAATTCCTTCAGGAAGAGAACGTGATTGTATTCGTGTTCTCCTAAGGATTCTAAAAATCTAGAGACGTGTTCACGAGCATTACCGGTACCATCGTAAAGGGTGAATTGAGGGGAGGTGTATCCCCTGGGAAGAGGAATCCGCTGCACGTCTTGTGGATATGGAGGCTGGTGTCGATGCGCGTCCATCGGATTTTCTTTGCCACGATTTTGGAGGAGTCTCTCCAGATCTTCACGTGTAATAAAGTTGGATGATCGGATCCTTTCCCTGAGACGCTCCTGGTCCCTTTCTATTGCGTGGTCAGCAACATAAGACTCTTCGTTCAGGTAGTCTTGTGAATCGAGGCACTGCCTCCAGTGTGTGCTGAACGTATTTCTTGTTGGCCCTTGGGGATGTCTCGACTCTTGCGGTAATCGATCGGTTAATGTTTTAAGGAAGGTGAGTACCTCCTTCTAAGTGGTTGCCATGTCTGCCTGAGCTTTAGCGAGGGTTTCTTGTCTCTCCAACAAGTCCACCATGGTGATAGGAGGTTGTCCTCCTTTGGGTCCTCCAGATCCTCGTCCTCAAGGGGGAGTAGCAGTAATTTTGGTGACGGACGGAGGTGTCATTCTTGAGGAAATGCCTGGATTTGCAGCCGCTCTATCTCTTGTAATGGGAGGTCTCACACCTACTGGAATGTCCGCTCCTGCTCCACTAGTACTGGTGGTACTGAAGGTAGAAGATGCAACTCCACGAGACACGTTGGTTATACGGGCGGGTTGTATAGTGACACCAGTAATTGGGATATCAGCGCTAGAAGTGCTGTCGGTGCTACCTCCCTCGGGATTGGTTGCTGATCCAGATCTAAGATCCACCATTCTTGAAAATTGAAATGGTATTGAAGAGATCGACTTCACAACCGATAGATTAACCTCCCACTGTGGTCGCCAATTGTTTGTGGGAGAAAACTACTTCTGCAGGTTTAGGTAATTTTGGGTGTGTGTGGATGAGAAGTGAATTTAAACCTTCAACAAATGTGCTGCACGATGAGCACTTTTGATTGGAGAGATAATCAGACAATTGGCCTAAACCGAAGACACGGCCGTTCCAGATTTGTTTCGGTCACAGGTGAAGGATGTGAGGTTGATCTTAGGGAGGGAAGCGAAGAAGGTGTTGAGAGTATGAAGGTGAAGGCTATTTGATAACTTGTTAACAGAAGGTTGAGCAGGCTAGAAAATGTTGTAGGAAGGCTCTGGGTATTGAATACGATGGTATTAACACTTGGTTTTTCTGTGTTGTTGGAAATAGGGAGGAGAACCTATTTATACAAGTCGATAAGCCTTCATCACGTCTCTCGTGGGAAAGTAGAGGGAATGGAGTGATGGAGGAAGTGGAGTTGTGTGTTAGTGTCACACGGTTGCTTGCCCACTTCTCCTATCATCGCTAACCGCCCATGTTTCCCTGACACGATATTGTGATGGCGTGTTGTACGCTGTAAACCGCCAGAACAATACCCCAGTTTGTATCCCCCAGTTGTGACGTGATTAACGTCTCGAGTGAGTTGTGGGACCCACATAAGGTAGCAAACAGTGCTAGGTAAAATAATCAAGTTGTTTGTAGGCACATATTGTATGCATGCGGTGCATTAAATATGCTTAACATACTTGAATCCTACACAACCTTGATGAAAAGATTGCAAGTTGAAGTGAATCAACTAGCTATGTTCAGGCGTTGTTCGGAGGTAGCATGAGCGGGACCTACCTTGGCTGGTTATGCCATGGGGAAGTGTGGAGGATGGTGATCACGGTGATACCTTGTTTTGCACCTAACTCCATTCCTAGGCTATTCATCCAAGCATGCGAACTTGGACGGACGAGATTGATGGAGGAATAACCGTTGGATTAGGGTTTGGAAGGCTTGCGAGATTCCTCTTTCACCCTAACGGTTTTATGCCTTGGGAGGCGTGCATGGAGTGGCCGATTATCCCTGCATGTAGGTGGGACGCCACTCTACACGTCCACGCCAGCTGGAAGTCAATCAGAGCAATCTGGGTCGCCCGTTCTAGCCTGCGATGACGGATGGCCGAGATTAGAAGGGATATCGCATGCTGCATTTGGGCACGAATTTCTAGATGACTGGTCTGCAACTGACCGTGGCCAATTTGCTGGCCGTGTATCCGGTCCCATGGTTAGTACACATGCGTCGTCGGCCAACAGTTATGCTTCTAAATCGTTAGTGCGCGCATGCCCAAAGTTGCTTGGTCGCAACCTGTAAGCAAACCTTAATTTTAGGGTTTGTTAGCCGCAGCTTCACGCTAGCGCATCTCGACGCCCATGGCTCCTATGGTGAAGCCGTTTGCACCATTAGGAAGGTAGACCAGCGGTGAGCATGTGCGTGCGCGCTACTCGGTACCGCGCGTGATCTAGGCCGTCCAACCATACCTGCGGAGTTGGACGGATGAGATCTATTTTTGAGTTTGTTTTCAGCAGGTGAGACTAACATGGGTAGTCTTGCCTGCGTTCAATAGGATGGTTTTAATTCCAAGGGATGGTTGCACATACTCCGATGAATTAATATGGTGAGAATATTCACCGCATGAAGGCTTTATCCCTTGCAGGACGTCAGCTTAGAATTTGTCTTTTATAATTTTAGCCCTTAAATAAAAATCCACCATCAACAACAAGTCAAGAAAGAAACGTACTCTGGCCTCATAATAGAAGGAAACGGGTGAGTTAAATGGGAAGAGGTGGTAACGCTTGACATTGATGGGATTTAATAGAATTGATGTCCCATTATGGAGGAGCGTTTCACCGTTGCTTCTTTCATTTACTGACTTCCTTACTCCCATTATTCTATCTTGAAACGGGCATTTGTGTATGCCGCACGATATAGACCACCAAACCAAAACCCTAATAAGCATCCCCCAGTTTGTGTTGATGTCTCGAACGCTTTGGAAGACATGTAAAACGTTGTTGTGGCTTGACAAGTCGAGCTTGGGTAACTTGCTAGCCAGGTGACCTTCGACGGTCGAGATGTTGCAACTTGAAAGGAGGGGCAACCGTTGATCGTTGCACGCCTTCGCTTTGGTACGCATGTAGCGATGTCCAACAGGGTGGCACGGCTAGGGTGTGTTCATACTTGGCATGAGGAGCCAAGGATTTTCCATGGGCACTAGGTGCGCGACCAAGCTATGGTTTCAGGTCTAAGGTCGTGAGGGGACTTTAGATGGCCAGGATTTTCTTATGAGATTGAAGGGCAACTGTTGATGGTCTCATGGCTTCAATTTGGTAGCCTCGTGAGGAAGGCCAGTAGGGTGGCACGACATGAATGGCCATGGTGAGGCGTGTTTAGCATGGCGCGACTAGCTTGGCTAGGTGCGTGACCAAGCTAGGGATAAAGTCATGAGGAGACTTTATACGGCCATGATTTTCTCCTGGGATTGAAGGGCAACCGTTGATGGGCGCCTGGCTTCAATTTGGTAGCTGCATGGGGAAGGTCACTAGGGTGGCGCGGCATGAAGGGCCATGGTGAGACGTGTTTAGCATGGCGCGGTTAGCTTGGATAGGTGCGTGACCAAGCTAGGGATAAAGTGATGATAAGACTTTATACGGCCATTATTTTCTCCTGGGATTGGAGGGAAACCATTGATGGGCGCCTGGATTCAATTTGGTAGCCGCATGTGGAAGGCCAGTAGGGTGGCGCGGCATGAAAGGCTATGGTGAGGCGTGTTTAGCATGGCGCGGCTAGCTTGGCTAGGTGCATGACCAATCTAGGGATAAAGTCATGAGGAGACTTTATACGGCCAGGAGTTGCTCCTGGGATTGAAGGAAAACCGTTGATGGGCGCCTGTCTTCAATTTGGTAGCCGCATAGGGAAGGCTGGTAGGGTGGCGCGGCATGAAGGGCCATGGTGAGGCGTGTTTAGCATGGAGCGGCTATCTTGGCTAGGTGCGTGACCAAGCTAGGGATAAAGTCATGATGAGACTTTATACGGCCAGGATTTGCTCTTGGGATTGAAGGGCAACCGTTGATGGGCGCCTGGCTTCAATTTGGTTTAGAAACCCTAATTGGTTCCCTTCACTAGAACCGCTACAGAATTCTAGTACGGACTCTGAGTTTGATGGTCCGCCCCTCAAATCAACCGAATTTTTTTTTCCTATCGCCTCGTGCGGGGATATTTAGATTTTGAACTCGTTCGGGGGGGGGGGGGGGGGAATAGCCCGAAAGCAAGACTCAGGAAGATTTCATGAGGGACAACGGCATGGCCATGCTATCATGGCATGCCTCGGCGTAGCTAGGTTGGCATATGGGGCCAAAGGTTTTCCATGGGTGCATGGCGTGGCTAGGGCCAAGTTATGGCGCAACTAGCTCGGGCTAGGTGTTGCTAGCATGATTTTCCATCGGCACACGAGACGTGGCTAGCATGGATAGGGCCATGACATGGTGCAATTGGCATAGCGCGGCTAGCTTGGGATCAGCGTGGCTAGAATGATTTGCCATTGGCACGCGGGGTGCAGCTAGCATAGTTAGGTCTATGGCATGGTGCAATTGGCATGACGCGGCTATCTTGGACTAGGCGTGGCTGGCATGATTTGCCATTGGCACGCGGTGTGCGGCTAGCATAGCTAGGGCCATGACATGGTGCAATTGGCATGGCGCGACTAGCTTGGGATAGGCGTGGATGGCATAATTTGCAATTGGCACGCGGGGTGCGGATAGCATGGTTGGCATGCTTTGGCGCGGTAGGGTGTGGCTGGCATGATTTTCCATTGGCACACGAGATGCGGCTAGCATAGCTAGGCCCATGGAACTGTACGATTGGCATGGCGCGGATAGCTTGGGCTAGGCATGGCTGGCATGATTTGCCATTGGCACGCGGGGTGAATTAGGGTTTGGTTTGTTGTAACCCTAATTTGAAAAAATATACCCTAGTAATTATTAGGGACATATTAATAGCTCTTATTAATGCGCATAGTAAATGCTTGTTTTAAGTGTCTGCTAGGGTTTAGAGTTTTACAATTTTAATCCTAAACTAAAGACCACCATCAACATTAAGTCCCCTGCTTAGCTCGGAATAGGTTCCTTGTTACGGGGTAAGAATATGATGGTGACAGACTACGTAAATCATTGCAAAGATGGTCAGGAGACTCCGGCTAACCTTTTAAGTGGTAGGGAGAGTTTTGTTTTCCATGTTTGTAGCCACGACAAAGGGGGCACGTCCCTGGAGGGAGGAGCATGTGGATGGATTGAACCGAAAGAGCCGAGAGGTGGCATGGCCCTGACCGCGGTAATGACATGGTGGAGCATGTAGGGGCGGCTAGGCGTGATGGGGCCGTGGTGATAGAGTGAGGGCTTGGCCGGGAACATGGCTAGGTATGGAATACATGGGCGGCTAGGCGTGGTAGGGCCGCGGTGATGGAGCGAGAGCTTGGACGTGGAAATTGGTCTTTGAGGGACCGGTTTCATCTTTTCCTTCCTTGGCTCAAGATTGGAAACCCTTTTGTTATTCGAACTCCCAAGTATCACGCCAAGAAAAGGATAGCCGGCCCCTCCCTTTGGTTCACGCCTTCGTTATTTCTTCTTGTTCGACGCCCATGGGAATTCTTTCCTTCTTTGCACCTCCTCATCCATCTCAACTTTCATTGGGGTTTTGATGAGGCATTTTATTCCGATGCTTATTTTCCGGCTACGATTTTGGCATGTTCCACCTATTCATCTTGTTCTTCTCTTCTTTACTTAGGGTTTCCACGGTATTTATGCCCGGTGAAGCTATATCATCTTCCCAGTTTTTAACAGGGGTTTTTCTTGTCAAGTCCAATCTTCCCTCATGTCGATTAGAAGCGAACTTTCCTCGAGTCGATCAGGTTCCTCAGCAAAGCGTGCTAGGCTTGATTATCGTGACACCTCTCCCGTTCGGGTCATTCGGGTTAAGAAAGTCATTCCGGTATGTTCTCATTAACTAGCATACATTTTATTTATTTGCTGATGAATAATGGAAACTTTCTTCTGTGTAGAGGTATCATGTTGGAGCATGGGTTACCGTCATTGATGAAGATGATTTGGTTGCTCCTTTTCCTTCGACCTCAATTCTTCCGGCCGCTGCTAGTCTGGAGAATGCGGATTTAGGAATTTCTTTCCATGAGTATCCCAGCGCGGGTTCATTGTTCGGTACCCACATGAGGTGTCTTTCTCCTAACTATCGGAACGTTGGGGGGTTCCTTGTGCGAAAAGAATTCGCAACTCTTTACGCGAGAATATGGAAAGTATAAGGTCATATTGCCACCAGAGAAGTTATACAGTATTGTTCGTCCGCCTTGGTTTCTGTCGTGAATTGTCTCCTGCCGATGATTGTTGAAATGAAGAATGTATCCATTCGTGCCGTTGCAGAAGCATCCATTCAAAATTGGGAGAACATGATGTCTACTTGTGAATCTCTGAAGTTCAATGTCAGTTGGTTGCGGCATCGTCTCGAAGTCGTGAAGGTTGACAGGGCTGGTATTCTTGCTGGCGTGGTCCCTGCCACGAGAGATATTTTAGAAGAGGAGAAAACCTTGGCCGCGGAGTCGCATAAGGTAGATGAGTCTATCCAGAATTTGAAGATCAGGACAAATAGGTACCAAAATCGCTTGAAGATGATGTTTTCTAGGGATTATCACCTCTTAGATGGGCTTTTCTGAATCACGTGGTTTTGATGTGTTTGGGTTTATTTTCTGGGTTTTCAAGATTTTTTTTATTTTATTTTTATTTTTTAAAAAGAACAAGAGAATTTTATTGATTTGTCTTAATCTAAATGAAAGGACAGAAAATGGAAAACTCAATACAGTATGGAGGAAAGTGGAAAAATGCTTGGCTATCCGTGCTTACGAATGAGGCGGCGCCTAGGCGTAATATGCCTTTAGCCATTTCCCGTTGATGATTGCTTCCATCTTTCCTCCGCCCCCCTTAATGATTTTGTAGTACCCACTGCTGTATGCTTTAGTGACTATGTAAGGCCATTCCCACTTTGCGGAGAACTTTGGTGCAGATGCGTCTTGCTGGACGTGTTTAGCAGTTTTCAGCACCAAGTCTCCTACTTGAGATCTTTATTGTATGCTCTAGAAACCCTTCTATTATATGCCTGCGCAGGTTATTCTGCTCTGGCCCTACTAGAGTCTACGGTGTCCAACTATGCAACCTTGGCGTTTAGGGACTCAGCTTCATTCCATCGAACTCAACTTGCTTCGGTGATCCTGGCTGATGGGATTTAATTTCGCCCGGGAGGATGGCGTCAACGCCATAAACGAGAGAATAAGGGGAGACTCCAGTGGAACTTCTTGGTGACGTCCGGTATGCCTAGAGCGCCATGGGCAGTTGCTCATGCCATGTTCGAGGGTTATCGTGCACTGTCCGGCTGAGAATCCGAATTAGAGTCTTGTTGGTGCTTTCAGCTTGCCCGTTCCCTTGAGGTTAGTATGCAGTGGAGAAGACTTGCTTAATCCCGTATTCGTCGAGTAACTCTCGTACTTGTCTGTTCGCGAAAGGGGTGCCATTGTCAGTGATGATATGTTTAGGTACACCAAAACGGCATATAATGTACTCCTTAATGAATGCCGCAATTGTGGTTCCGTTCGTCCCTCGTAAAGCTATGGATTCGACCCATTTGGTAAAGTATTCTGTCGCCGTTATTATATACTCATGTTGTTTTGAGGATGGTGGGTTGATCTTCCCAATGATGTCGAGTCCCCAGCTATGAAAGGGCCATGGACTACTTATTACATGCAAGTTGGTTGCTGGCACATGAATAAGGTTTCCGTGGACCTGACATTCCTTGCACCTCTGTACAAAAACTGTTGTGTCATCTTCCATGGTTGGACAGTATTACTTCTCATGTATTTGGAGAAACAACTTCCGCTTTCCTTGGTGTTCACCTTCATGCATATCTTTAAGCACAATCGGGACCTCTGCCTCGTCCAAACATCTTAAAAGACTCCCTCCAAAACTTTTACGATACAAGATCCCTTCGTGAAATACGAACCTCTTGGACTTTTGTTTCATCTTGGACGCCTCTTTCTCATTGGTGGGGAGCTTCCCATCGCGAAGGTAGCTGATGTATGGCTTCTTCCAGTCCCCAGTGTGACCAATATTAAAAATCTCTAATTGATGCGGTGGTGCCTGGCAGTTGGGGAAGGTTTTCTGAAGTAACCGAGCTTGGAATTCCATCTCTGGCCAATAATAGCCGAGGCGTTGTAAACGGCGATAGAGGGTCACCACCAACGTCTGGCCACAGACCTCACCATGGATGCGGCTGGGATATTGCTGTGCTTCTTATTCTACGAGATATCTTGACAAGGAGACGTCTGGGTTTCGATGATAAAGTACCCCTCGAAGTAGGAAGAAATCACGCAAGGTTTTAAGACCGACCTTTCCTTGAAAGAGCGAGCTGCTGAGCTCTTGGATGATGGGTGTTCTACAGTCACCCACTTCGTCTTTCTCAGGTTGTGAAAGACACGTCGAAGCCACAGTTCTTCTTTTCACTATCAGGGTTTCCTCTAAGCCTTCAAATCTTAATTTTTATGCTAGGGTTGCTAGGCAGTCAGCGTGCGGGTTGTCGCCACCCCCGATATGGGCCACTGTTGCATTGGCGAAATAGTTTAACAATTTCTGCGCTTTCGCTCTGTACGGGGCTAGGGTTAGCTCCTTTAGTGCGTATACTACATTTACTTGGTTGACTAGTAGTTTGGAGTCCCTTCTTATCTCCAGACGTGTAGCTCCATCTTGTTTAGACAAGGACAAACCAATGAGGAAGGCTTCGTACTCTGCTGAATTGTTTGTGCAGGGGAAATCTAGCTTGAAAGAGTGTGAGAAGACCTATGCGGTCGGTGATACTAGAACCACACCGGCCCCTCCTATGCCATTGTTGGGGGTGGAAGATCCGTCAAAAAATAATAGCCATGTTTCTTCTTGGATGAAAGAGATTTCCGGGAAGTCCCCAAGGAGATCCTCGCGCAATGTTACAGCGTTTTCTCCTGGGAATGATGCTAGCAAATCTGCAACCACTTGTCCTTTGATGGCCCTCGGGAAAGCACATGTTATGTCGAATTCTGACATCTGAAGGAGCCATTTGGCCGGACTTCCTATCAAGGCAGGCTTTGAGAGGAGGAACTTCACAGGATCAGATTTGGATATCAGTATCACCTTGTTGGACATCAGGTAGTGTATGAATTTCTGGATGGAGTAGACCAAGGCCAGACATGCCTTTTCTGCCTTGAGGTACCTGAGTTCGGCGTCTCTCAAAGTTCGACTTAAATAGTATATGGGGTACTCAATCCCTTCGCAATCTTCCTGGGCGAGGAGGGCTCCAACCGCATTGTCACTGAAAGCCGTTTAGAGGTGTAGTGGTTTTGCTTGCATGGGTGATTTCATAATAGTTGGGGAAGATAACGTTTGTTGAATTTTCCAAAATGCTTTCTGTTGTAACGAGGTCCAGACAAAGCTCGCTCATTTCTTTAGCAATGGGTGAACGAGGCAATTAGTTAGGCCAATCTGGGTATGAAACGACGGATGTAGTTTATTTTTCCCATGAATCTCTAGAGTTCCTTCACGTTCTGTGGTGGTAGCATTGTGAGGATAACTTATGTCTTGGTTGGGTCAACTTTAATCCCTTCATCGGTTACTTGGAAGCCTAGTAATTTTTCCGAGGAGACACCAAAAGCACACTTCAACGGGTTCATTTTTAGCTTGTATTCACGACACCTTTTGAACACTTGTTGCAAAACTTCTGTATGAGCCGCCCGGGTCCTTGATTTGACCACTATGTCATCTACATAATCCTCAACCTGTTGGTGCATCATGTCGTGGAGAATGGTGGTCATGGCACGTTGATATGTAGCGCCGGCGTTCTTCAAACTGAAAGGAATTACGGTGTAGTAAAAGTTTCCGAGAGGAGTCCGAAAAGCGGTCTTGCTTGGATCGTTCTCGTACATCTTTATTTTGTTTTAGACGTTGTACCCGTCCATGAAAGAAAACATACCATGTCCACTGGTGGCGTCTACCAACATTTCGATGTTGGGGAGCGGAAAATCATCTTTAGGGCAATATTTATTTTGGTCTCTGAAATCAATGCATCACCTGATTTGACCATTCTTTTTCTTCACTGGAACTACGTTTGCTAACCAGGTGGGGTGGTGGATTGGTTTGATGAAACCAGCCGCCAATAATTTCTAAACCTTCATCTTAATTTGTTCTTCAACATCGTTCCGGAACTGCCTTGGGGTCTGCTTGACTGGTTTGGATCCGGCTATAACATGTAAATGGTGAGTGACCAGCTTCTCGTCCAGGCCAGGCATCTCCTCGTATGTCCACGTGAACACATATTGATACTCCTTAAGGAGGTGGAGCTCCTCATCCCCGATATTGATAATTTTGAGCTCGTCCGTGGTTGAATTGGTGCCGTCTTGTAGTTTCTGTGGTGCCTCAGGCACCTTCTCTTGCGGTTCATTACTGAGTTGGCATTCCATTGGGCAGAGAGACCGTGTGGTGGTCTCCCCTGTTAATTTCTAACAGCGGTGCTGATATACGGCTTTCCCCTTCTCGTCGTGGCCTGCAACGAAAGTCCGTTCTCGCTTGGTTGGAACCAGGGTCTGGCTCCGTGGATGGACAGGAGTGCGCCTTTCTCCTGAAGGTGTGGTGTGAGGTCTATTTTCTCTTCGGGATTGTGCGGGACTGTCGCTTCCTTAAATGGACATCCATTTCTGCAGTGGGGTGTGGTGAGTCTCATTGGTTGTGACTTGCGGCCCCTGCTTTGGTTCAAAAACCTCCATTCCATAGATTGGCGTATAGGGAGACAAGGACGCTGCGATGCGAACAACTTCTCCATTTAGCATAGTCTTCAAGCATTGGTGGTACGTTAAAGGAACGATCTTTTTATCGTGGAGCCATGGTCTCCCCAGTATCATATGGTAGTTTGGCTCCTTTTCAATCACCTCGAATCTTACTCATGACTAGACAGGTCCCACCGACAGATTAAAGTTGACGTACCCATAGGTATTGGTTTGGTTACCTTCGAAATCTGTCATGGTAGTAGATTGTTGAATCACCTCGTTTGATCGCACTTTAGCCGTCCTGAGCATCCTAAGGGTGACAATATTGGAGGAGGCTCCTGTGTCGACGAGGGCCCTTTTGAATTCTATACCTTGTATTCGAGCAGTGACGTGTAAGGCGCGGTTATGGACTTCTTTAGCCATCACGTCTTCGTCAGTGAACGTGATATTATTAATGGATGAACATTGCGTTCTTGTTGTTTCCGAGCGCGTGGGAACCAAGGGCATATTTGACGTTATTCGGTTGATGGCGGCGAACGTCTCAATCTGTTGATCCCTTAAAATATGTAAGAGTTCACATAGGTTTTCCACCAGTGAGGCCGCTTCTTAGTTCACGAGTTTCTGGTTGGTGGTAAAACTGTTGGTCTGAGAGTGCTCATTCGGGACATCGTTCCCCAGCTTCGAAATTTCTGAGGCAGGTGAGCCACTCAGCTTTGTCATCAGATTTATGAGAAAACTAGTATGGCATTGATCGCGTCTTTCATCAGATCCATATTTTTGGTATGAATCCCATGGACCCGTGCCAGATCAATCAGCCTTGGAACTCCTTCGTCGGCCACGTCGTTGGGCGTTAAAACACGGTCGTTTTCCTGAATGGGCTCCGAGGGCGCATATTCGGTGTAAATACCAACCATCCTTCCTTGTTAGAGAGACGTATCTAGAGCTTGATATTGGGACCGATAGATCAATCCTCCCGCTGTGGTCGCCAATTGTTTATGGGTGAAAAATAGTTTCTACCGATTTTGGTAATTGCAGGTGTGAAGGTGAGAAACAGTTTAAACCCTAAACAATGTACTGCAAGGGAGTACTTTTAAGTTCGAGAGATCAATCTGTACAAGTCCGGCATAAACCAAGAAATGGCCGTTCCAGACTTGCTTCGGTCACAAAGTGGAGGAGAAGGGCTGGTTTAGGGAGGAAAACGAAGAGAGTGTTGAGACCAGAATAATTCTAGAGTAGCACTTGACTTGTATCAGAAAGTGAAAGGTTCTGGGAAAGCTAGCAAGAGTTAGTTTTATGAGTGTGGTGTTTTTATCCTGACCAAGAACTTGTGTTCTAGTGGAAATAAGTAAGCCTATTTATACAAGTCAAGAAAGAAACATACTCTGGCCTCATAATAGAAGGAAACGGGTGAGTTAAATGGGAAGAGGTGGTAACGCCTGGCATTGATGGGATTTAATAGAATTGATATCCCATTATGGATAAGTGTTTCACCGTTGCTTCTTTCATTTACTGTATGCATTACTCCCATTACACTATCTTGAAACGGGCATTTGTGTATGCTGCACTCTATAGACCACTAAACTAAAACCCTAATGAGAATCCCCCAGTTTGTGTTGATGTCTCGAACGTTTTGGAAGACATGTAAAATGTTGTTGTGGCTTGACAAGTCGAGCTTGGGGAACTTTCTAGCCAGGTGACCTTCGACGGTCGAGATGTTGCAACTTGAAAGGAGGGATAACTGTTAATCGTTACACGCCTTCGATTTGGTAGCTGTCACACCTTCAAATGCTCCAAGAAATTTTTCGCGAAGTTGTAACCCGGCAATACAGTGGTTCAGTGATCTTTTATCACCCAATGTATTTCAGCCTTATAAGATTGTACCAATACAATCAGCCAACTCTACCAAGAGTATGCAACAGAAGACTAACTTAGATTTTCTCTACCAAACAATGTAGCCCATACTACAAAGAGGTTCTTTCCATGTTTATGCTTCACAAAATTAGGGGAGTATAACAAATCAACAGGAAACCAAAGCCAAACGTATAAACCAACAAACTCACTTTTATTAGCTTAAGGGGAAGATACAAAAACGTCCAACCAATGGACTTTTCAAGCTTATTATCTAAGCCTACGCAACAATCACTCTCTACTGCCTAAATGGTTCCTCAACACTCGAACTATTGAACAACTAGTTTACAAGGGTTCTCTGGCTATTTATAATGCCAAGAACCAGGGCCAATCTGTATGAAACTCTGTTGCACGCCCCATGAACATCCATCTGTCCATGGGCAGTTCCCCTAACCGCCAGTTCCACTTTTTAACTGCCAGCTTTAGTGTTGGCTTGCTTAATGATGCCACACCTGTCTTCAACGGTTAGGGTAATGCCAAACTCGGTTATAAAGCACTTTATAACCGTCTCTAACTTGCTCGCACACTTCAGCACGCTTGAACTTAAGTCCCGCAACAACGCCACTTGCAACTCAGCTTGCACTTTCACCAATTACTACTGTTATGGCCTCAGATGCGCTATTATAGATTGCATTGTACACTTCTCATTTGAATTCCATCATTCAAGTATTATACCAACTGAGTCTTGACTTGATTATTTCCATCTCCATGCTTCATATGCATCACCTGCATCTCTTTTATCGAGCAACTATCACCAATGGCGTGTTTGGCGTCACCATTGATGCATATGCATAGTCTAAGTCTTGGCCACAACTTAGAACCATGCCAAAGTCATTCCATGACTTTGCATCTCATCCTTTATTCCTTCCTTGAACTGGGATAACTCTGAATAAGGATATACAACACTATCGCATAATGTTGACAATGCTAAGTAACCTTTCTTGTCTCAGCCATTCTGGCGCTACATCGTCGGACATGCAGCTCCATCTGCCAGGTTACTATTTCCGTGACGCGCCAAGATTATGCGTCACTATGCGGACCGGTCATAGACCTCCCCCATCCAATCTGTTCAACATCCTCGTTGAACGCAACACCAGTTCAGTCTCTACTGAACTTTCCTTGGCCTTGTACGCATCTGAGCCACTCTTAGAATCAGCAACTTTGTTTGGCCTATAACTTTGCCAAAACTTTTATGCCTAGTACTTTACGCCGCCACTTAGTTTGTTTTCCTTGCCATTGAGCCTGTAAATTCCAGCTTCTTTGTCGCATCGTCGACTATGCTTCAATCTCCACTTCATTCAAATCTCAACACCCAAATGCCATTTGCAATCTGTTGCTATACCCCTGGCATCAGCACGCAAATTTTCTTCCAAGACACTCCGTGCCTAAGTGTACACTTAAAATAGCCAACATATCTGGGTGATATGTATAACTTAGCTTACTTTCCTTTCATTCCGACTGAAATTGCACTCTTGCAATTCAACATGCCTTACTGTAGACTAAGTGTTCTTCAATCATGTTGCAACACTCCTTTGCAAACTCGACTGAAATGCATGACATTATCCATGACTTAGGATACCCCTAACATTAGATCGACTCTCCCACCGATCCAAGGTTCCTCTTCACGTGCCTTTGAAACTAACAAGGCCTCACTTGTTCCTTCAAACTGCTACGCTTTAATGTAGCGGAAAAACAACATCATGTTCTTCCTAACTATGAGTTACTCTTAAATCATATGCTTGATGGACTTACATCTTCATTCTTGCTGCGTTACTCCATTCTATCGCTGCCAAATACTGTCATACTTCTACGTAACTCTCCCAACAGCAAACTCGCCTATGCCACCAACTCTACTTCTTTGCTTTCAGCGTTTCTTATTGTATACTTTGGATAAGTATACTTGTAGTGCTTCCCCAATGAACTAGTTTTACATTAAACAAAAAGAGACAAGGTTTTTTTCTTAAACACCACCTTCATTCATTACACTAGCCTTACATAAGAAACTTAGGGACTCCTTCCCTTTTACACCACTGGCCAACACTCGGCCTTACCGAAAGCAAATTACATTACCAAAAGAAAATACACCAACTAAAGTGTGCTGTCTTTTAAGACCATAAGATCAGCAGCACCCAACTTAACTTGAAAACAGAAAACAGCAAACGGATAGTATGCCAAAGTCTCCATACTTCAGCAACCTTGAAGGTTCAGGCACTTTCAAACAACAATGCAAGGCCCCTGCCTCATACATGTGCTAATCACGGCGAACAAGGGATACTAATATCCATAGGATATCCAAATTCCATATGAATTTCAGCTAAGCTTTCTTCGAACGAGCGAACTGGTGCAAACTCACTTGCCTTCCATTTGTCGCATTTCATGTCAACCGGACTAACTTTCCCTACACCCTTCACGAAACAAGGTGCACTGGGACTTTGTATGAAAATCCCGCCAAGGTGAGGCATCTCCGTTGCCTCTGCTTCTTTGAAAAATTTGTTACCAAGGATCATCTCGAAATCATTGAGATGCATCACTATTATGCTAATCTAGCCACGCCATGCTCCATCTTCAAAATTCGCCACTGCTATCCCCTTGATTGGCTTAGCTATATCATTCACTGTCTTCATGCAGTGATCAGCTTGATATACTTCCAAACCCAAGTACTCTGCCATCGACAAACTCATCACAGTATGTGATGTACCCGTGTCTACCATGCCCCAAAGACGATGGTTGTGTATGCCAACTTTCACATAAACCAGGCCAGCACCCATCAGTCCATGCTGTACTGCTACCGTTTGTGCTACTATGTTGCATAGTTGAATATGATTAACATGCTCCACTTGATTAGCTTCTTCTTTGTCACCACTACACTCAGTGACGATTGCGGACAATTTTTCTTTCTTTGGACAATCACGCGCAAGGTGAGGACCCTTGCATAAGAAACATCCACCTGCCTTGTTGTTCCTTGAAGCCAAACTATCATCCCTTTGATAGCTTCTTTCCTTGGCCTCAGAACTTTTCTTATCCTTGTCCTTACACTTCTGGTTTTTCTTATCCTTGCCCTTCCTACTAGCATCAGTTGAGGTATTGACTGATCTATAATCAGAAAGGGTGTCCACGATTGCAATGGCTAAAGGTAGGTCTTTGGCACCCTGCCTTCTCACTTCAGCCTGAGCCCACGGCTGCAACACAGATATGAAATTAAACAACTTGTATTCCTCCGACATGTTGCGAATGTCTAGCATCAGAGACGAGAACTCTTTCACGTATTCCCGTGGTGTACCGGTATGCTTCAACTTACGCAAGCTCTCTCTGGCTAGCCAAGCAGCATTTCTTGGTAAGAATTGACTCTTCAATTCTTATTTCATGACATTCCATGTCACGATGCCTGGACGACCGGCAGTAAGGTCATTATCAGTTCTAGTTCTCCACCATAATTTCGCATCACCCTCCAGGTACATGCTAACGAGAGTAACCTTTTGTTCTTCTGGGGTTCTGGCGGCCTTGAAGTATTGGTCCATGTCCCACATGAAATTATCCAATGCCTTCGCATCTCTTGCGCCAGAAAACGTCTTAGGTTCTGGGACTTTAATCTTCGTAAAGTCACTGCCACTACCACCTGCAGTAGCTTGATCTGTTCCAATTACACCCACCATTCGCCTCAAAAGACTGATCTCATCAGTTAGTTCTTTCAAGTCTCCTGTGAACATGGTCTTAATAGCATTGATTTGGCCTTCCAAATCACCATGCTTCATAGTTGCATTCTGGCTTGCCACAAGCATATCAGCGACATACGTGTCTAACGCTTGAATACGAGCCATCATCGTAGCATCATAATTAACATCACTAGGATGGCGCACCTCTTTACCAATCCTGTCTTCCAAGTCCGCTACCCTATCAGTTAAGGCATCCAACGAACTCTTTTTACCAGCCATTACGATCTAACAATTTCAGCAACTAAACTCGAGCAAAACAGAGAAAATATTCCAAAAACAAAGCCGAAACAGAGCAAACCGTGCTCTGATACCCGTGTTGTCACACCTTCAAATGCTCCAAGCAATTTTTCGCGAAGTTGTAACCCGGCAATACAGTGGTTCAGTGATCTTTTATCACCCAATGTATTTCATCCTTATAAGATTGTACCAATATAATCAGCCAACTCTACCAAGAGTATGCAACGGAAGACTTACTTAGATTTTCTCTACCAAACAATGTAGCCCATACTACAAAGAGGTTCTTGCCATGTTTATGCTTCACAGAATTAGGGGAGTATAACAAATCAACAGGAAACCAAAGCCAAACGTATAAGCCAACAAACTCACTTTTATTAGCTTAAGGGGAAGATACAAAAACGTCCAACCAATGGACTTTTCAAGCTTATTCTCTAAGCCTATGCAGAAATCACTCTCTACTGCCTAAATGGTTCCTCAACACTCGAACTATTGAACAACTAGTTTACAAGGGTTCTCTGGCTATTTATAATGCTAAGAACCAGGGCCAATCCGTATGCAACTCTGTTGCACGCCCCATGAACAACCATCTGTCCATGGGCAGTTCCCCTAACCGCCAGTTCCACTTTTTAACTACCAGCTTTAGTGTTGGCTTGCTTAATGACGCCACACCTGTCTTCAATGGTTAGGGTAATGCCAAACTCGGCTATAAAGCACTTTATAACCGTCTCTAACTTGCTCGCACGCTTCAGCACGCTTGAACTTAAGTCCCGCAACAACGCCACTTGCAACTCAGCTTGCACTTTCACCACCACTGCTATTATGGCCTCGGATGCGCTATTATAGCTTGCATTGTACACTTCTCATTTGAATGCCATCATTCAAGTATTATTCCAACTGAGTATTGACTTGATTAGTTCCATCTCCATGCTTCATATGCATCACTTGCATCTCTTTTATCGAGCAACTATCACCAATGGCGTGTTTGGCCTCACCATTGATGCATATGCATAGTCTAAGTCTTGGCCACAACTTAGAACCATGCCAAAGTCATTCCATGACTTCGCATCTCATCCTTTATTCCTTCCTTGAGCTGGGATAACTCTGAATAAGGATATACAACACTATCGCATAATGTTGACAATGCTAAGTAACCTTTCTTGTCTCAGCCATTCTGGCGCTACATCGTCGGACATGCAGATCCATCTGCCAGGTTACTATTTCCGTGACACGCCATGATTATGCGTCACTATGCGGACCGGTCATAGTAGACGTGTAGCGAGGTCCAACAGGGTGGCACGGCTAGGCTGTGTTCAGACTTGGCATGAGGAGCCAAGGGTTTGCCATGGGCACTAAGTGCGCGACCAAGCTATGGTTTTGGGTCTAAGGTCATGAGGGGACTTTAGACGTCCATGATTTTCTCATGGGATTGAAGGGAAACCGTTGATGGTCTCCTGGATTCAATTTGGTAGCCGCATGGGGAAGGCCAGTAGGGTGGCGCGGCATGAAGGGCCATGGTGAGGCGTATTTAGCATGGCGCGACTAGCTTGGCTAGGTGCGTGACCAATCTAGGGATAAAGTCATGAGGAGACTTTATACGGCCAGGATTTACTCTTGGGATTGAAGGGCAACCGTTGATGGGCGTCTGGCTTCAATTTGGTAGCCGCATGGGGAAGGCCAATAGGGTGGCGCAGCATGAAGGGCCATGGTGAGGCATGTTTAGCATGGCGCGGATAGCTTGGCTAGGTGCATGACCAAGCTAGGGATAAAGTCATGAGGAGACTTTATACGGCCAGGATTTTCTCCTTGGATTGAAGGGAAACCGTTGATGGGCGCCTGGCTTCAATTTGGTAGTCGCATGGGGAAGGAAAGTAGGGTGGCGCGGCATGAAGGGCCATGGTGAGGCGTGTTTTACATGGCGCGACTAGCTTGGCTAGGTGCATGACAAATCTAGGGATAAAGTCATGAGGAGACTTTATATGGCCAGGATTTTCTCCTGGGATTGAAGGGCAACCGTTGATGGGCGCATGGCTTTAATTTGGTTTAGAAACCCTAATTGGTTCCCTTCACTAGAACCGCTACAAAATTCTAGTACGGACTCGGTTTTTGATGGTCCGCCACTCAAATCAACCGGAAAAGAAATTCCTATCTCCTCACTCGAGGATATTTAGGTTTTGAACTCGCTCGGGGGTAAAAACATCTCGAAAGCAAGACTCAGGAAGATTTCATGAGGGACAGCGGCATGGCCAGGCTATCATGGCATGCCTCGGCGTAGCTAGGTTGGCATATGGGCCAAAGGTTTTCCATGGGTACATGGCATAGCTAGGGACATGTTATGGCGCAACTAGCTCGGGCTAGGTGTGGCTGGCATGATTTGCCATCGGCACACGAGACGTGGCTAGCATGGCTAGGGCTATGGCATGGTGCAATTGGCATGGCACGGCTAGCTTGGGCTAGGCGTGGCTGGCATGATTTGCCATTGGCATGCGGGGTGCATCTAGCATAGATAGGGCCATGGCATGGTGCAATTGGCATGGCGCGGCTAGCTTGGGTTAGGCGTGACTGGCATGATTTTCCAATGTAACGTGGGGTGCGGCTAGCATAGATAGGGCCATGGTGTTACGGTGCTGCAAGTGAAGCATAATTATGATGCGTTACAGAGTTGTAGTCCAAGTCAGTATAGCCATAATGGTGCAATAGGAAGCCATAATAGCGGTATACTGTATAAACTGTCAAGTGTCAAGAATGGAATAACCCTATAGGGCCAATGAAGCGCAAGAGTGGCGCTACATTGTAAATACATTTGGATAAGGAATGAAGCTTATTGGCCGACACAATAAGGCTTCATTGAGGAAAGGCAAGACATGGCCAAAGTTGACAGATGCAACATGCGATGTTGGCATCGATGCATATCCATGGAATTGAGTTGGCCCAAACTCAAGGATGATGCAAGAATAGTGGAATAGACTAAGAGTTAGTCTATGCATTGGTTCAAGGCAGGGCCAAAGTCTGAACAGTGCAAACAAGTTGGCAATGCAAGAGTTGCATTGCTATTGTCAAGCTAATTGGCGAAGTGAAGCATATATGACGCACAAGTAACTAGAGTGAGCTTAAGGAGTTGGCCTCGATGATGGAAGCTTAAGAATTGTCTGTGCATGAGTTTAGAGTAATAAACATGCAGGCCCAAGAGGGTTGAATGTTGGATCAAGGCAGAATCCAATATGGCTCAACAAGTGGTGCAATATGGCTCAAGTGACGGTTACGAGTTGGTTATTGTCTTTGTGAGCATTCCAATGAAGCAAGACAAGTTGGAATGGTTATAAAGTGTTTTTATAACCATATTAAAGTGTTCATAACCACTAAGAACAGATGTGGCATCTGTTGGCTTGACAACACAAAAGGTGGCGGTTGAAAAGCAAGCTGGCGGTTAGGAAAACTACCTGATGGGACACATGTATGTCCCATGCATGTGCAAGTGTTGTGCACGGTTTTGGCCATTGCAACCACTATATAAATAGTCCTAAGGAGTAGGAAAATCAGTAGGCTACATAGGAGAGAATTAGTCTCATGTTTGGGAGAGTTAGGCATTCACCAAGAGGGTGAATGGCCTGTTTTTGGTCCATGTGATGGACGAGTTTTGTAATCTTCCTTTGATACAATAAAATGGGTTAATTGTGTCATGTCTTTGTGTTCATTATGTTGCTGGTTTGTTTGAGAATTGTTGAAGTGCATGGCAGAACCTCTTATGCTTATGGGGGCATGAAGAGTTAGAGAGAAAGAAGAAAAGACTTCCGTTGCGTAATGCCTTATGAGTGAAGGAAGATGCATACTTTGATGCAAGTGTGCAAGGCTGAGTACTTGTGGGTGAATTTGATTCACTGAACCACATAGTATTTCCGGTCATGTCCCATGAAAATTTTAGGCGATTAAATGGGCATGTGACAAGCTGGTATCAGATCCAGGTTTGGGGGCACAGTTGCTGATTTTTCTCTCTTTTTACTCAAGTTGGTGTCATTTGTTTGTCGAATTCAGTGAAGAATTGTTTGGGTTTCACTAGTATGGAGACTAGAAGAAGTTGGTCTTGTATGGAAAGATCAATTGGAATGAACTTGAAGCTTGAAGTAGCAGCAGGCCATGAAAGTTTATGACAAAGGTGTCAAAATTCCTACCCAAAGTGTTAGACGAACGTGCAAGAATCATTGAAAAACGGGTTTTCAAATGATGGCATGATAAAACTAAGGAGTATGCTGACTTTTATGGTGCAAGTCAGGTGTTAAAGTCCATGTTTCTCACAAGTATGCGAAGATTAGGCATTTGGAATGCATATCTTTGTAGTGTTATCAGTAGCAAGTACATTACGTGTTGTAATGGGAATTTTAGGGGAAATTCCCGAATACAAAGAAGTTGATGGCCTTTGCAGTGGCAAAGAAGATGAAGAAAATGTCTATGCTATATATTGAAGGTGTTTTCATCGTAGCTAGTTGGTTGGAAGATTAAAGTTATCTCTCTTGATTGCATGTACCTTGGTGGTAATGCAAAGTCTGATTGTGAATCAGCATTTTTGTGGAAATTGCGATGCCATAAAAGAAGAATTTGATGGCCAATTATTATCTAGCATAAATCTTTTTGAAAGGCTGAAGACAGAATCGCAAGTTAGGGGAAAACCGATACACCACGGTCTTGCGTTTACAAAGAGTTCTTCGTTGATGCTAGATGAGCACTAGGAGTGTGCTTGCACCTGGTTTATGAGTGTGATCAATATTCTTGGACAAGGGTGTCGAAATACCTGCAATTGATCATAACCACAAGCGGATATTCTTGTCGACTGCAAATCAATAATTGTTGCTACTTAAGTTGATTTTGGCGGAGGGGAGAGACATGAGTTGCCAGATGTGCGTGGGCAGTAAAAATGAGTTCCAAGTTTGAAGAATAATGCAGCATTATTGCTTCATGGAATATAGGCAGTGGTGCCTTATTTGCAAGGATTGTGCCTTGTTAATATTTTCCAGGATGATTGTCCGCGGAAGTCATTGATTGATATGACTTTGCTGAGCTCTATGGTGATGCTCAGAAATCACCAAGTTAAGTCTGTTCCAGTTGTGCAAGGGTGCACAAGTTTGTGTCAAGATTTGGGTGCTAATTAGCATAGCATGTATGCAACAGTAGCATGTGCCAAATGAGATTTGGGCATGGCCAATATGCATGATGAAGTTGAAGATGCAAAATTAGGCGACTCATAGATACATGGGAGAAGGAGGACAAAGTAGTGGTGATGCATAAAGATGGCATGTGGCCATTGTTGAAGAAATCTTCATGAAAGCTAAAGTAAAATGATAGCATCAGTCTAAAAGGAGTATTCAACTAATTGTCAATTATAGTGTGCTTCGTTATGGGAGTTGCATACGAACGTTGATAGTTGGAAGAGTGCATGTGGCAAAGTGAATTGCTACATTGGGGACAGTAAGTGTTGTCTGTCTTCCTTTATTGCTTATAAGCGAATTTGAAGTCAGTATTGCAAGACTTGTTAGGTCTTACAAGTTGCAATCAGTTGGCATGAGTATTTGCTCAAGTTTGAGTATACTTTCAGTTTGGGTCGAATGGACCTTGGTGTTGGAATGAAGTCTCTCTATGTAAGTTAGTAGTGAATGAGGGTATTTGAAGTGAAAGATCTTGCCTCTTTCGTTCAAAGTAAAGCTAATTCGCGTGGAAGATGCTACACAGTATATTAAGCCAAAATATACAATAGAAGACGCTGAAATTGAAAGAAGCAAATAGAGGAGTTGGTGGCATAGTCGAGTTTGCTGTTGAGAGTTATGTGGAAGTACGACGGAATATGGCAGAGATAGCATGGAGTAACGCAGCAAGAATGCAGATGTAAGTCCATCAAGTATATGAGTTAAGAGTAACTCATAGTTAGGAAGAACATGATGCTGTTTTTCCGCCACATTAAAGCGTTGCAGTTTGAAAGAGAAAATGATGCTTAGGTGCTGGTTTCAAAGGCGCGTGAAGAGGATGCCTGGTCTCTGGGAAGGCGGTCTAATGTTAGGGGTGTCCTAAGTCATGAATATACCAAAGTCATGCATTTCAATCAAGGTCTTGCGACGATGCAAGAACAACGAGGTGCTGGTTCTTTGGCATAAGAATGATGCAAGTCCAAGAAGGTGAAGTTTGCAATATGATTTGGAGGCCAAATCCAGTGAAAGTTATGATGTTTGCAAAGTGAAACAAAGGCTATAGGTTGTGGCGCATACCAAGAGTGGTGTGAAATCATATGGTGCATACCTTAAGGCATAGCATGATTTGGCGTAGGCGCATATGATTGAAGAATTGAGGCCAAGTCTTGTATAAGTCCAGTTAAGTTGCGTGGTGCAACTAAAGTCGGAGAATGAAGGCATAAGACTATGGTAATGATCATTGTGATTAGTTGGAGGAATCATTGCTTGTGTACACTTAGGCACAAATGATTAGAGTGAAATTCAAGTCTAATTCAGGGAGTTGGCAAGAATAATTTCCAAGTTGCATTTGGGTGTTGATATGCGATTGTAGTAGGAGTTAGAACATCTGATCAACGTGACAACAACAATACAAGTCAGTAGGATCAATGGCAAGGCAGTAAGCTAAGTGATGGCATTTGGTACTAGGCATAAAAGTTTTGGCAAGTAAGAAGGCCAAACAAGTTTGCTGATTTCTAAGAAGGGCTTAGAAACGTACAAGGCCAAAGAAGAAGTATAACGAGTATACTTTGTTGCATTCAACGAGGGCATTGAACGGATTAGGTGGGGAAGGTTTGTTACGGTGCTGCAAGTGACGCATAATTATGACGCATTACAGAGTTGCAGGCCAAGTCAGTATAGCCGTAATGGTGCAATAGGAAGCCATAATAGCGGTATACTGTATAAACTGTCAAGTGTCAAGAATGGCATAACCCTATAGGGCCAATGAAGCGCAAGAGTGGCGCTACATTGTAAATACATTTGTCTAAGGAATGAATCTTATTGGCCAACACAATAAGGCTTCATTGAGGAAAGTAAAGACATGGCCAAAGTTGACATATGCAACATGCGATGTTGGCATCGATGCATATCCATGGAATTGAGTTGGCCCAAACTCAAGGATGATGCAAGAATAGTGGAATAGACTAAGAGTTAGTATATTTATTGGTTCAAGGTAGGGCCAAAGTCTGAACAGTGCAAACAAGTTGGTAATCCAAGAGTTGCATTGATATTGTCAATCTAATTGGCGAAGTGGAGCATAGATGACGCACAAGTAACTAGAGTGAGCTTAAAGAGTTTGCCTCGATGATGGAATCTTAATAATTGTCCGTTAATGAGTTTAGAGTAATAAGCATGTAGGGCCAAGAGGTCTGAACGTTGGAGCAAGGCAGAATCCAGTATGGTGTAACAAGTGGTGCAATACGGCTCAAGTGACGGTTAGGAGTTGGTTATTGGCTTTGCGAGCATGCCAATGAAGCAAGACAAGTTGGAACGGTTATAAAGTGTTTTTATGGTCCATATTAAAGTTTTCATAACCACCAAGAACAGATGTGGCATTTGTTGGCTTGACAATACAAAAGGTGGCAGTTGAAAAGCAAGTTGGCGGTTATAGAAACTACCTGATGGGACACATGGCTGTTCCATGCGTGTGCAAGTGTAGTGCACGGTTTTTTACATTGTAACCACTGTATAAATAGTCCTAAGGAGTAGGAAAATCAGTAGGCTACATAGGAGAGAGTTAGTCTCATGTTTGGGAGAGTTAGGTATTCACCAAGAGGGTGAATGGCCTGTTTTTGGTCCATGTGATGGACGAGTTTTGTAATCTTCCTTTGATACAATAAAATGGGTTAATTGTGTCATGTCTTTGTGTTCATTATGTTGTTGTTTTATGTGAGAATTGTTGAAGTGCATGGCAGAACCTCTTATGCTTATGGGAGCATGAAGAGTTAGAGAGAAAGAAGAAAATACTTCCGTTGCGTAATGCCTTATGAGTGAAGGCAGATGCATACTTTGATGCAAGTGTGCAAGGCTGAGTACTTGTGGGTGAAGTTGATTAACTGAACCACATAGTATTTCCGGTCATGTCCCATGAAAATTTTAGGCGATTAAATGGGCATGTGACACATGGCATGGTGCAATTGGCATGGCGCAGATAGCTTGGGATAGGCGTGGCTGGCATGATTTTCCATTGGTACACGGGGTGCGGCTAGCATGGTTGGCATGCTTTGGCGTGGTAGGGTGTGGCTGGCATGATTTTCCATTGGCACACGAGATGCGACTAGCATAGCTAGGGCCATGTCACGGTGCGATTGGCATGGCGCGGCTAGCTTGGGCTAGGCGTGGCTGGCATGATTTTCCATTGGCACACGGGGTGAATTAGGGGTTGGTTTGTTGTAACCCTAATTTGAAAAAATATACCCTAGTAATTATTAGGGACATATTAATATCTCTTATTAATGCGCCTAGTAAATGCTTGTTTTAAGTGTCTACTAGGGTTTAGCGTTTTACGATTTTAACCCTAAACTAAAGACCACCATCAATAATGGGGCATGAACATAAACCGATTGTGGATAAATTTTTTATTTTTTATATGTTAATTATGTGTTGTTCAACATCAAATAAAATCAAAATTCATTCTATACCCGAGGTAATGAAATGAAAACGCGTATGATTTCATACTTATTTTATGATCGAGTATTAACTGAAAAAAATGGGTTAACCATAATCGGTTTACATGATACATATGTAAAAAACGATTCCTGACATTGCACAACATGAATCGGTTTATAAGAATGCTGATATAATCCGATTCTAACAAAAAAAAAGATACAGAAAAATTGAGAACAACAATCGGTTTACTCGACACACATATAAAATCTGATTCTAACATTATAATCAACAATCAGTTTTTATAAGTGCTAATGTAATCCGATTCTGGTTCAAATTTCTCGAACCAGAATACATATCAAGGACAATCGGTCTTTATGGGCATGAACATAAACCGTTTCTATTTGCAATCGGATCACATATACATTAACGTTAACCGATTCTGATAAACCAGGAAAATTTGATTTCAAAAATTTCAATTTTTGAGCAATTTTATGTTACTAAAACCTAATAGGGCCGACCGACCGGAGAGCCCAAAGGGAGGGAGTCCCTTTTATGGCCACTTTTTTGTAAAATGAAGAGTAACACAAATGTTCAATTTGATAATAAGATTGGAAATTTCCATATCCCTGGTTATTTTTTCACTACACAAAATTGTCCCTTCATTTTAGTCCAATTACTATAATTCTTTGTGTATCCTATTTTTTAGGGGCATAATTGGATCAAATTGAATCAGTTTAAGTGGAGATGAAAATGAATTTGATTTTGATTTTATTTTTAGTTTTTATGATTTTGATTTTGATTTTAGTTTTTAAATTTTATGATTTTAGTTTTATGATTTTGATTTTAGTTTTTAATTTTATGATTAGGATTTGATGAGGACAAATTAGTAGTATTAATATTTGATAGAGGGTAAAATGGTAGTTTCATCAAACTTGGACACCCCTTATCATTCTCTATGGGGTGGATGAAAAAATCCATAGGCCCCAATTAAGTCCTATAGCCCCAATGTAGGAAGGCAAATTTGGAACGCGCAATTGGGGGATATGAGAATTAATTGGGGGATATAGATACAGGACAAAAACGGTGTCCCAATAGAAATTCATTGTTACCCCCTATCCAAATATTTTTTTTAAATTCCTAATCTACCCCTTGCTAATCAGGTTTAGTGGTTAATAATAGTTAGTAAAAATCTTAAGTATTTGTTAATGATTAGTGTGTATTTGTATTTGGGTGAATGAGATGAGGGTAAAAAGATGAAATTTTTTTTTGAGAGAGAACTTTTTTTGGTGAAAGTGAAGGATGATTGTGAAGAGGGAATTCCTGCTAAGAGGTTGAAAGTTTGTTTTTTTTTTCTTCTTTGAATCCACCATTGTTGCAGCTGAAATATCTCGGTCCCGGCATGGTATTCAACCGAAAAAACCATGCCGACATTTGTTGGAAACTTTCATAAATGTTTTGATCTTCAAAACCTATTTTTTGTTGTTTTAATCAGTCCACTACCGGCACAGTCAGTTGATTCTCAAGCATGCCGGTACCTATGCCGGCATAGTATGTTGCTTAAATTACTATGCCGGCACAGGATGAAAAGTATCCAGAAAGTTGATTTTTTTCTTTTTCACTTGACTACCGGCATTGATAGGAAGTTCTCGAGCATGCCGACACCATTTTCCGGCGTATGGTCTTCATCAATTCCGGCATAGTTTTCATTACTTTCAGCATGATCTTCATCACTTCCGTTTTGAATTTTTTCTGGTTTTAATAATTCCACTGCCGGCACAGTTAGTGAATTCTCGGGCATGCCGGCACTTGACTACCAGCATAGTATGTTGCTTTAATTTCTATGCCGACACCGTTTTCCGGCATGATCTTCATCACTTCCGGCATGGTCTTCATCAATTACGGCATGGTCTTTATCACTTCCGAATTAAGAAAAAAAAACTCGGTTCGAAAGTGAGGAGCCGGCAGAGAAGGAGAAGAGAATTTGATAGGGAGTGGGGAGAGTTTAGAATTTGAAAGGGAATGAGGTATATTTGGGTTTCAAAGCTCTAACCTTAAAAGAGATTAATAAGAAGTGGAGTTGGAAATGGGGATATGATTTTGTTTTTTGATTTTAAGTTTTTGATTTTTATTTTGAGGAAAGAGTATTTTAGTATTTTCATAACCAAAAATCACCCCTTAGCACACACCATGGGTAGGGGGAAATAATTTATATCCCCCAATTAATTCCCATATCCCAATTGCGCGTTCCAAATTTGGTGTTTGAAAATTCAAAAAAATAGTAACATTTTACTTAGATCATGTCCAATGAGGTCTAATTCGATTTTATTTGACTAAGTAAAAAGGAGAAGACCTTGTCCAATGTTCTCCCAAGATTGAAACCTGGTAAATAATTGCTTCACCCATCGCTTAATGCTTTTCCGAAAAAGCATATCGATTCATCGATAAACACTGAAAATGCTTTGCCGAAAAAGCGTATCGATTCATCGACAAACACTGAAACACTTCCCTTATTTGTGATTGATAAACCGATAGGCAATTTTATTCATTTGGTAATAAACGTTTATTTGGTAATAGAACAATCGTAACCGTTATCGTCTAGTTTTTTTTGTTTTCTAGTGTTGGGACAACGATTTTTGTTTTGTTCCGTTTATACTTTATTTATTTGATAATGAGAGACTGAACAAAAAAAAAAAAAACTACAATCTGATCATTTTAGGGTAAGACACACCCTGAATGTCAGCAGCAAGATTATTAACTATATCCTCTGGTGGACAAGTAATCCACACTCCCTCAAGGATTCTATCAGAAGCTTTCTTCGAAAGAGAATCATCAATAAAATTGGATTCTATGTATTGATGGATAAAATTGACATCTTCAAATTTTTTCTTCGATGCATTAATTTCTTGAACAAGGCCCTTCAGGTACCATGGTAGAGAAGCTGCGCCTATGCAAACTTGGATAGTGTAGTTGGAGTCGCAGTTGACTTGAGCTTCCTAATCCCCACTTGAATAGCGAGTTGCAGACCATCCCTAGTAGCCCGGACTTCAGCCATATTACTCCAATTATGGAAAATGTATTTATAAAATCCCGCCACAAAAGAGCCAGCATCATCTCTAACCACCCCTCCAATTCCTGCAGAAATAGAGTTAGACGAAGATCCATCTGTATTCAACTTGTAATAACCAGACTTAGGGCAATGCCATCTAACTAAAACTTCCCGCACACATTCATTTATTTCCTCTTTGTGTATCACAGTAAAGTAATACTCTCTAGCCTTCCTAATGGCCAAAGAAAGAGTCCTTAAAGCAACAAATTAAACCTCTCCCCTTCATGATTGAGCCTAATTCTACTATTCCAAATAGTCCATAGCATAAAAGGAATAATATAGCACCACTTAATACCACCAACATAAACATTCACTGACAAAAGCTGTTTTAGATAAGTAAATGATATTACATCCAACTCAATCATTTTACCTGTCAAATAACTTATTCCATATAGGAGAAACTGAAGAACAATTGAAAAACAAATGATAAGTAGTTTTAAAGTCACGATGACAAAAAAGAACATCCAGGGGAAGAATTAATGCCTTTTCTATAGAGAGACTCATTAAGGTTAAGTTTGTTGTGGAAAAATTTCCACAAAAATAATTTAATTTTCTGTGGGCATTTGATGCTCCACAAGAAATTCCAGTCTATATTGGTATTTACATTACCAACTTTCTTGGAAATAAGATAATTATAAGCCTCTATAACACTCACAGTGCCATCTCTACCATGACTCCAAACCCTAACATCAGTTCTATCAGCACAAGAAGTAATAGGAACAGAATAGATTTTCCTCTTGATCTCATCAGAAACTAGACTATCAACAGCCTCAAGATCCCACTGGTTCGTGCTAGGGTTTATAACATCTTTAACACTAAGTCTAGGTAAGTTCACATCAACTAAGTTGGTAACTGCAGTCAATGGAAGATTACTAATTCAAGCATCATTCCAGAAGTCAACTTGACTCCCATCTCCAATGCACCACCTTAGGCTGCCCCTAATGACTTCTTTCCCCTGTACTAAGCTTCTCCAGCTGACAGTACATCCAGTTTTAGTTTTACTAGACCAGAAATCATTATCACTATAGTACTTGGCTTTTAGGAGTCTAGCTACATCAGAGTCAGGATCCTCACTTATCCTCCAAGCCATTTTATCCAGTAAAGCTAAATTATTTAGTTCCATGTCTCTCAAACCTAACCCACCATTAACAACAAGACTTCACACAGTTAACCAATTAATGATATGTATTTTCCTAGAATATCTATCTCCTATGTAGGATCAGAATATCGTAACAGCAACACCCTTGCGAATTCATTATCATTAATACATTACGAAGCCGTCGCAGACTAACTACAGAAATGACGTAACAGATGACGACAACTTAAACACGAGAAAGATGTGAAAACCTAGAGATATTTAAGAATGTTGCGAACTTAACACTTGATTGCTCGCGAGAATATCGCAAGACAGATCCTAAAATAAGACAAATTAGTTGTCATCCACTATGTACCCTATATAAAAAGTTGAATAGGCGTATGGAAGAGAGAGATCAATTTTGGAGTGTTAAGAAAGTTTTGAGGAGAGAGAAAGTCCAAAACAGTGTTGTATTCTTGATTTAATTTTTTTGATCATAAAGATGTGTTGATTATTATGAATTCTTGTGAGGGATGTATTATAGGATTTCCTGCAACTACATCCTCCCCACAAGAAATTTCTCCTAAACTTGTCAATCTTATTGACTAAACCTTTGGGAAACTTTAGCATAGCCATCACATGATTAGACACCGGACCTAGAACATATCTAGTAAGGATAGCTCTCCCAGCAATATTAAGAGATTTTGACTTCCATCCTAACTTGTACTCTAAGCGCCTTATCTATTCCCATAGTAAAGCTCCTGCTCAGATTAATAGAAGTCAAAAAAGTAGACTTTGCATCACTCACTACCTGTCCAGACCAACAACTTAACTTATCAAGAATCCGTCTCAAATTGCAAGCTTTATCAAAATCCAGTTTAAGTGCCATCCAACCCTTAGTACCTTTTTTATTCTTAAAAGAGTGAATGATTTCATTACAAATAATAGTAGAATCAAAGATAGACCTACCCTCAATGAAAGCATGCTGATTTTTAGACACAATTTTATTCATAACAGGTCTAATCCTATTGGTAGGGATTTTCGTTATAACTTACATATCAAAATTGCATAGACTAATAGGCCTAAAATCTTTGACACAGTAGGAGATGCTTTTCTTAGGTATCAAAGATATAAAATTTCTATTGGGTCTATGATCAAGTAAGCCTAAAGAGAATAAATCCAGGACTAACTTGATAATACTAGGGCCCACAGTACTACAGTACTTTTGAAAGAAAATCCCCTGGAAGCCATCAGGTCTGGGGGATTTTAACGAACCTAATTGTCTCAAAGCATATTTAATTTAAGAGATCGAAACCTCCCTAGTGATATTAAGGTTTTCATTTTCAGAAATTATGTTGGAAAATAGATTCTCGATTTCCGCATGATCTAATCAAGTATTGGTAGAATTAAAAAGCTTACTGAAATGGTTCACAATTTCCTTTTCAATATCTTCAGCAGAAGTAAGCCACTTACCAGCATCATCTTTCAACATACAGATGGAATTCCTTCTCCTTCTAACCAAAGTAGAAGTATGAAAGAAATTCATATTAAGATCACAATTTCTTAGCCACTCAATCCTAGATTTTTGTCTCAAAAAAACCTTTCCAACTTAAGCAAATTCAAGTACTCACACAAACAGTTAATCATGTGACTCCTAGCTGCATCAGTAGGAGAGGAATCAAAAGCATTATGGGTAGAATTTAAATTCACAAGAGCAGAATCAATCATATTATTTATATTACTGAAAACATTCTTGTTCCACTTTTTAGTTTCTTTTTGTAATCTTTCAACATTCTCAAAATAGTTATGGTTATTGTTATGAGTAGGCATATGCCAATTCTCCTTAAATACATATATATATATATATCTAGAATCATTGGCCCACATAGACTCAAACCTAAATGGTCTTTGTTTAAAAGGCTTTTTAGGATCAAGATCTATCAACAAAGCTTTATGGTCCGAGTTAGAATAGGATAAGTGGAATACATGTGCGTTTTTGAAAGAACCATCTTTTGGGGACTACCCAAAAAAGGTGGGGGACTACCCAGTGCTACAAATGTCCACCCTAAAATGATAAGGGGTGTCCTAAAATGTGGAAATGACTAACCTACCCTTAACCTATATATATATTACCACCTCCTCTCATCACCACCACCTATATATATATAACCACCTCCTCCCATCACCCTCGCCGCTCACCACCACCACCGACCACCTTGAGCCACCACCACCACCGACCACAATATATAGCTTAATTTAAATCATTAACAAAACAAAGTCAAAATCAAAATCATAACAAACCCATTACTTGTCATTCGTTTTTGGTTGCAAAAATGAGAAGTAATCATTAAAATGAGTTGAAAATGTAAGTTGCAGAGAGAAGTTCGGTTAGGAATTATGTGAAAAACTTTGTCGAACTAGCCGAACTCAACTTTTAAAGGAGGTTTTTCTTTTAGAGAAAAGTTCGGTTACGTCGCAATTTTTTTTTCCTAACCGAACTGAAGTTCGGTTAAGTCGCAATTTTTTTCTCCTAACCGAACTTTTCTCTGAAAACCTATATATTGAGTTCGGTTACGTTGCAACTTTTTTCTTTTTTTTTTTCCCAGCCGAACTTTTAGTTCGGTTACGTCGTAAAAAAAAATTCCTAACCGAACTGTTCTCTGAAACTAAAAATTCCATTAAATCTTAGTTCGGCTACCTGTGTTTTTAGAAACATTAACCGAACTACACTTGTAGATGAGTTCGGTAACCTGTTCTTCAAATGTTGTAGCCGAACTTTGTAAACCAAACGAAAATCAATTTGTAAATTGTTCATTTTTAGGAATGTTTTGGCCAATTCAAGCACCATTAACTAAATTTGAAGTATCCATGAGTACCCAAAACATCATACTCTTGTTCTTCCTATTTCCTTCTTCTTCTTATCTCTCAAAAAAAAAATGTTAAAAACAAAACAATCCAACTTATAAAACACTAATCACTAATCAGTTTTTAACTAATCATTAATCACTAACTAAGTTTATCATCAAGGGTAAAGTGGGTATTAGAAACAAAAATTATAAGGGGTGACCAAATATTACTTCTAATATCCTCCACAAAAACTGATGGGTAGTCCCCCAACTTTTTTGGGTAGTCCCCAAAAGATGGTTCTTTTGAAACTCTTGCACCAAGCCTCATTTGATAAAACACGATCCAGCCTTTCCCTAATGTTTGCAAGCCCAACCCTTTTATTGTTACACGTGTATCTTGGACCATTTTCTCTCATGTCCATTAAACCACATTGATTCATTACATCTTTCAGCTCCTGAAGTTGACTCGCGGACGGCTCATTACCACCAGCCTTTTCATTTCTTGCACCAATAGTGTTTAAATCTCCCATAACCATATGGCAAGTTTGACTAAACTCAGCAATAACACCTAATTCCTCCCAAATTCCTTTCCTAGTGACCTTATTAGTACTCCCATAAATAGATGATAAGATCCATGGGCTCTTGAACTTCTCCGTAACAACTGCATGAATGGCCCATCTGGAAACTCTAGTAGCCTGAATATCCAGCTCTTCTAGATCACACAACAAATACATACCCCTTGAAAACCCCTCAGGATCAATCACAATGGACTTCAAGTAACCCAGCCGTCTGAAAATACCCACTGCATGCACCGCAAGCACTCTAGTCTCTAACAAAGCCATAATAGTTGGCTTATGTCTCCTAATAAGCTTCTTCATAATACGAACAAATGAGGGTCTGGATGCACCCCGATACATTTTGCAACAGAAACAGGTCTGGCCAAGCCTCTAGAGAGTGGCCTTTCAATTTTCATCGCAATTGTTGCCTTGTTCAATTCCAGAGTTGGAATGAACTTTGTCTTGAACTATCGTTGCTAGGAATGATCCGGGTCCAAACGAGTATTGAACTACATCTCGAACTTCTAAAGATTGCTTGGTATTTTTATTAGTGTCGGGGTTTCCACCATTGGAGCTATTTTTGCCACTAATACTGTTGCTTCTGGACACATCTTTGACACGCACTCTAGTTCTTCCATTCCTTGGTTTAGGAATTCCTCCGGATCCATGTAAGTCCAGTTTGAAGGGGAGAAACTTAACGGAATCAACACCTGATTGACTCTGTCCAAAAACACATTTCATTCCAGTTGGTCCTGAGTATGCACCACCTCTGGAAAGACTTGTTTCATCAACCTTCTGATTTTTGCAATGTCCTCCATCAGTTGAAGGATTAAATCCACTTGTGTGATTTCCTATATCACTATTTCTATTACGAGGTTGGTCATTGCTAGAAGCTCCTTCCGAGCTCTCCGAACAAGAAGATCTTCCACCCTCCAGGAAACCTCCAATGGTCTTAGACAGACTTGAGATAAAATTCGTTGAACAGTCTGTTGTCCCCCATATGATATTCTGCTTCCATTGCTATCATTGATAACCAATTTTCCTTTCCCTTTATTTATAAGTTCACTTACAATAAACTGATTATCTTTTAACATACCCCCACCTACCAGAGTTAATTGAATTACCACTCTTTCTGTTCAAATTCCTCCCCTGATGTGCTCTTAATGAAACATCATTAGTCATAGATCCACAAGCATTATTAGCACCTCTGATTTGTAACTGCCCTTCCGACCTTTTAACATTCCCACCACTTATATAATTTAAGTGAGGACTACTATTATAATTTCTGGCATTTACTGCATCCTCACCATCAAGTTCATTCATATCCATTCCAGTCTGTTTAGCCAAGGAAGCAAATCTGTTGCTACCGCTTGTACTTTGATTGCCTTTACTTTTTGAAACCACTTGCCACTGACCATCTGAGTCACCACCCGTAGTATTCTTCGAACCTCCATTTGACTCGCATTTCTTGTCACCATCTCCTTTACTATTCTCTTTTGGAGCTGCCATACTAACACCGCCCCCTCTAACCTTGTTCTTATTTTTGTCCACCATCATCCATGGGCCAAAATTTGCCTCAACATTGATAACTTGGTCTGCACCTAGATCAGAAGTAGGGTTAGAAGTAGTAGATTGAACTTGAACATTAGCAGGACCGTTTTCTTTTTTATGCGTCATTTCACCAAATTGAAAACATATCATACTCAAACCTTCATACTCAACTTTCTGTAAGACAGAACATATTCTAACAAATGGAACTAAAGGCTTATCTGTTGCAATTTCAACACAAACTCTGGCATATCTACCCCTCAATACTAGCTCAGTAGTGCTATCTACCTTTATCAATCTTCCAATTTTAGATCCAACCTTCTCAAGAACAGATTTATCAAAATATTCAAGTGGGAGTTCAGGTAATCTAGCCCAAACTACTGAAGTATTCACAGAAGCAATAAAAGATTTGAAATTTGGGGTCCATCTTCTCATTAAGAGATATTGACCACCAATAAACCAAGGGCCTTAATTCTAAGAGAGCAAACCTATAATCATCTGGACAATCAAATTTAAATAATAAAAAATCATTGCCAAGATCAAGTATTTGAATCTTACCTGCATGCTTCCACAATTCATTCACCTTATAAGAAATAAATTTAAAACCTACCATTTTCCCCACAACTTTACCAATTAAGCATCGCTTCCATGGTTGAATGATGCGCTTCTGAGTTTCAACGTCTAAACTGACTGATGGGATTCCATCCAAAGCAGTAACATCATCAGTCATAGAGGCGCCATCTCCATCCAAATCCATTTCCAATTCCTTCAAACCCTACTCTTGAAAATACCTCTCCTATCTCAAGTCTGAGTTGACAAAAGCATCCTTATAGGAAGCGGGTTTAGTAAATCTTTGTTGAGATTTCCTACCCCCAATTAGTGGGTCTTCACTCCTCTCCGAATCCACATTATCGACACCCATACCTTCAATAATTTTGATATTCCTATTTTCATTCAAGCTATTCGTCTTCTCCATACTCATCTGTAAATCTTCCATTAGTTCATCATTAACACTTGAATCCCTGTCTTCAACATCAATTCGTCTATTTTGTAATCCTCCTGGATCAATTGATACATCAGTCATGGTTTGATGATTGTTAATCATCATAAAATAAAGAAAAAAGCCCTTGAGTCATGACCTATTTTCCACTGATTTTTCGCCCGATTTACGCTCATTCTCTCCCCGTTTATACTTGGAAATGTAAATCTAAATCATTGAATTGGATGGTCTTTTTCTTTACTCATTTCCATTTATTATTTTTTTTCTCGGTAAAAATAACTATATTAAAAAATAAGGAAAATTATAAAAATGGATCACGGAGAGAGCCACCAATTAAGAGGAAAAGGAAAAGAAAACCCAAAAGAGAGAGGACTGATGACTAAGGCTTAGTTTGGTAATGCTGCGGCTTTTGTAAAAGAGATTTTTTGATGTGTTGTGCTGCGCTGTATAAAATAAATATTTAAGTGTTTGGTAAACTAGATACTAAAAGCTAAAGCTGATTAAAGAAATGATCAAATTGTGTTTGGTAAAATATAAGTTCATTTATTGCAGTTGTAACAAATGACAAAAACAGACATAATCTTTTAAGATAGTTTTATTCTATTATATGGGATTTAAACATATTATATATTTATATATATTTTGAGTAATTATTTTTTATTATTTGATATAATTCAAGATAAAATAAAAACTAAAATCAAATATTTATTTAATATTGGTTCTTATTTATTTTTATTTTAAATTGAAATGGTATATAAAATATAATTTGAAAGTGAAAATAATAATCTTTGAAGAATATGATATAGATTTAAAATAACTATCTTTAAAGAATATGATAAGGAGAATAAGAAATTGATTATCAAAGATTTAAGGGTAATTTTGGTCATTTATATAATATATTAGGGATACAAAAGAAAAATCATGCATTAAAATAAGGTAAGACCGAAGCTTATGCTTTTAGAGCTTTTAAAAGATCCTCTCCCCCAGCTTCTAAAACTTGGGGAATTTTAAAAGTGCTTTGGGTTAACAAAACTTTGAAAATATTTTACCAAACACTAGTATGAAATATAATTACTATATATATTTTTTGAAAGCGATTTTTGAAAAATAAAAGCATTACCAAACCCAGCCTAAAAGGGATAAAAAAATTGAGTCATCCAGTTGGATATTACATCATGAAGATGATAACCATCCATGGAAGGAATAGTAATATCCCAGTGGAAAACACTAATTTTAGACTCAACAATGGAAGTCTCTACAGATCTCTTCTTACCAGTGAAGATTCTTGCATTCCTCTTAAGCCACACATTCCAACAAATGCTCGCAGGAAGGCGTTTCCAAATTACCACTAGTGGAGATAGAGAACTGACTCCGGTTCTTGAATAAGATTAACAAGGAGGGAATAAAAGAATGAGAGTTAGCTTGAAAACTAAAATAATCCCACACCTGAATTGGATTGAAATAATCCTAAAACAGATACTTGCCACATTCCGGCACCAGATTACAAAGAGGACAAAGAGAAGAAACTGAGTTACCAACAAAAATAACCTAACATTATATTTTTTCTATGAATATATCAAAGCATGAGAATGCGTGTATTGACAATGGATACACTTTTATTCCCTTTGCTTTCGATACTTTTGGTTACCTAGCTCCAAAGGAGGTTGGACTTCTCAAAAGAGTTCAGAAAGTCATGCATAGTAATGTCATGACTCCGGCTCGAGAGAGTTTGTTTTTAAGAGGATAGGTTTTGCAATCCAAAAAGGGATTGCAGCGCAGCTTGTTGCTCGCTTGCCTGCTATGTAAATAATTCATTCACTACTATGAAGATTATTATTATTATTTTATTTTTTGGTCGGTAAAGAATTTGATGCTAGCGAGTTTCGAACTCAAGTCACTAGTATCATCACCCAGTGACTTTACCACTATACTACAGTGATACCGGCTATGAATATTATCAATAGAAGGACGCTTCTCTAACACCATTTGCCACAAAAATAAAGCTATCTTATGGGGCCAAGCTCGAGACCAGATTTTATTTTTAGGGAACACAACATTATTAATAGAAACAATGTCATTGTAATAAGTAGACTTGACTATAAAGACAACCGAATTGTTTCTCACCTAAACCAACACATCCTCCTCGCTCGACAAAAACATGGAATTAAAAAGATCAATTACCTGGGTAAACTCGGAAATCTCTATATCATACATGCATCTATGATTAGTGTCAAGATTCCAGTGGAAACCATAGTCATCTGGATTAAAGAGCTGAAGCAAGGAGCAATTCTTGTTGTTATAAATAGCATACAACCTGGGGAAAGAGGTGGCCAACGGTCCCTGCGTACACCATTCATTTTCCCGAAAGCGAATTTTAACATCTCTTCCCACCTTAAATTGTGTGAACTTGAAGAAGTCATCCGCAATCTTAAGATATTTCTCCATAAACTAACACTATACCCTAATTTAGCAAGATTATACTTATCTAGAGTTATTTTAGCCGAAAAAGAGTCCTTATCCCAACCAAGGCACCACCACCAATTCTTCAAAAGAGACATATTAATAACACATAGATTTTTTATACCCAAACCCTCATTTTTGAGAGATTTATAAATTTTGGACCAACCAACAAAATGAGAACCTTTTTTTCTTTCTCCCAATGAAGTTATGCCACAAAAATTCTCGAATTATTTTCTCAATTTGGTCCACCACTGACTTAGGCGCCAAGAATAATGAGAAGTAATAGATAGGTAAACTAAGGAGAATACTATTAATTAGAGTAAGCTTATCTGCTTTAGAGAGAGACTTCTTTCCACAAGCTAGTCTAGACTTGCATATTCTACAATTCTATTACATTTTTATTTATATAAGGTCTTCTCTCTGAGAGGCATGCTGAGATAAATAAAAGGAAAAGAATCACAAGTACATCCCAAAACAACAGCCATATCTTCCAAATTAACCACTTCCTTTACAACAAATAAGCTACATTTATTAAAATTAGTATTAAGTCTTGAAACACTCAAAAGAGAGCAAAAAATACTTCAGATAACGCGTTTGAACTAAGTCAACATCCAAAAAAACCAACTTGTCAATTTCAGATGACTAATAAGAGTGTTTCCCTCCTTCACCATAAAACCACCTAACTTCCCAGTTATCAGAGCTAAAAAATTATGTTTAAGACATCCGAAACAAACCAGAAAAAAAATGAGGAAAAAGAGGGTCTTCGCCCTATTAAATTTCCCATAGGAGCTCCCTTTATAAGAATAAAGAAAGGAATTTTATGAATGCAGCTTTTTATCCACATCCTCTAAATGTTCCCAAACCCATTCTATGGAGAACTTCGTAATAAAATGACCATTTAACATTATTGAAGGTCATTTCGAGATCAATTTTATAAACTAACTTAGGTATTTTTTTCCTATAACCTAAAATCGAGACATTCATTAGCAATCAAATATGCTATCAAGGATTTACCTCCCTTTTATGAACGCAGATTGCGAGTTCGAAATAAGTTAGACAATAATATTTTTCTTCTTTCGGATTAAACTTTTGATATAGCTTTGAAAAATGTATTGGACGGACTAATATATAGGTCTGAGATCCATAATCTCCTCCACTATAGGTTTCTTAGGGAAAATAAAAATGAAAATTAACTTGAGCCTCCAATCGACGAAACCAAAATCTTCAAAATACTTAACCACTCACTACACCAAATCGACGGTTTTGAGACATATATAAATGTTTCCCTGATTTTTTGAGTCACATACAAGTGTCTCAATTTTGGCGTATGGAATGCTTTGAGACGAATTTAAAGACACTTATAAACGTCTCTTAATTAATCTAAGTGACACTTATAAGTGTCTATTAATTAATTTTTAAGAGACACCTATAATTAATTTAAGCGACACTTATATATGTCTCAAATAAAATTAGCTTTTAAAAAAAATCATAATTTTCTAGTTGGGAATTCCCAAAATCAAAATTATTTCCTGCACCTGCATGTTTTAATTTTCTGTACACCAATACAAGTCGCAATTCCATTCCCAATCAAATATTAACACTACCATCAAAAATGAAGTCTTAACATTTAATATCTTCAAGAAAAAAAATAAAAATGAAAGCTGCAATACAAGAGAAGATGTTGAAAATGACTCAAGTTACTTATCAGGAAATAAAAGATGTTGAACATAATCAGTAACAGCAAATTTAAATGCCAAAGACTTGAAAGTCATCTAGTTTAGAACCTTGGCAGAATGGGAATTCCAGAATGATAAATTTGAGTTCCTTGTTGTCTCACAAGTAGCACAAGCAATGAGCTTCCATACCTGAAAAAAAACAATGGAGTTCTGTACGAAACATTGACAATTATGATTAATGGACAAATGGCACCTGCCAAGAATCAACTGAAAAGAAATGAAGGGGGCCTGCTACGGTAAATTTGACAAGATTTTAAGAGATATTTACACGAACAATATCCTACCAAATTCATAGACCAAGAAAAAGTTGTGAAGAATCCTAGCAGCTGAAAATACTAACAACTTTCCATCTACATGCACTTCATTACTAGGATGTGATCTAATTGATCCCTCTGTGTGCAACTTTGAATCACCAGCTGGAGAATTCATTGTGGTTTTCGTATCCAAAATGCAGGGTATATACCTCCTAACTGAAGACAGAAAAAACATATAAATCAATATAAAAATCTATGAATGGACCAAACACCTTTTGCATGACTAATTATATCTTCCAATCAAAAGAATTTACATGGTTGAATACTTATTAATCTCCAACAACAATGATTTCTTCCTTGGTAGATGTGTGACTCCTTGTGGTTAACTTGAAACATCTCCAGTGAAGTTGAACCACAGAAGAAGCATACCGAGGCATCTTGCATTTCCCCTCATCTTCAACCATTTAGTATGTTAGAGTTCAAAGTGAACAATAATACCCTACAAAGAGTTGCAACATGTTTAGATAATATACGGAATACCTTCTAACCCTCAAGCCACCACCACCATCTCCAATACCCATCCTATACGATAACAGGTGACATCATTTTTAACTTTAAAATTATAAAAACCAGCATTGGATACTCAAATAGTGAAGGTTATTAACTACAAAATATTGGAAAAAATGTTTTACCTGGTGTTGATGGTGGTTTTTAGTTTAGGGTTAAAATCGTAAAATGCTAAACCCTAGCAGATATTTAAAACAAGAATTTACTAGGGGCATTTAATAAAAGCATTTAATATGTCTCTAATAATTACCGGGGTATATTTTCCAAATTAGGGTTACGACAAACCAAACCCAAATTCCCCCGTGCGCCGATGGAAAATCATGCCAGCCAAACCTAGCCCAAGCTAGACGCGCCATGCCAATCGCACCGTGCCATGGCCCTAGCTATGCTAGCCACATCTTGTGTGCCAATGGCAAATCATGCCAGCCACACCCGAACCGCGCCAAACCATGCCAACCATGCTAGCCGCACCCTTGTGCCGATGGAAAATCATGCCAGCCACACCTATCCCAAGATAGCCGCGCCATGCAAATCGCACCATGCCATGGCCCTAGCTATACCAGCCACATCTCGTGTGCCAATGGAAAATCATGCCAGCCATGCCTAGCCCAAGCTAGACGCGCTATGCCAATCGCACCGTGTCATGTCCCTAGCTATGCTAGCCGCATCTCGTGTGCCAATGGAAAATCATTCCATCCACACCCTACCTCGCCAAAGCATGCCAACCATGCTATCCGCACCCCGCATGCCAATGGAAAATTATGCCAGCCACGCCTAGCCCAAGCTAGCCACGCCATGCCAATCGCGCCGTGCCATGGACCTATGTATGCTAGCCGCATCTCGTGTGCCAATGGCAAATCATGCCAGCCACACCCTACCGCGCCAAAGCATGCCAACCATTCTAGCCGCACCCCGCGTGCCAATGAAAAATCATGACAGACACGCCTAGCCCAAGCTAGCCATGCTATGCCAATCGCACCGTGCCATGTCCCTAGCTATGCTAGCCGCATCTCGTGTGCCAATGGAAAATCATGCCAGCCACACCCTACCGCGCCAAAGCATGCCAACCATGCTAGTCGCACCCCGCGTGCCAATGGAAAATCATGCCAGCCACACCTAGCCCAATATAGCCACGCTATGCCAATTGCACCATGCCATGGTCCTATCTATGCTAGCCGCACCCCGCGTGCTAATGGAAAATCATGCCAGCCACGCCTAGCCCAAGCTAAACGCGCCATGCCAAACACACCATGCCATGGCCCTAGCCATGCTAGCTGTTACGGTGCTGCAAGTAACGCATAATGATGATGCGTTACAGAGTTGTAGGCCATTTCAGTGTTAAGCCATAATGGCGCATTGCGAAGCCATAATAGCGCAACGCAAGCCATAATAGCGGTATACTGTATAGACTGTCAAGTGTCAAGAATGGCATAACCCTACAGGGCCAATCAAGCGCAAGAGTGGCGCTACATTGTAAATACATTTGGCTAAGGAATGAAGCTTATTGGCTAACACAATAAGATTTCATTGAAGGATTGGCAAGACATGGCCAAAGTTGACAGATACAACATGCGATGTTGGCATCGATGCATATCCATGAAATTGAGTTGGCCCAAACTCAAGGATGATGCAAGAAGAGTGGAATATACTAAGAGTTAGTATATTTATTGGTTCAAGGTAGGGCCAAAGTCTGAACAGTGCAAACAAGTTGGTAATCCAAGAGTTGCATTGATATTGTCAATCTAATTGGCGAAGTGGAGCATAGATGACGCACAAGTAACTAGAGTGAGCTTAAAGAGTTTGCCTCGATGATGGAATCTTAATAATTGTCCGTTAATGAGTTTAGAGTAATAAGCATGTAGGGCCAAGAGGTCTGAACGTTGGAGCAAGGCAGAATCCAGTATGGTGTAACAAGTGGTGCAATACGGCTCAAGTGACGGTTAGGAGTTGGTTATTGGCTTTGCGAGCATGCCAATGAAGCAAGACAAGTTGGAACGGTTATAAAGTGTTTTTATGGTCCATATTAAAGTTTTCATAACCACCAAGAACAGATGTGGCATTTGTTGGCTTGACAATACAAAAGGTGGCAGTTGAAAAGCAAGCTGGCGGTTATAGAAACTACCTGATGGGACACATGGCTGTTCCATGCGTGTGCAAGTGTAGTGCACGGTTTTTTACATTGTAACCACTGTATAAATAGTCCTAAGGAGTAGGAAAATCAGTAGGCTACATAGGAGAGAGTTAGTCTCATGTTTGGGAGAGTTAGGTATTCACCAAGAGGGTGAATGGCCTGTTTTTGGTCCATGTGATGGACGAGTTTTGTAATCTTCCTTTGATACAATAAAATGGGTTAATTGTGTCATATCTTTGTGTTCATTATGTTGCTGGTTTGTGTGGGAATTGTTGAAGTGCATGGCAGAACCTCTTATGCTTATGGGGGCATGAAGAGTTAGAGAGAAATAAGAAAAGACTTCCGTTGTGTATTTCCTTATGAGTGAAGGCAGATGCATACTTTGATGCAAGTGTGCAAGGATGAGTACTTGTGGGTGAAGTTGATTCACTGAAACACATAGTATTTCCGGTCATGTCCCGTGAAAATTTTAGGCGATTAAATGGGAATGTGACAAGCGGGTATCAGAGCTGTGTTAGGGGACACAGTTGCTGATTTATCTCTCTTTTTACTCAAGTTGGTGTCATTTGTTTGTCGAATTCAGTTGTGAATTGTTTGGGTTTCGCTAGTATGGAGACTAGAAGAAGTTGGTCTTATGTGGAAAGATCAATTGGAATTAACTTGAAGCTTGAAGTAGCAGCAGGCCATGGAAGTTTATGACAAATGTATCAAAATTCCATCCCAAAGTGTTAGACGAACGTGCAAGAGTCATTGAAAAAAGGGTTTTCAAGTGTTGGCATGAAAAAACTAAGGAGTATGCTGACTTCTATAGTGCAAGTCAGGTGTTAAAGTCCATGTTTCTCACAAGTATGCAAAGATTAGGCATTTGGAATGCATATCTTTGTGGTGTTATCAGTAGCGAGTACATTACGTATTTTAATGGTAATTTTAGGGGAAATTCCCAAATACAAAGAAGTTGATGGCCTTTGCAAAGGCAAAGTAGATGAAGAACATGTCTATGTGATATATTGAAGGTGTTTTCATCGTAGCCAGTTGGTTGGAAGATTAAAGTTATCTCTCTTGATTGCATGTACCTTGGTGGTAATGCAAAGTATGATTGTGAATCAGCATTTTTGTGGCAATTGTGATGCCATAAAAGAAGAATTGGATGGACAATTCTTATCTAGCATAAAGCTTGTTGAAAGGATGAAGATAGAAGCGCAAGTTAGGGGAAAACCGATACACCACGGTCTTGCGTTTGCAAAGAGTTCTTCGTTGATGCTAGATGCACATAAGGAGTGTGTTTGCACCTGGTTTATTAGTGGGATCAATATGCTTGGACAAGGGTGTCCAAAGACCTGCAATTGATCATAACCACAAGTGGATATTCTTGTCGACTGCAAATCAACAATTGTTGCTACTCAAGTTGATTTTGGCGGAGGGGAAAGACAAAAGTTGCTAGATGTGCATGGGCAGTAAAAATGAGTTCCAAGTTTGAAGAAGAATGTGGTATTCTTGCTTCATGGAACGTAGGCAGGGGCGCCTCATTTACAAGGATTGTGCCTTGTTAATATTGTCCAAGATAATTGTCCGCAGAAGTCATTGAGTGATATGACTTTGCTGAGCTCTATGGTGATGCTCATAATCACCAAGTTAAGTCCGTTCGAGTTGTGCAAAGGTGTACAAGTTTGTGTCAAGATTTGATTGCTAATTGGCATAGCATGTATGTAACAGTAGCATGCGCCAAATGAGATTTGGGTATAGACAAGATGCATAATGCGGTTGGAAATGCAAAATTAGGAGACTCATAGATGCAAGGGAGAAGGAGGACAAAGTAGTGGTGATGCATAAAGATGGCATGTGGCCATTGTTGAAGAAATCTTCATGAAAGCTAAAGCAAAATGATAGCATCAGTCTAAAAGGAGTATTCAGCTAATTGTCAACTATAGTATGCTTTGTTATAGGAGTTGCATACGAACGTTGATAGTTGGAAGAGTGCATGTGGCAAAGTGAACTGCTACATTGGGGATAGTAGGTGATGTCTCTCTTCCTTTGTTGCTTAGAAGCGAAGTTGAAGTCAGTATTGTAAGGCTTGTTAGGTCTTACAAGTTGCAATCAGTTGGCGTGAGTATTTGCTTAAGTTTGAGTATACTTTCAGTTTGGGTCGAGTGGACCTTGGTGTTGGAATGAAGTGTCTCTATGTAAGGTAGTAGTGAATGAGGGTATTTGAAGTGAAAGATCTTGCCTCTTTCGTTCAAAGTAAAGCTAGTTCGCATGGAAGATGCTACATAGTATATTAAGCCAAAATATACATTAGAAGATGCTGAAAGTGAAAGAATCAAATAAAGGAGTTGGTGGCATAGTCGAGTTTGCTGTTGAGAGTTATGTGGAAGTGCGACGGCATATGTCATCGATAGCATGGAGTAACGCATCAAGAATGAAGATGTAAGTCCATCAAGTATATGAGTGAGTAACTCATTGTTAGGAAGAACATGATGTTGTTTTTCCGCTACATTAAAGCGTAGCAGTTTGAAAGAGCAAGTGATGCTTAAAGTGCTGGTTTCAAAGGCGCATGAAGAGGATACCTTGGATCCAGGGAGGGTCGGTCTAATGTTAGGGGTATCCTAAGTCATGACTATACCAAAGTCATGCATTTCAATCAAAGTGTTGTGACGATGCAAGAATAGCGAGGTGCTGGTTCTTTGGCATACAAATGATGCGAGTCCGAGAAGGTAAAGTTTGCAACATGATTTGAATTCCAAATCTAATGAAGGTGATGATGTTTGCAAAGTACAGCAAAAGCCATAGGTTGAGGTGCATACCAAGAGTAGTATGAAATCATAAAGTGCATACATTAAGGCATGGCATGTTTGGCGAAGGCGCAACATGATTGAAGCTTAAGGCCGAGTCTTGTATAAGTCCTGTCAAGTTGCGTGGTGCAACTAAAGTCGTAGAATGAAGGCGTAAGACTATGGTAATGATCATTGTGATTAGTTGGAGGAATCATTGCTTGTGTACACTTAGGCACAAATGATTCAAGTGAAATTCAAGTCTAATTCAGGGAGTTTGCAAGAAGAATTTCCAAGTTGCATTTGGGTGTTGATATGCGATTGTCGTTGAAGTTGAAGCGTAGGACAACGTGACAACAACAATACAAGTCAGTAGGATCAATGGAAATGCAGTAAGCTAAGTGATGGCATTTGGTAATAGGAATAAATGTTTTGGCAAAATGAAGGCCAAACAAAGTTTGTTGATTTCTTAGAAGGGCTTAGAAGCGTATAAGGCCAGAGAACAAGTATAAAGAGTATACTTTGTTGCGTTCAACGAGGGCGTTGAATGGATTAGGTGGGGGAGGTCTGTTATGGTGCTGAAAGTGACGCATAATGATGACGCATTATAGAGTTGTAGGCCATGTCAGTGTTCAGCCGTAATGGCGCATTGCGAAGCCATAATAGCGCAACGCAAGCCATAATAGCGGTATACTTTATAAACTGTCAAGTGTCAAGAATGGCATAACCCTACAGGCCCAATGAAGCACAAGAGTGGCGCTACATTGTAAATACATTTGGCTAAGGAATTAAGCTTATTGGCCGACACAATAAGGTTTCATTGAAGGATTGGAAAGACATGGCCAAAGTTGACAGATACAACATGCGATGTTGGCATCGATGCATATTCATGGAATTGAGTTGTCCCAAACTCAAGGATGATGCAAGAAGAGTGGAATATACTAAGAGTTAGTCTATACATTGGTTTAAGGCAGGGACAAAGTCTGAACAGTGCAAACAAGTTGGTAATGCAAGAGTTGCATTGCTATTGTCAATCTAATTGGCGAAGTGAAGCATATATGACGCACAAGTAACTAGAGTGAGCTTAAGGATTTGGACTCGATGATGGAAGCTTAATAATTGTACGTGCATGAGTTTAGAGTAATAAGAATATAGGGCCAAGAGGGCTGAACGTTGGAGCAAGGCATAATCCAGTATGGCGCAACAAGTGGTGCAATACGGCTCAAGTGACGGTTAGGAGTTGGTTATTGGCTTTCCGAGCATGCCAATGAAGCAAGAAATGTTGGAACGGTTATAAAGTGTTTTTATGGTCCATATTAAAGTGTTCATAACCACCAAGAACATATGTGGCATTTTTTGGCTTGACAACACAAAAGGTGGCGGTTGAAAAGCAAGCTGGCGGTTATAGAAACTACCTGATGGAACACATGGCTGTTCCATGCGTGTGCAAGTGTTGTGCATGGTTTTGGCCATTGTAACCACTGTATAAATAGTCCTATGGAGTAGGAAAATCATTAGGTTACATATGAGAGAGTTAGTCTCATGTTTGGGAGAGTTAGGCATTCACCAAGAGGGTGAATGGCCTGTTTTTGGTCCATGTGATGGACGAGTTTTGTAATCTTCCTTTGATACAATAAAATGGGTTAATTGTGTCATATGTTTGTGTTCATTATGTTTTTGGTTTGTGTGAGAATTGTTGAAGTGCATGGCAGAACCTCTTATGCTTATGGGGGCATGGAGAGTTAGAGAGAAAGAAGAAAAGACTTCCGTTGTGTATTGCCTTATGAGTGAAGGCAGATGCATACTTTGATGCAAGTGTGCAAGGATGAGTACTTGTGGGTGAAGTTGATTCACTGAACCACATAGTATTGCAGGTCATGTCCCGTGAAAATTTTAGGCGATTAAATGGGAATGTGACACTAGCCACGTCTCGTGTGCCAATGGCAAATCATGCCATCCACACCTAGCCTGAGCTAGTCGCGCCATGCCTTGGCCCTAGCCACGCCATGCACCCATGGAAAACCTTTGGCCCCATATACCAAACCACACCAAATCATGCCATGATAGCCTGGCCATGCCGCCGTCCCTCATGAAATCTTCCTGAGTTTTTCTTTCAGGCTCTTTTGGATTCCCAAACGAGTTCAAAACCTAAATCTCCCAGCGTGAAGGAGATAGGAAATTATTTTCCGGTTGATTTGAGGGGCGGACCATCAAAATCCGAGTCCGTACTAGAATTGTGTAGCGGTTTTAGTGAAGGGAACCAATTAGGGTTTCTAAACCAAATTGAAGCCAAGTGCCCATCAACGGTTGCCCTTCAATCCCAGGAGCAAATCCTGGCCGTATAAAATCTCCTCATGACATTAGCCCTAGCTTGGTCATGTACCTAGCCAAGCTAGCTGCGCCATGCCGCTCCACCATACTGGCCTTCCCCATGCGGCTACCAAATTGAAGCCAGGCGCCCGTCAACGGTTCCCCTTCAATCCTAAGAGCAAATCCTGGACGTATAAAGTCTCCTCATGACTTTAGCCATAGCTTGGTCACGTACCTAGCCAAACTAGCTTCCCCATGCCTCGCCACCATACTGGCCTTCCCCATGCGGCTACCAAATTGAAGCCAGGCGCCCATGAACGGTTGCCCTTCAATCTCAGGAGCAAATTCAGGCCGTATAAAGTCTCATCATGACTTTATCCCTAGCTTGGTCACGTACCTAGCCAAGCTAGCCGCGCCATTCCTCGCCATGGCCCCTCATGCCGCGCCACCATACTGGCCTTCCCTAAGCAACTACCAAATTGAAGCCAGGTGCCCATCAAAGGTTTCCCTTTAATCCCAGGAGCAAATCCTGACCGTCTAAAAGTCCCCTCACGACCTTAGACCAGAAACCATACCTTGGTCGCACACCTACTCCAGGATAGTCACGCCATGCGCCCATGGAAAACCCTTGGCTCCTCACGCCAAGTCTAAACACACCCTATCCGTGCCACCCTATTGGACCTCACTACACGACTACCAAAACAAAGGCGTGCAACGATCAACGGTTTCCCCTCCTCTCAATATGCAACATCTTGACCGTCGAAGGTCACCTGGCTAGAAAGTTCCCCAAGATCGACTTGCCAAGCCACAACAACGTTTTACATGTTTACCAAAAATATTCGAGACATCAACACAAACAGGGGGATTCTCTCTGGGTATTGGTATGGTGGTCTACAACGTGCGGCGTACACTACGCCCCTTATAAGGAAGTGTCATAAGGGTGAGGCACCTAGTAAATATGGGAGTTATGTGGGAAATGTTCATGGGACATAAAGCCGTGAGTTAACAAACTTTATGGAAATCAATTCCATAACATTAATAGTTTCATGAAAATTTAGCCACTTTATGAGACATCAAATCCATGCATACAGTTACCACCTCCTCCCATTTACTCCTCACTCCTTAATGAGACCAGAGTACGTTTCTACTACAACTTGTATAAATAGGTCTCACCTTTTTCCATTCGACAACAAGTTCATTCGGACAATAGAACACTCAGAATACTTACCTGCTAGCTCCCCTCATGAGCTCTCGTACTTTTCTGAAAACAAGTTGTAGAAACCCAATTGCTCTTCCATAATAAACTATTCTGGTCTCACACTCTCCTTTCTTCCCTCCCCAAAACCAACCCATTATCCTCCTCTTTGTGACCGAAGCAAGTATGGAACGGCAATTTCTTGGTTTAGGCCAGACTTGTACAGATTGATCTCTCGAATCTAAAAGTTCTCAACGTGGAGCACATTTTTTTAGGGTTTAAACCAATTTCTCACTCACCTACCGAATTTACCGAAATCGGCAGAAGCTATTTTCACCCATAAACAATTGGCAACCACAGTGGGAGGATTGATCTATCATTTACAATGTCAATTTTCGACTGTCTATCTCGTTCTTCGACCCAGACGACAAGATGTTATAGGAAGGCGATCTACTCCGACTCAATTACCCGACAACTCGATTATCAGTCGTGACACGATAAGGTATTACTGGGGACTTCCCAAAGGATAGAAGCAAACGATCTTCCCAAGGAGCAACGGCTCGGTTATAGGAAAGCTCAGTAACGACTAGGAACTTTCCACGGTGTTATTTCCCATAAAACTCGGTCTTACACCCGGAAGGTTCACTTTTCATCAGGAGACCTTAAAAACCAAGTAAGTCATACCTAGACAAGATACGTGGTTTTGTTTTTCAAGTTTTCACGGGATTGATAAAACCAATAGCCATGTTATGTTTCACCCCCATGTCATCTACCAACACACGGTTCCATGGTTTTTCTGGGATGACCGTGTCACTTTCAATCACGATAAAAAATAATCCTAAACAATTCAATTCTAAACATCTCATTCAAAAAATCCAAAGCCGTCAAGGTAGCATTTATCTATTAACCCAAGAAAACCAGGAAATCAAAAAACCATAAACCATGCGCTTTGTTTGCCTTTCAAAAAAAGAAGAAGAGGTCACCAACCCGTACGTGCCTACTTTGCACAACAATGACTACCTCTCACTATTAGGAGACGTTACTACGACAACATTCGAAGAATTGTTTATGAGGAAGTATTTCCACAAGTCTATGAAAGAAATACCCATGGCTAGGGTTTACACTAGTCCAGAAGAAAAATATTTCTACAGATTTATGGAAAGGCATACCTATGGCTATGGTCTGCACCAGCACAAAAAAAAAAGTTTTGAAAGAGAAACGCTGGAGTACATAACTGGAATATGCTTTCCCACTTTATCACTATCACGCTACCGCTAACACCAGGACGTGATAACAAAGATATGAGGTAAAAATGGGAGCCAACCCCTTTTATAAGCATAACACTTTTGGAATTTGAATAACAAAGGATTTCCTATTTGATCTACATATAGGAAGAGGCAACTGGGCCCGCAAGAACAAGTCCGCGCCACGCCAAGCTAGCCTCATGTCAAGCCATCAATGTGCCAATCCAACGGTTCACGCCATGCCCAGCCAACGGTCCACGCCGTACCAAAGTCCAAACCCAACGTCCACGCCAAGCCAGTGCCCATTCCAAGATGATCCAGCACTAACTAGACGCGCTTACTAGACTCGCTTACCAGACGCGCTTCCCATACGTGCTTCTCAGACGTACCTACCAGAGGCGCTTCCCAAATGTACCTACCAGAGGCGCTTCCCAGACGTGCTTCCCAGACGTACCTACCAGAGGCACTTCCCAGACGCGCTTACCAGACATTCTTATCAGACGCACATGCCGCACGCGCATGCCAGCCGTAATACCACACTTTGCGCTAACAATTTGCATCCTCTCAGCGCTAACATATTGCGCCCTTCCAGCACCATCCTCGCCCTTCGAAACAACGCCATGGCTCCAACACTTCGTGATCAAAACCGTGTCATCTCTGCATGATACACTTACGATCACCAGAACCAGAGCCGCTTTCACCACCCCATCGGTTCTTCAAGCATGGCAGCTCCAACCATCACTAGGGACGCTACTCCACCATCAGGGCAAGTTACTGGAAGAGCCGGAAGAAGCCGACCTCCTTTTACCACTATTTATTTGATTAAAATACAAAAGACACTTCAGCAGGATGTACGTTTATAGATGAAGAGGCTCGCGTTTCTCTTGAATACCTAGTAGAAGGGGACCAACAATCCAATTTCATCACACCTAAAGATGAGGAATAACTTCTCCAAAATCGAGAAAAAAAAATCAGCAACCCTCCTAAGTTCACAGAGACCCTCATCCCGTCAGGACCTGCACTATGGGAACTTGGCCCACTAAGTCGTACAGTCTATGATGAAACATATGTGTAAAGCAAGCGTTTCAGCCAGGGAAACCGTTTTCAAACCCCAACCTCTCCTGAAAAGCACGATTGATAGATAAAACAGGGGACTTCTATCCTATGTACACTTGAGGGATGTCGATTTTGACAGAACGTGACGTAGCCTCCGACTTCAATATAGTAACCACCAAGGCTTAGAGAATTGCAAGGCATCGTCTAAACATTATCCAGCAGTGGCTCCTCTTCAATGTTCGCTTCAACACCATTCCTTCCTGCAAAGGGTCATGCCGCCAAACTCCCCATGTCAAGGATCATGGTCGCAACCATCCAATATTCATAGTCATGGCCACCCTTTGGTCCATCCCGCCAAAACTCGTGACCATGGACAGTTTTGCTCTCTTGCACATCCACCCAATCCTTTTGCTTCCATGGGTTCCCATACAATTCTAGCCAACCTACTTTGTTACCGCGACAATACAGTTTCTTCTGGTTACATCTACTACAAATAACTATTACCGATCATTTGTTGATATCAGCTAGAGCTTCACCATAACAACAATTACTACAAAGGTAACCCATACTCCTCCATGTTCTGGGTTCCACGTGAAAGAAGTAGAAAAATCAGCAGTATGAACGCACGATGGTGATGTCTTTATCATGGTCAACCCACTGACCATACAAGATGGAATCATGTAAACCATACTTGGGGACTGAGGGTATACATGAAATCCCTTCACTATCAAGGCTCAGGAGACATAGTCAAGCAAAAGGACACAGCCACAACAAGGTCACCTGCTCTTCAAGGGTGCAGCACAAGAGTATTATCACCTCTCTGTTTAGAAGATGCCTTCAATATTTTACAAGGCCGTAGAGGATCCCAAGCCTTCCCAGAGGAAAATAACTTCAGAAATTAAAGAAAATGTGACTGGGGAATGCTCATTGCAGTCCATCCCGAAGACCATCAAAGACTCACGAGAAAACTCCAGAGACGCGACCGAAACATTTCCTTGAAGAAACAGAGGGATCCACAATAAACAACATAACTCCCTCATTTTTACCACTTTACTATCCATAATGTTTCATCCATGTGATATTCTGAGCATCCCCAGCGTCACATCCAGAAAAGTACAATAAGCTTGTATCGAGTCTCGTGGACATGGATTCAAGGCAATGCATTGAAAGTAGGCTACAATGGGGACTACCAGCACGGGGCACCTTCACCTCCATCAACCAAGTTATTTTTGATTTCAACATCATCAATGTCGACGTTTTACGAGCCGCAAGAATTTCTCAACATGAAGCCATATATGTGCATCGGAGACTCCAAAAGCACGCCACAGAGATATATTCGCATGTTCGGTCGTGCCATTGGATCTAACAGAAATATAACTGGGGATTTCTCACCACATCCCAGTCCATACGGTAGTCCAAGACTCAGAAGGTGGATTAATGCATGTTTCTTGGAACAAAGTCCTTGAAGACTTGATAGCAGAACGTTGGCAACGAAACATCTCCCAACTCATCTATTTCGTCTAGTGGTTCCGGAAAATTTCGACCATGCAAGCATCCACAACATACTGTTATCACGATCAGCGGGTCCAGGCACTGAACAACCTAAAATCAAGGATGGACCGACAACGCAACCACATCCATCCGTCCCAAGAATGAAATGGAGTTTGGTAAATTCTGGAATCTAATGGAGAGACACTGCAGACAAAAGCACGGTCCGGACGAGCAACAAAAAATAGAAGAAGGCTGTTTTCACCTCCTAAGAAAGCTCGAAACCTGATTATTCCCGCGTAGGGAGATACAGAATTCTGTTTCGTGTCCGGTAAAGGGGCGGACCATCGAAATCCGAGTCCGTACGCGAATTCTACAACGATTTTAGTAAAGGACGCTAATTAGGGTTTCGGCGTGTCAATCCCTAAACCACGAGCACTTCCCTTGCAAGCGTTTCCCTTCCAAGGCGTTTCCCTTACCAGCGTCATGCCATTCCAAGCGCTTTACAGAGTGGCCCACAACTATTTCATGCCCGTCAGTGCTAATGGGTCCCCTTCATGCCAAGACCATACTAGCAGCTCCGCCTCGCGTTCCAAAGCATATCCCTGAAAACACCCAATCATACCGGGATTTTTGCAAAGCTACCAGATGAAAGGATTGCAGATGCTACCTACCTCTAGAAAAAGATTTTTGAATAAGGAAAGAATTCCATGTTAAAGTCTCGCATGAAGAAAGGAAATCGGTCCCACAAGAACAAGCCAAATAGGAAGTACTGGAAGACGTACCTATTTTGCTCGTCCACTTCACGCTACCAAGCATCCAGAGAAGAAACAATAAAGGCGTGAAACAAAGGGAGAGGCCGTCCATCTATTTATGGGCGTGATACTTGGGAGTTCGAACAAGGAAAGGATTTCCAATTTTGAGCCAAGGAAGGGAAAGAGGAAACCGGTCCCGCAAAGATCAATCCCCATGCCCCAGGACCGACCACACCATTGTCGTGGCCCCCTGCTAAAGCCGCACCGTGCCAGACCGCGCCTCACTTGCCATGGTCCAAACCGTGCCCCACCTCACTATGGCCCTCGCTCCATCACCACGGCCCCACCACGCCTAGCCGCCCTTGCACGCTCCACCATGTAATTGCCGTGGTCAAAGCCATGCCACCTCTCGGCCCTTTCGGTCCAAGCCATCCACCTGCTCCGCCCTCCAAGATAGCGCCTCCGTTCCGTGACTACCAACATGGAAAGACAAAACTCGCTCTACCACTTAAAAGGTTAGTCAGACTCTCCTAACCATCTTCGCAGTGATTTACGTTGTCTGTCACCATCATATGCTTACCCCGCAACAAGGCACCTATTCCGAGCTAAGCAGGGGACTTAATGTTTATGGTGGTTTTTAGTTTAGGGTTAAAATCGTAAAACGCTAAACCCTATTAGACATTTAAAACAAGCATTTACTAGGGGCATTTAATAAAAGCTTTCAATATGTCTCTAATTATTACCGGGGTATATTTTTCAAATTAGGGTTACGACAAACCAAACCCTAATTCCCTCGTGTACCGATGGCAAATCATGCTAGCCACACCTAGCCCAAGTTAGCCGCGTCATGCCAATCGTACCGTGCCATGGCCCTAGCTATGAAATCCACATCTCATGTGCCAATGGAAAATCATACCAGCCACACCCGAACCGCGCCAAAGCATGCCAACCATGCTAGCCGCACCCTTGTGCCGATGGCAAATCATGCCAGCCACACCTAGCCCAAGCTAGCCGTGCCATGGCCCTATCTATGATAGCCTCATCTCGTGTGCCAATGGAAAATCATGCCAGCCACACCGTACCGTGCCAAAGCATGCCAACCATGCTAGCCGCACCCCGCGTGCCAATGGAAAATCATGCCAGCCACGCCTAGAACAAGCTAGCCGCACCATGACAATCGCATCGTGCCATGGCCCTAGCTATGCTAGACGCATCTCGTGTGCCAATGTTAAATCATGACAGCCACACCCTACCGTGCCAAAGCATACCAACCATGCTATCCGCACCCCGCGTGCCAATGGAAAATTATTCCAGCCACGCCTAGCCCAAGCTAGCCGCGCCATGCCAATTGCACCGTGCCATGGCCCTAGCTATGATAGCCGCATCTCGTGTGCCAATGGAAAATCATGCCAGCCACACCCTACCGCGCCAAATCATGCGAACCATGCTAGCCGCACCCCGCGTGCCAATAGAAAATCATGCCAGCCACGCCTATCCCAAGCTAGTCGCGCTATGCCAATCGCACCGTGTCATGGCCCTAGATATGCTAGCCGCATCTCGTGTGCCAATTGCAAATCATGCTAGCCACACCCTACCGCGCCAAAGCATGCCAACCATGCTAGACGCACGATGCGTGCAAATGGAAAATCATGCCAGCCACACCTAGCCCAAGCTAGCCGCGCCATGCCAATTGCATCATTCCATGGCCCTAGCTATGTTAGCCGCACCCCGCGTGCCAATGGAAAATCATGCCAGCCACGCCTAGCCCAAGCTAGCCGCGCCATGCCATGGCCCTAGCCATGCTAGCCACATCTCGTATGCCAATGGCAAATCATGCCAGCCACACCTAGCTTGAGCTAGTCGCGCCATGCCTTGGCCCTAGCCACGCCATGCACCCATGGAAAACCTTTGTCCCCATATGCCAAACCACACCAAAGCATGCCATGCTATGCCAAGGCATGCCATGATAGCCTGGCCATGCCGCCGTCCCTCATGAAATCTTCCTGAGTTTTGCTTTCATTCTGTTTTCCCCTCCCAAACGAGTTCAAAACCTAAATCTGCGCTTGTAAGGAGATATGAAATTCTTTTCCGGTTCATTTGAGGGGTGGACCATCAAAATCCGAGTCCGTACAAGAATTCTGTAGCGGTTCTAGTGAAGGGAACCAATTAGGGTTTCTAAACCAAATTGAAGCCAGACTCCCATCAACGGTTTCCCTTCAATCCCAGGAGCAAATCCTGGTCATATAAAGTCTCCTCATGACTTTAGCCCTAGCTTGGTCACGTACCTAGACAAGCTAGCTGCGCCGTGCCTCGCCAAGGCCCATCATGCCGCGCCACCATACTAGGCTTCCCCATGCGGCTACCAAATTGAATCCAGGCGCCCATCAACAGTTTCCCTTCCATCCCAGGAGAAAATCCTGGCCGTATAAAGTATCCTCATGATTTTAGCCCTAACTTGGTCACGTACCTAGCCAAGATAGCTGCGCCATGCCTCGCCATGGCCCCTCATGTCGCGCCACCATACTGACCTTCCCCATGCGGCTACCAAATTAAATCCAGGCCCCCATCAAAGGTTGCCATTCAATCCCAGGAAAAAATCCAGGACGTATAAAGTCTCCTCCTGACTTTAGCCCTAGCTTGGTCACATACCTAGCCAAGCCAGCCGCGCCATGCCTCGCCATGGCCCCTCATGCCGAGCCACCATACTGGCCTTCCCCATGCGGCTACCAAATTGAAGCCAGGCGCCCATCAAAGGTTTCCCTTCAATCCCATAAGCAAATCATGGCCGTCTAAAAGTCCCCTCACGACTTTAGACCCGAAACCATAGCTTGGTTGCGAACCTAGTCTAGGCTAGTCACGCCGTGCTCCCATGGAAAACCCTTGGCTCCTCACGCCAAGTCTAAACACACCCTAGCCGTGCCACCCTGTTAGACCTCACTACACGGCTTCCAAAACAAAGGTGTGCAACGATCAACGGTTTCCCCTCCTCTCAAGATGCAACATCTAGACCGTCGAAGGTCACCTAGATAGCAAGTTCCCTAAGCTCGACTTGCCAAGCCACAACAACATTTTACATGTTTTCCAAAAATATTCGAGACATCAACACAAACATGGAGATTCTCTTTGGGTATTGGTTTGGTGGTCTACAGCGTGCGTCGTACACTACGCCCCTCATAAGGAAGTCTCATAAGGGTGAGGCGCCTAGTAAATATGGGAGTTATGTGGGAAACGTTCATGGGACATAAAGCCGTGAGTTAACAAACTTTATGGACATCAATTCCATAACGTTAACAGTTTCATGAAAATCAATTTCATGCGTTAGCCACTTTATGAGACATCAAATCCATGCATACGGTTACCACCTCCTCCCATTTATTCCTCACTCCTTAATGAGACCAGAGTACATTTCTACTACAACTTGTATAAATAGGTCTCACCTATTTCCATTCGATAACAAGTTCATTCGGACAAGAGAACACTCAGAATACTTACCTGCTAGCTCCCCTCATGAGCTCTCGTACTTTTCTGAAAACAAGTTGTAGAAACCTAATTGCTCTTCCAAAATAAACTATTCTGGTCTCACACTCTTTTTGCTTCCCTCCCCAAAACTAACCCATTCTCCTCCTCTTTGTGACCGAAGCAAGTCTAGAACGACCATTTCTTGGTTTAGGCAGGACTTGTACAGATTGGTCTCTCAAACCTAAAAGTGCTCAATGTGCAACACATTTGTTTAGGGTTTAAACCAGTTTATCACTCACCTACCGAATTTACCGAAATCGGCAGAAGCTATTTTCACCCATAAACACCTGGCCAGTTTACATTTCATACAAGAGTACCTCGGTACTCCACCAATTCTCATCTTTATTGTGCCCCTTACACTACAATATCTCTAGAGCCATGTATTATGTTGTTCCACACATTAAATTTTGTCGGGTTGTTTCGTCAAATTCTTTCAGTTATCATAACCTGCATGACGAGATTAGGATGTAAGAACATGATGTATTAATTATAAAATATAAGGGAGAAACACATGAAAGTAAAGAATTTTTTAACAGATATTCTATATGTACCAAAAGCATGGTATAATGTATCTGAGCATGATCTTACATGCACGTCACAGTCTGCATAGAGATATAGTGATCATCCAAAAAACAGAGTAAAAAGAGAGAGAGCAACTTATATATTATTTACTAACATATGGAAATGGTAAATGGGGGTGTGGGAATTATCCTCTGAGTCTATGATATCTATTCATTTGTAAACCCACCCGTCTCTTCGTTACGACAAAATTTTGATCATCATAAACAACACAAGGTTCAACTCATGGAAACAGGGGAAAATATGGTAAATACATGGGATTTATATTTTTTCATACATTTGGTTTCATTGTTGATAATTCTTAGAGGGCCATTAAAATTTTCTATTAACCACTACCTAATGGAGCTTTAATGTTACTGGATATTATAGTTCAGCGAAAGATAGACACAGCTTTTGAAAATCTAATTGATATGCAGTTTGAAAACATAACCACTAATATAAATAAAACAAAACAACAAATGCCCCTTGATCGATGGAGGTTAGGATTAAATTATAGCATCACCTGAACAGGTGCATAACCACCGGCTGGTGGTAGAGAGATGGGTGCAGTCATCGCTAGTGGAGGCACGGAGGGTCCTCCATATGTGGAGGAGGTGGAGCCATGTACCTAGTAAATTACATGTAAACATGGTTAAATAAACATGTGCTTGTACCAAATAAATTGAATGGGGTCATATACTTTTGATTGTGATTAAAACGCACGAACAGAAAGGTACCCTTGGTGCCCCAAATAGGTGGAGGATGAGGGTGATAAGGAGATGAACTTGTACAACTTGTTTAATCACCAACAATTTTCGAGCATTTACGTTGATCAAAAGAACTTGCACCAGCAACAACACATATAGATCAATGTAATGTTGATATGTGACCTGAACATTGTTGACACAAATCCTGATCATTTTCATAGTCACAGAAGTATGCTGGTAACTGGAATCCATGACCAGTTATCGAATGCAAAAAGCAATGCTTTTGGCAACCTTTATATGGATGCTTTATTGCATTCAAGAAACACCAAATAGCCAATCGTGTGAACCAGCAAAAGCACAGAAAAAAAATATTTGATTGTCAAGAAAGAAGCATGAAAATAATATGGTAATTATGTCATTAAAATGTTAGGACAAGAGAGACCAAGACATGCACAGAAAGAACGTTTCAAATCCTGCTTGACGAAAACTACAGAGGTATGAATGAGGGCTCGCTTTTTCGCAGCACATTCAAGCAATTAACCTGAGTAGTAAATCAAATCAAGCAATAAGAACATGTGTATCGGTAGCTTCCAAAGGATGCATACATAGCTTGCAATAAAAGAGCTCTTTCAATATTAACCCCTTTCTCAGCTCATAAACAAAATCAAAGAATCAGAATCTTCAATGATAACACAAATAAGAAAAAAAATCAAAACAAATAATACCATCATACTACGATTTTCGGTTGAACAAAAAGTTAAAATCAACTTCATAGACATGACTAAAAATAAAAATCTTAGTACATAAAATTGGAATTATTAGCATACCCATGTTTTAAAACTTTATGAAATCAACTAAACAAGAACATAAATTGTAAAATCTAGAGAGAATAATACCACACGAGATATAATGTTCACATAATAAGCTCAAATTAAACTGAAAAACAAGTAATAAATTTAGGGTTTTATACCTGAATCTTCTTGGATTTGTCTCTCAATCTTCTTCTTCAATTTCAAAATCAAAAGTTAAATAATCTATTTCTAGGGTTTACGAAATAAAAATACACAGAATCTGTAAAAGGGTTTCATACCGAGATTAGGTTACTCAAACAATGTAAAAATGGGTAATGATTTATGGTAATATGCTTAGGAAGATTTCTGGTCGATTTAGGTTTGGAAGAAGAAGAAGAATGTTAAAGGAATTGATTTAAGAAGTATTTTTTGTCGATTTAGGTATAGATCTGGCTTTGACATACGATATGGAAAGAGAGGCGTTACTCTCAGAAGAAAGAGACGCGCAGCTGGGGAAACAAATCAATTTGGTTTCTCTCGATTTTATCTCTGTTTTCTCTCGCTCGATTTCAGAAAGGGAAATAAGAGAAGGAGAGAAGAAAGAAAGACACGAGGAAGGAAAGGAAATATGAGAGAGAGAAACGAAATATTAAAAGTTAGTCTTAAGACTCCAAGACTGAATTTTATCAAAGAAAAATAAAATACAAAATTAAAGAGAATTAAAGATTGTCAAAATTTAAGACAACCCAAATAAATGGGGGGAACTAAAATAAATGGTGGGAATTGATGTGGATTATATGAATTTAGTTTCAAAATTATTTGGTGGTGTGAGATAAAGATATGGGGGGAAATTTGAGGAATTTTGAAAAGAGAGGGAATTTTGGGTGGAAAATTTGGTGTTTTGGAGGGAAATAAAATGGAATTAAAATGAAAAGGAAATGATAAATTGATATATTTAGAAGTTACTAAAAGGTATTTTAAAGTTATAAATTTTTAAGACACTTATAAAAAATTTAAGACACTTATAAGAGTAGTTGAAAAATTAGAATTAAAGCAACTCATATTTTTGATTTGAGACTCTTATATGAGTGGAAGCACTAAAGACATGTATAAGTGTCTCGAACCCAAAAATCAATATGTCTCAAATTGGGCCATATGGTGTAGTGACTCGATATCTGACTTCATAAAGCCTTAACATTTAACTATGACATTGACTTGAAACCCATATGGACCCGGCGCTCTATCTTGACCTATAGACTTAAGATCCGCAAGAAATTCATCCTCATGTTTTTTCCTCGAGCACCTCATTATCCCCAAGAGAAATATTCTTTAGACCCAAATTGTCCAAAGAAAGTTTAAAATCATCATCCAACTTAAATATATTATGAAAATGATCCATGATGTTGTCATTGATCAAATTTTTTCCTTCAACTCAGTCACCGACGAAGCGCATTTCTTAATCTTTTAGACTTGGAAATCCTGTGATAAAATTTATTGTTTCTTTCGCCCTAAATCTGCCATTTGACTCTAGATTTATCTTTGTAATGCAATTCCTGCATATCATCATCAAAATCCAACTTAAGACGATTCAGTTAGGTATTTGCTTATAGAAATAGTTCCTTCATCATGAAACTCGTCAAGAATCCTAATTTTTTGAAGAGTCCTTTCAAATTTTCTATCGATGGTTCCATAAACATCTCTATTCCACGCTCTTAGATTAGACTTGTTGAAGATTAAACCAAGATATAGTTTATGGAAGAAACTAGTAGAAGTTGATGTTGATAAATGAAAGAAACTTGGAGAAGTTGATGTGGTATATTGGAAGCAACTAGGTGGAGTTGCTGTGAAGTAGATAGAAGAAGTTAAAGCTGTAAAAATGGAAGCAACTAGTGGTTGTTGATGTTGTTTGTGGAAACAACTAGTTTAAGTTGTCACGCATTATTGAGAACGTGTAGAAAGCTTGAGAAACAAGTTTATCAGTTTTTAGAGTTTGTTTACATATAGAATTTACTAGAAGCATCTTTGTTTAGAGTTTGATATGTTAGGAAAGTGTCTTTTCTTGAGAGTCAAGTTTGTTAAAGTATAAATAGGCTGTTAAGCCATGAGTTTAATTACATCAATTGAGAGAAGTGTTTGAGTTACGTTTTGTGTTCATTAAGTCTTTGATATCATATTTTCTACATCTGGTATCAGAGCACTGGTATCAGATTCTAGGGCTGTGGGTATGAGAAGTTAAGTTGAAGAAGATGACGAGTTTAAGTTCAATCAAGGTGCTAGTGTTTGAAGGAAAGAATTTCGAACATTGGAGATTACTGATGGAGAATATTTTCGTATACCAGGAGGTATGGGAGATTATGAGAGATGGCTATGTTGAACCGGCAGAAGGAGCTTCTTTAATAGCAGAACAACAAACAACTTTAACAACAAACAGGAAGAATAATTCGAAAGCAACCTATATTCTTCATCAAGGTGTTTATGAATCTCTCATGGACAGAGTTATTTATATTAAACAAGCTAAAGCAGCATGTGATGGTTTGGTTAGATATTACATAGGTTCTGACAAAGTAAAGAAGGTTAGATTACAAACCCTGAAAAGAAAGTATGAGTTATTGCAGATGGAATCCACTGAAATAATATCATAATTTTTCTCAAAGACATTGAATCTTGTCAATGAGATGAAGGCTAATGGTGATACTATATAAGATTCAACAGTTGTTGAAAATATTTTAAGAAGTTTACTAGAGAAGTTTGAAGCAAAAGTAACTGCTATTGAGGAGTGTAATACTGATCCAACTATGACTCTCAATGAGTTATTAGGTTCATTACAGGCTTATGAGCAGAGCTTATGTGAAAATACAACTGCTGCAAATACAGTAGAAGAAGCACTACAAAGTCATGTCACATGGAGTAACAAACAAGGAAACTCAAGTTCTGTAGGAAGACCTAACAATGGAGGTTATCAAGGAAGAAACAATACTGGAGGAAGACCTAATAATGGAAACTATCAAAGAAGAAAACCAGTAGATATATCAAAGGTGCAGTGTTATAATTATGGGATTTTTGGACACTTTGCTACTGCATGTACAAAACCCAGAAAGACAATAGATAATAATTATAAATTAAACTTCAAGGCAAATATAGCAGAAGAATAAGGAAAAGAAGAAGAAGATGAAGTGAAAAATGAGAATATGTTGTTATCTTGTCACATAGCTGAAAAACAACAGCATCAGAAGTGGTTTTTAGATACAGGATGCAGTAATCACATATGTGGGAGAAAAGAATTATTTGATAATCTTGATGAATCTATAAAATCAACTGTTAAGTTTGGTAATAATTCTACCATTCCAGTTATGGGAAAAGGACGAATTGGAATAGTTCTTAAAAATAGGTCAAAAACATACATCATGGATGTATATTATGTACTAGGTCTGCATCAGAATTTGTTGAGCATGGGAAAGCTATCAGAGAGAGTTTATTCTATGAACATATTCAATGGAGCGTGTTTAATAAGAGATAGATATAGAAGACTTATTGCAAGAGTACAGATGACTAAGAACAGATTGTTTCCTCTGAATATTCAATATCAGAGTGCAAGTTGTTATAGTACTCATGAAAACAAACAGAGTTGGTTGTGGCATAAGAGAATGGGTCATGTAAACTTCAAAAATCTACAAGATTTATCTAAGAAAGATATGTTGTTAGGTCTACCTGTTATAGAGCTTCCAGAATCAAGGTGTGAGAATTGTATTTTTGGCAAGCAACACAGAGATCCATTCCCAGTGAACAAAGCTATAAGAGCAAAATAACAGTTGGAGATTGTGCACAGTGATCTGTGTGGTCCTATTGAAGTTACATCACATGGAAGTAATAAATATTTCATAACTTTCATTGATGATTTTAGTATAAAAGCTTGGATGTATCTACTTAGATAGAAAAGTGATGCTTTTCATGCTTTTAGAAGCATCAAAGCATATGCTGAGAAGCAGATTGGAAATAATATCAAGATATTAAGAATTGGTAAAGGTACAGAATATACAGTTGTTGATAGTTTTATGGAAGAACATGGCATTCTACATTAGTTGATAGCTAGATATACACCTCAACAGAATGGTGTTGCAGAAAGAAAGAATAGAACAATAATGGAGATGGCAAGAACTATAAGAAGAACAAAAGATTTGCCAAAGAATATCTGGAGTTATGCAGTTGATACAACAGTATATTTACTTAATAGATGTCCAAAAAATAGTTTGAATAATAAAACACTAGAAGAATCTTGGAGAGGTGCAAGACCAAGTGTAAGACATCTAAGAGTTTTTGGGTGCATTGCTTATGCACATATACCTAAAGAACTTAGGAAGAAGCTAGATGAAAAGAGTGAAAAGTGTATTCTTGTTGGTTACAGTTCAGTAACTAAAGGATATAAACTTTTCAATCTTGTAACAAGTAAAATAGTAATAAGCTGAGATGTTATCTTTGATGAAGATTCTAAGTGGAATTGGGATGTTACCAACTCAACAAATAAAACTCTTAAGACATTTCCAATAGCAGTTGAAGAACAAGTAAATACTCAAGATGGAGTTACTAAACAACCAGAAGAAAGAAGAACTGAAGAAGCAATAACAGAAGAAGTAAGAACTGATGTGATACCACAACAAGAGACTGCAAGGCCAAGAAGAAAATATGTCATACCAGCAAGAATGAAAGATTATGTGATAACAAGAGATGATGATACTCATGAAGAAGAGATTTTGCTTTATATGGAGATAATGATCCTGTTATTTTATGAAGAAGCTTCTAAAGATAATGGATGGATACAAGCAATGGAAGCTGAGATAAACTCAATAGAAAAGAATAATACATGGGAGCTTACAGAACTTCCAGAAGGAATGAAAGAAATAGGAGTCAAATGGGTTTACAAGACAAAGTATAAATCAGATGGTGAAGTTGATAAATTGAAAGCAAGACTAGTTGCTAAAGGATATAAACAAAAACAAGGAATATATTATTCTGAAGTCTTTGCACCAGTTGCAAGACTTGATACAGTTCGGATGATCATTACTCTAGCTGCTCAGAAGCAATGTAAGATTTTTTAGATGGATGTGAAAAGTGCATTTTTGAATGGTGTACTAGAAGAAGAAGTATATGTTGAGAAACCAGAAGGTTATATTATGGAGGGGAAGGAGAATCAAGTGTACAAGCTAAACAAAGCTTTGTATGGTTTAAAACAAGCACCACGTGCTTAATATACAAGAATAGATTCATACTTCATTGAGAAAGGTTTTACAAGATGTCCACAAGAGCATACACTGTATTTGAAAACTGATTTACTTGGAAATCATATTATAGTTTGTTTATATGTGGATGATCTTATTTTTACTGGAAATAACTCAGAGATGATAAAGGAATTCAGGGAGGATATGGTGAAAGAATTTGAGATGACAGATCTTGGATTAATGTCATACTTTCTTGGAATTGAAGTACAACAAACAGAAAGAGGTATCTTTATTAATCAACAGAGATATGCAGATGAAATACTTAAGCATTTCAAGATGGATAACTGCAATCCAATTTTGACACCAACAGAAGAGAGGTTGAAACTGACAAAAGATGAATCAGGAGAACTTGTGAACTCAACAGATTTTAAGAATCTCGTTGGATGTCTAAGATACTTAACTACTACAAGACCAGACATTATGTATGCAGTTGGATTAGTCAGTAGATTTATGGAGTTACCAAGATAGTCACATTTACAAGCTGCAAAAAGGATTTTGAAATATGTCAAAGGAACAATTAGTTTGGGAATTCTTTATACAATTTCAGAAGATCTTAAGTTAGTTGGTTATACAGATAGTGATTGGGTTGGAAACACCGAAGGAAGGAAGAGTACATCAGGTTATGCATTCCATTTAGGAACTGAATTCTTTTCTTGGTCATCAAAGAAACAACAAGTTGTAGCCTTGTCTACAACAGAGGCAGAATACATAGCTGCTGGAAATTGTGCTACACAAGATGTATGGATGAGGATGATGCTGAAGTCTCTTTTCAATGAGAAGGTTACACCTACAACAATAATTTGTGATAATAAGTCCTCAATCTCATTAACAAAGAACCATGTGTTTCATGGAAGGAGTAAACACATTGATATCAAATATCATTACATAAGAGAGCTTGTCACCAATAAGGAGATTGCTGTGGAATTTTGTGAAAGTAAGAATCAAGTGGCTAACATCTTCACCAAGTCTTTGAACTCTAATACTTTCACCTACTTGCATGGAAAACTAGGAATGATCAGCAAAGAATATCTTGGTTTAAGGGAGGATGTTGAAGATTAAACCAAGATATAGTTTATGGAAGAAACTAGTAGAAGTTGATGTTGATAAATGGAAGCAACTTGGAGAAGTTGATGTGGTATATTGGAAGCAACTAGGTGGAGTTGCTGTGAAGTAGCTATAAGAAGTTAAAGCTATCAGAATGGAAGCAACTAGTGGAAGTTGATGCTGTTTATGGAAACAACTAGTTTAAGTTGTCACGCGTTATTGAGAACGTGTAGAAAGCTTGAGAAACAAGTTTATCAGTTTTTTGAGTTTGTTTAGAGTTTGATATGTTAGGAAAGTGTCTTTGCTTAAGAGTCAAGTTTGTTAAAGTATAAATAGGCTGTTAAGCCATGAGTTTAATTACATCAATTGAGAGAAGTGTTTGAGTTACTTTTTGTGTTCATTAAGTCTTTGATATCATATTTTCTACATTGAGCATTTGAAATTTCTTAGCTAGTTGGAAGCCCGGAGGACCCGTAACCAAAAAAGAACTCTATCGTTCAGCCATAAGAGATAATAAAGATTTATTAAATTCATCGCAAGAAATGACTTAAACTTTTCTGTCTTACATAGAGTTAGGTTTTAACAGAACCATTTTCTTGTTTCTAGAATATCGAATCTCTATAAACAAAATCCAAAACGCTAAAATTCAAAACTACAATGATTTAGGAGTGGACATGAGTTTGTTTATAAGAACTATAGGTTCCTTTACCCTTTCTCCATATTCTAAACGAACCAAAATCGATTCATTAACATGATCACTGACATCATACTAAAATTACCCTTTTTGTAACTGCTACCATTTTGATTTATATTACCATGGAACAACATTCCCGATATATTTTATACGACCTTAGTGTGTGGTACCTAATTTATTTTATAGGATTATCTAGTAAATAATACATGTTTATTTTGTCGTACAATTTGCTGTTTGGACCATATATTTTATGAAAAATGTAATGATATCCGGCTATACCTCCAATAACTACCGCCAATTTAATTTTTCTGCATTTGCAGTTTCCTTGTTAACAAAATCTTGTTGTGACTTTTACCTTTCTATTTTCATAATTATAATTGTTTATTATAAGTAAAATACACAAACCTTAACTCTGCATTACTTGATAGGGATCATATAGTCTTTGGTTATGTTCGAACCTATTATTAAGTAACATACTTCGTTGTCATATTTTCTCGATCTCGTATCCATAGAAAATCACATGAAGTGTGAACCGATTAGTTGTATTATCTCAACTATGTCCATAGACGATCACTTTCTGTAGAGGACTTATAAGTTGAAATTAAAAGATTGTGGTGTATTTGGGTAACCTCGTTTTTTCACCACCACTTTCTTGGGATGTACAAAATGTATCCACCACATCTGGAGAAATTGTTACTTATCCAATTGTTTCCTGGTGGTGGTGTGAACATGGAAGCAATTAGGTAATCGACTTTGTATACCCTAATTGCCTCAAGCTCATCAACATTCACTAGTCCAGAAAAGGTTATTAATCACGTTTTTAAATGACATATTAATTGTATGATTAGGATTTCACAAACAAATTCCGTCATATAATATGAAAATAGTTAGGTCCACCATTTAACACAAAAAAACCGTTGTTCTTAAACGGAGAAAATATTTGATGGGGGCGTTTTTTGAAGGGGGCATGGGGGACAAATGATATGTCTACACGTGCATCTGATGTTAATTAATTCTGTTTCCAAAATATCAAACACCATTTAAGAAAACAAATTTTCTCTTCAAAATTACACTTTTTTTTATATTTTTGGAAACATAATTCATTAACATCAGATGCACGTGTCAACATATCATTTGTCCCTCATGCCCCCTTCAAAAAACGCAACCATCAAATATTTTCTCTTCTTAAACGTGATAATTTCGACAGCGTGTGATTTATTAGGGACCCATTAAATCACGTAATATATCTGATAAATATTTTACTTTTGCACGCACCCACCACCGGTCTTATGTTGCGCGCCCAAAAGTGGCTAGCCTAAGTGCCTAACGCTTCGTTTATAAAAGTTTTAAACCATCTAGCCACCGGCTTGTATGCCATAAGTCTTTCACCGATCTGGTCCATTCTAACAAGCCCAAATCCATGCTTAGAAAAGAAACAGTTCACGGAAATAAAAAGGTTGAAAAAAAAATATCTTCTCTTTTCTTTTTGAAGTCTGAGCTTCTTTTTCTCTCTTGAAATTCTCTTTTTCAGTCCCATTCTCCCACAACCTAGATTCTTCAACGAATCCAAAGATAATAGCAACAATTTTTTTCCTCATTAATCAAACCCCTTACATGAAGTATGATTCTTGTCATTCGTTTTATATTGTTTAATTTGGATTTAATTATATCTACCTTTTTTTTTCTTTTTTAGGGAAGATTTGATTTTTGATTCTAGGGTTTTCATAGAAAAATACGATTTGATTTTTGATTCTAGGTTTGTATCTGATTAGGTTGTGTTTATTATTTCAGGAATTTCACAGATTGCTTATGAAGTTTGGAAATCGGTTGGAGGCTTATAGATTTGAAGAAACTAAATATCCAATCAGGTCATTTGGTAATCGTTTCATCCATCTAGAACTGTATTATGGGTTTTTAACTAAATATCCAATCAGGTCATTTGGTAATCGTTTCATCCATCTAGAACTGTATTATGGGTTTTTGTCGTTTCAGATTTACTTTTAGGTGATTATCAATTAATCGTTTTGATTTTATATTAGCTCTGCATTAGGATGAACGGAATCATATGATTCATATCAGAAAATATGTGGGTGAGAATATGTGTTAAATCGTCTAAGGTGTCTGCGATGGTTGGTCACTTTAGTAACAAACTCCAATGAGCCAGTGACTTGGTAGTGGTAAATATAGTCTCGGACAATATCTAAGTTAGTCTTATTGTATAGAAAATTTTTGTTGCTCTCTGCTCATGTAATTTTCATATAGAATGGCAACCATGATCTGATGAATTTTCCTTTTCATATTCTGTATGTGTAGCTAAGTATTTTTATTTTCCAAGTAGAAATGAATCTTTTTTGTTCTTTTTCCTTGTTTGCTGTAGTGGTTCTTAACATTATTATCTTTAGTCGGATTGCGTGTTAATTAATGAATCTGATGAAGAAATTTATTTATATATGCCAGTGAAGTGCTTAAAATGTTTGTATTCATATGTATTGCTTTTGTGTTGTATATGTGTATTAAACATCTTATATTTCTAAGTTAGAAAATTTGCAATTGTAGACAAATATGAGGTTGTTTTTTCTCATTATATACATATCTGTTACTTAATAATAGAAGATTGAAATTATACATAAATGTTTTGTCTCTGCGTATAGCTTTTTGACCGTGTAGTTTTCTTTGCAGTCTCCATGGTCAGGAAACATTTCTCATGAGAAGACAGTTCTCAACAGTCTGGCTGATGCAGCTGCTGTGTCCGAGCTTCAACAACATCCACTACAGCTCCTGCTTTAGAAGTTATCGATGGGGAAGGTTGGGATTTCTCCTTGTAGTTGGTCAGCTCACACCTCCCCTAAAGGATACAAGTACTACAATAACAGTGTAACAAGTGGAAGCAGGGTAACATTTTCCTTATTGTTCTTTTTGCCTTATTATTTTAGTTTTCACATTATTGTTTTCCAATATGGTTTTGCACCTCGAATTTGTGGAGACTGATCTCATTTCTCTTAATGTGCATTAAATGTAGTAGGAGGAGTTCATCTTATTCCAGCAACGACAGCAGTAAAAATTACCTCCTCCCCAAAAACCTCTAGCTCAACAGTTTTAGTCTCAGTCACAATCACAACCACTGGTCCCAATAAGGCCCTCAGTCACTTCAAAGTCAGGTTGTTGTAGTTGTTGGTGGTGATCCATCTGTGGTTGGATCAAATGCGTCACCACCAACAGCTGCGACAACCTTCTTTAAGTTCACCGGTTAGTGCCTAAGTTGTCATTTATTAGTTTGTTTTAGTACGATATATGTTGGCATATTGCTTTTTAAACACTTAGTGATAATTTTTTCCATTTCAGTACCAGGGATCTGGTTTTGTTGGTCATCTAAATGCTCAGGTAAATTCTCAGACTTATGGCATCTTGTTGTTGGCCTTGCGTATTCACTAAGTCTAGATCATCCCAAGTTATATGATTTGAATGTTAGTTGATTGTTCTAAGTATCTTGCGGCATGGGACTGCAGGAATTTGGTTATGCTCAATCACAGGTTTCAGCCAATTCAGGTCTCGGCCCTGATTGTTTCTACCAGGTATACAATGTTAACTTATTTTAGCACTGTATCAGTATGATGAATATATTAGCTAACGGCTTCTTGTTCCAGTTTCTTTGTTCTTTATCATCCACCTAAAACCAAAATGGAAAGAGTAGAATAATGATGGCTTGCTTTATATTTATCTTGCTTGAAACTTGTAGGGCCTTCAGGCACATGAGTGGACAAGGAAGACAAACCCACAGGTTGTCCCTTTAATGTTCTTGTTTATCAAATTAAGATTTTCATGGCGTGTACCAAACAGCTGATGAGGTTTATGATGTACTTTCAGGAAGCATAGTTTAGAAGAGAAGGGGTTCTTGTGCAATGTAATCGATTTTCCTAGTTTACTTCACGGTGGTGGTGGTGGTGATACCAACAACACCTTCGTTGTTTTGTGTTTGCTTTTTGAGGAACTTCAGGAAGAACGCTGTTGCATGTTCATATGTTGATAGAGCAAAGCTTCCAAATGATGCGATTATGACTGCCAGACTGATGAATCATAGATGGGGTACTTGGAGATGGTTGAAGTGATGATGTGATTAGGTGGCCAAAAGTTTATATAACTTCAGTAACAGAGCAACCAAATTAGAGTTGTAAGGTGATAGTATTAGATTAAATTCGGTTTTAGTGTTCAATATGTGATTTCTGTTTGTGAGTTTATTTTTTAAATTGTATTCATACATTCTACTTTGCTTGAAATATTATTTTGGATAATGAATAAAAATTTATTTTCAACTGTTTTAGGATTCTGTTTGGTTTTCAGATTTAATTTTGTTTCATGTCCAAAATTCAGGTGAATCAAAATAAGTTTCAGATAGCTCAAATCCGAAGCTGAATGAATTTCAGATTCTCAAAATCTGAATCAGTAGGCATATATTATGGCACAATATAACCGTGATATTAAACACCTCCCTTATGACAGGCATGAACCGTTATTTTATTTTACATATAATAACCGTGGTATCAAATAACATATCTTATATGTGATTTTAAGTCACAAATTTTAATCGTTATATTTAATAACGTTCTCCATTTGTCATTTATAAAAAGTCACACCAAATAAATAACGGTTCAAATAACAGATGAAAACTGTGATAAATCATGTTTTATAACAGACTTCATTTGTCATTTATAGCCCCTTCTGGACTAGTGATTTCATCCATTCCAGCAGCCATTTCAGCAAACTCCTCCAACATATCAACATCACACATTTCAAGATTTGTATCATGTTCCCCTTCCCTGAACCCATTATTCAAGGTTATGGTGATTCTGATGAGACTCAAGCACAAAGTGAGTCTCAAACCCGTTCGCTAACTGATATGTTGAAAAACACTTTTGATTCAGAAAACGCGGTCATTGGTCAGGAAGGAAATGGCCAAGGAAATGAGTAGTAGTTTATGAATAGAAACTAGTATAAATATTTTTGGACGTAATTTAGTTTAAATATTTCAAATGTAATCTTTTTATTTTAATTAATGGAAACTATCTTTCATATTAATATTCAAATAGAAACTGTTTTACATTTCATTAAAAATTAACCTTAATTTCATAACACAATACTTAAAAATTGAATCCCTGCACGTGAACCTTGTTCTTGGTGGCTAAACCATCTTTTGTTGTCTTCCGCAAATTTTGTATGAGTTCTAATTTTTAGTTATTCAGTTGACAACCCAGGATTATCCCCCCTTTTATCACCGATACTTTATCTAGACCAGTTTCCATCACTCGCTGGAATGTCCGTCGTATATGCCTATATGTTATAACTGACATATAACCATGATATGTTTGAGGTTCTCGCATCATTATTGATGAAACAATAAAGATTTTGAAGACACTCATTTTTTCTTCTTGAACTTACGTGACTTAGCGTTATAAACCTTTGAAACACAGTGTCCCATAAGTTAAAAGTCTCTAAATTGAAATATTTATCCCTTGCAACTAAAACCCACCATCATGCGAGGACTAGGCATGTTTAAATGAATTTGAAGTTGAGATGGTGTGAGTTGAGATGGGAATTTATGGGGGGTGGGGGGAATAGTAGCCGTTGGATGAGGAACTGAAGAGCAATGTTCAAGTGGATCGATATGCTATATGTTATAACTGACATATAACCATGATGTATGTTTGACACTTTGGCATACCTATAGTGGATGCATATATGGAAAAATCTGATGTTTTCCATGTGCATTGGAATAGGCCTAAAGTAGCGAATGATCGTGTGTTTTTAAGTCCGGGTTCAAACTCCTCATTTTTGAATTTTGTTTTATACAGTGATGTAACATGAAAAACGTCCCGAAATATGTAAGGCTCAGTTAGTTTGCTCTAATGTTAGCTCCTTTTACCAGAAAAGAAAAAAGTGGAGTATTTTCTATTTCTTAACTTAAAATTTTCTTATGAATTTCGTTCGGTTTAGATTGTGACACTATTGTTAACTCATTTTACCTCATATATAGGTTTCATCGCTTGATGCTTTACCGGTTAGTAAGTGGATCGGTGAATAGTTCACCGTTCGCTAGATGCTTCACCTACCGTTTTATTATTTACCGGCCGGTGAATGGTTCAATGAAGTTTCCATATTCCCCTACTGCTTCCCACCTTCCCTATATATGAGGTAGGAAATAAGGGTTTAGCGGAATTCTCAGCCGCAAGTCCAGCTAACCACCCGCATGGGTCTCCGTGATTCGAACCGATCATAAAATATTGAAGTCGTTATACGTTTTCTGTAATAATTCTATTCAACCCACTAATCTAACCCACCGTCAAACCCACCGCATACATGGCAAGACTTCTTCACTTTTTATTGTTTTCTCTTTCTTGGTGACGTATTCATATATTTCGTTTTTATTTTGGTTTTTAAATTTGGTAAAACACCAAAATTAGATCTTAAAAATTCTCTACTACCATTACTGGCGCCAAAGAATAAATCTAAAGAAGAACTTAAAATCATCGAAGAAAAATACAAACTACCATCGAAGAAGAACAAAAATACCCCTGAATGCATTACTTTATTTGTAGTTGGATGTTATCAGTATCAACACGATGCATTTTCTTCTTTTTTCGAAGCATAAGGTACTTTTAGGTTCTGCTTTCTATGGTTATGTTAAAACAATAGTGGAAAGTTAGAAAAAAATTCTTAAACATAATATTTCATACAATAGTGGAAAGTTAGAAAAAAATTCTTAAACATAATATTTCATACATATGACGTCTTACAACAGTGGGTGTAGTTTACATTATCAAAATAATGCTCACTTCCACGCAACATACAATCAAGACCTTTCAGCTTTATAGCTTGGAAGAAGTTTTTCACCAGCCTTCCTTGCAAAGAATAATTTAAAACAGGCAATCTTGCTGAGATTAGTTGGACCAAACCTCCATTTTACAAGGACCAGGGTTCTACAAGAGAAACCACTTCCGAAGAACACAGTGACCCGTAGCTATCTCATCTTTCAGCTCAATGAAGAGGCCATTTTGCAAGGACAGGGGCTGTACAAAAGCAACGTGTTCAAATGAGTCGTTCAACAAGAGCGACCTGTAAATGAGCATTTTCTGCGGATTTTATTGTCGCCTTTACCTCGGGGCTCAGGGAACACCATCTCTATCAGAAAATCCAATTTTTTTGACTTGTAATTCCACCTAAAGGAGTAGCACAAAAAAGGAAAAAATTTTAAGACTGCGTTCAGGGTATCGATGAAAAATGCAAAAAACTCATGAGGATTAAATATTCGAATCTCAAACTTTATATAAAAAAAACAAAACTAACGGTGGAAAATGCAAAATCTGGTAGTTACTAGTCAGTACTTTGACAAAATGAACTACCAAAATAATAATGGTGGAATATTAAAGGTTGTAGAAGAAATCAGCATCACCTAAGAGCAGGGAAGCACGGACACACCAGTATTGGTACCGTGTCCGCGTCAGACACGCGTCGGACGCACGACACGCGTTGGACACCGACACGACGCACTTGTACAAATATATACCTCATTTTTCTAATTGCGTAATCAAATTGGTTATGAAAATTAGTATAATAGTTAATATTTGTACATATGGGCTAACCTAATGGCATAAAAGTGAGCTTTTTCATGTATATGCATGATTAATGTATTTGATATACCATAATACTATGATATTAGTGTATAAAAATTATTTAATTAATATATATATAAACGTGTCCGTGTCCTGATGATTTTGAATTTTGCCGGTCCCTGTGTCCATGTCGTGTCGTGTCCGTGTCACGTGTCCGTGTCAGTGCTTCCCAGCCTAAGAGGGATTCTTTACTTAAGCCCATGGTCAATGGTTAGTAAAGGCTAGTGAAATAATAGTACTTTACATCAATATGTACGGATAGCATAGGCTAAAGAGCTTTAACCCTCAGGTCCATCACTCTCTCTACTGAAATCAGACACCACCACTTTCACCACCAATATGCTTACTAGGGGTGAGCATTTGACCCGTAATTCACGGATTTAACCGAAACCAATCGTTCTTTTTCGGATGGATGCCCGCACCGTTTGTTAATGGGTTGGATGCGGATGGAATTTTTGAAATCCAACGGATAAAGGATCGGGCCCAGATACAACCATGAAAATCCGTTGGACATCCATATTCGTTAAATTAAGAGAATTTATATAATTCTAGAAAATACTACAGATTATTTAGAAATTTATAAGATGTTTGCTTGGGGTGTTGTACATGGCATTTTTATATTTGTATACATATATAGGGTATGTGGGCTTTATAAGGAGTCATTTGTGTTAGCTTTATTTATTTTACTATAAATTTTAACTAAAACAAATCCATTGGATTATCCGCATCCAATCCGTCCATCCGTTCATCCATTGGATCTGGATTGGAACGGATGCCAAATTTGAAATCCGTAGTGCAATGGATTGGATGTGGATGAGGCGAAAACCGGTCCATACCGGCCCATGCTCACCCCTAATTCTTACTATGTTGTTCTCAAGCACTAAAATAGGCATTTTGGGTTCTGATGTAACTTGGATTTCAGCAGATTTGGACAAAGAAATCAAATATCAAAGCTGAAATAGAAAACATACACAATTGCTTGCATGGTTAAACTAAGGATTTGAATTCATTAAGTTGTAAATTCACCCTCTCTCACACAAAGTTTGAATATGCTTTCCTCTAATTAAAATTCCAACTCAAATCGGCAGGCTACTGCAAAACCTAATTTCATGGTACTATAGTAGTTTCTCACATAAAAAAACCAATTCAGTTACTGTATTTTATAAATGAACAAGAACTTATAGAAAGTGCAATTGTCTAAGATAAAACCTCTCCGTTTCCTTCTCCTATTCCCGTAGCTCATTCCAATTTTCCCTGAGCAAAATAATCTTCCGTCAAATTCAATGGTAAGAAACCTTTATCAATTAAAAAATACTACCTCCGTTTCAGAAAAAGTGTTACTTTCACTTTTTCATTTTAGCCTAAAAATAACCAAATTGAAAAAGTGAAAGTAACAAAACTTTAGTAAAACGGATTCAATTTTAAAATTAAAAAAACTCTTGAACTTCTATGCAACGCTCATCTTTTTAAGACTAAATACCTTGGTTTTATGGATTTGATGATTGAAATTTTTGATGATAAATAAAAGATTTTTTGTTTTGAACTTCTTTTTCAACATGAAATTGGACGAAACGAACAAAGGGAGAAATTCTGGTTTCTTCCATCTATTGAATCAAAAATCGAGCTCATTAGAAAATGGAAAGCCTACCCTATTCAGATTTTTTTCTCTAGTGTTCGTGGGAAAGAGGGAGTAACTATGCGAACAAGTCAACAAGAAAGAGAAAATAAATAAAAGTAGAAAAGTCTTACCACGTATGCGGTGGGTTGAATAGAATTATCGCATTTTCTGGGAATCCCGATGAACAAAGTCTTTGATCCGAATCGATCAAATAAAGGTGCATTAAAAGAGATGAAAGCACGGAAACTCCAGTGATTGAAAGCCAAGACAAACCAAATTTCTCTTACTTTTTGCTCACAAAATTGAACTTCACCGCAGATTAAATGAGGCCGATAATCCTCTAAATTTAGGTGCGTGTACTGCCGTAATGTCACCGAGGATTACATTGCAAGAGATACAATTCGTATATGAAGTTCAATCTTATCAGCTAAAGAAGGTGGAGATTCGCAGTTAGATATCGTAATTTTGTCCCACATACTGACCAAAGCCCTTGAAACCGTTGAGTTTCCATTTTGTCCCAATGACCCAAGGGTAGGTTTCGGTGCTTGTCCTTGATCCTCTGTTTTGATCAATAACTTTTGTGAGTGAACCTAATTCGTAAATCCGAGGGAAGGGAAGCTACTAAGATTTTTAGTTCCGCATTAGCATTTTCTATATAAGAATGATGCTCTACCCCACGTTGTGCATTTTGAGGGTTTTTTTAATGACGACACTACTACGCTACACGTCCATCAATTCGACTCATTTCTAGTAAGCATTACTCATCTTAATTTATATCATGACATACGTTTTCTCCATTAGGATATTTTCTTAATTTTTATTCTTTTGTAGGAGTATGATATGTCAACAGCACAACGTACATATAATCTTCTATTCTTTTCGGCATGTACAATATCATAAAATATGCCCCTCTGTGGTGTCACATTGGACACACTTACATTGTAGCAAAGGTCAAGTGATATGTGTTAGCTTAACCAACTCTTTGCATGGGCTCCTCAACCATAAATAGCCACCAATTTGGAGGTTGGAAATATCAAACAAATATTTTATTCAGACTCAATTTGGAGAAAAACTTTATTGCTCTTCGTTACTATTCTTAACAACTATGGGTTCATTTGGTTCATTGAATTCATGCAACCAAGAAGAATTGTTAATTCAAAATGTTTCTGAAATCTACAACAACTTATCAACCTTAGTGAGCCTCAAACCTTCAAAAGATGTCAACAGCCTTTTCACACAACTAGTCCAAACTTGCATTCCACCATCTCCAATTGATGTCACCAAGCTGTCAATCACAGACCAAGGAATCCGTTCTAAACTCATTCGTCTTTGTGGAGAAGCTGAAGGCCTCCTAGAAGCTCATTATTCGAGCCTTTTAGGTGCTTACGATAACCCACTTGATCATATAACCACCTTTCCAATTTCCATACTATACAAATTATGTCAAACTTGGCCGATCATATGTAATCCATAGGTTGTAAAAAAAAACATAGATATGATAAATATGCACCTCTTCGAACAATCTTCGATTAGGATGTTTGCTTAGCTTCAATTTATGATTTAGTTCCGGTGAATTGAATAAAAATTTATATGGATCAACTTGGATATTATTAATAACATTAAAAGCATGCTTAGAGATAATTTTGACATGAAAGACTTCCATGTAATCTTAGGGATGAAAAGAAAACTAAATTAGTCAATCTCATTATGTCAAAACAATTGGTATATACTATACTGAGCAATTATATCACAAACCCGAACCCTAATCACATCGCCTTCATTGGATCCGGTCCAATGCCTCTTACTTCCATTGTGTTAGCTTCAAACCACATGAAGACCACTACCTTTCATAATTATGATATCGACGTATCTGCCAATGCGTTGGCTTCTAAGTTGGTTTATGCGGATCCTGACTTGTCGAAGCGGATGTTATTTAATGATACTGATATTATGGATGTCACTAGTGGTTTATATGACTACGAAGTTGTATTCTTGGCTGCTTTAGTTGGTCTGAACAAAGCAGATAAACGCAAAGTTATTGATCATTTGGCTAAGCACATGGCACCAGGGTCTTTATTGATGTTGAGGAGCGCTCATGGTGCTCGTGGGTTTCTATCATATTGTTGAGCCTAGTGATTTGCCAGGTTTTGAGGTTCTCGCGGTTTTTCATCCAATGGACGAGGTGATAAATTGAGCCTAGTGATTTGTCGTTCTACTAAGTTTTTAAATACTATCACGGCATCTCCTAAGATTTCATGTTTCTTGAGTTGTTTGTTAATCGGTAATCGTAAGATTAAGAATAAAGTAAAGCAATACTAGCTAGTTCATTACTGATCAGTGAGGCATGAGCCATTTACCGTCTCTTTTTTCTGTTCTACTACTAGTAGAGGTCAATGTGAAAGTGGAGAAGCCTACTACAAAATAAATTTCGGTATGTTGTACTTTCTAGTGTGTCTTCAAGTGTGTGAGATGTAAGCTCGATTTCAACTTATATAAAACTATGTTCCATCCAAGTTTCAGATGCAACCTAAACTTTCATTCAAATTTAAAAGGTCTAACGTATTTGTTGAAGTCTAATATTTTTCAAACCTTAAGGTAGATACTGAACCTAACAGATTTACTTCTGTTGGGAATATAACTAATAACTTTCTATAGAAAAAGAATGATCCTCAATTATTCTTAGGTCGTCCTGAGAGTAACCGGTTTGGCTGGCGGATGCATTGGCACATGATCACCATGCATCATCTGTTGGAATTAATTACAATAATTGAATGCAAATGGGAAATAATACTTAGATTACACTGATAATAGTAACAAATAACTCAATAAACTTAGTAGAGGCACGTATGAGATACGCTGAGCTAAAGGTAATATTGCCTGCTACTCCTCTGAGATGCTATAGCAATTAACAAATTACCTCCAGGATACAACTATCGTTAGTTCTCCTCTATGTGTAGCATACACAGAGAGAACCCTTAGAACTTGGCAGCAGAAATAAAACAAAAATACAAATCGAAACTCAAATAGTTTCGTAGAAATGTAAAAACTAATTTATGTTTCGTAAAACAATTTCTCGTAAATAAAGTTTCTCAGAACCTAATATTCTGTAAACAAAGAAGTAGTTATACAAAATTATGTTTCGTAAACTACAACTTGTTTCAGATAAGAACCGAATTTATGTTTCGTAAACTTAAAAATAAATTGTTTCGAAAGCATAAAAAGAAGAAGAAGAATTTGAAGAGAAGAGTTCTCAAAGGTATGAGATGAAAATGAAATTCTTCTCTCGTATTTATAGGTGGAAAAAATAAACGTTCAGATAAGAATCCAATGCACGACAAGATCCGTAAAACCCGCTTCTCGAACGTTACAAAAGTTAGGGTAAAAGCAGAAGTGAAAAGCACAGTGTACACGCGTTCAAAATTTTGAGATTCTCTTCGTGGCACAGGTGTCAAATGCACCGTGTGACACGCGTGAAGGAAGATGCTTCTCGAGGCTGTCGGATATCCAAAACCGAGAAGGCAAAGAATAAAATTCTTTACATGTGTGGGAGAAACGTGTGGTAAATTTCAGTAAAAAGATAGGGTCGGATACACCCACACCCACACCCACTCCCGCGCCCGAGCCGAGCCGAGCGAGCGTGTGTGCTTTTGTGCGAAGCACCGCGCGAACGGGAAAGGCAATAAGAAATGCAATAAGGTTTAGGCAACCTTGCCATAGTCTAGGGATTTCCCCATACACAAAGGTCTAAAGACCCAAAGGGCCATGCCCTTAAGGCTAAACCAATGCTATTTAAGTCTAAAACTCTAAATGTTTTAGTCTATATGGGACTAATGTTTTATTCATTCACATGAAAAAACATCTAGGGAGCATAAGGTCTTGGGATCAAAACATGGTTCATGCATTTTTAATTAAATTTTTAAAAACGTTTTTTCTAACAATCCCCCACATGAATAATAAAACATGTCGATAAAACACGATAAAACATAAGGCAACAAAATAGGCTAAGGTGTCCCAAAGATTGAACCTTAACTTAGTGAGAGGTTACCTGAACTGCTTGTTGATACGGTGAACGCAATGTCTTGAACCGCCAACAATGAATGCAATTCAGAAATAATAGCCACACTTGATGCCTCAACCGAAGCTTGTTTGCCAAGCTCTTGCGGTTGTGCCCATTTTGGCCGTGGGCTAAAATCCCGGACTTAATGAATGTCTCTAGAGAATCAGCTCAAATTCTCATAGGAAGCGGCCCCACTTCCAACATACACAAAGGTGAGTCCATAAAGAGTGTCCTGCCACACCCCGCTTTAATCAAAGCCATGGTACCCATTAAGATCGCAAAAGATCATCCCGTAATTTCGCAGCAAAGACTATCGCACTGGTTACACCATAGGGAGGGACATAGATAGTGCTTTCCCAATATCACCATAAATTAGTTGTCTCATTGAACCTTGATCTTGGAAATCCAATCTCAAGGTTGAGTATCCTTTATGGTGATTTATTCAATGAGCTTAAGTCCCATCCCCCTCGATGTAAATTTAACTTCCTCTCTGGTTAAGCCTTTCGTCAAAGGATCTGCAAGATTATATTTGGATTTTAAAAAGTCTATCGAGATAATACCAGTAGAGAGTAGTTGTTTCACCGTCTTGTGTCTTCTTCGTATATGTATAGACTTCCCGTTGTATACATTGTTCTTTGCACAACCAAGAGCATCTTTTATGTCACAAAGGATTGCGATTGAAGACACAGGCTTGGGCCAAAGTGGAATTCCTCCCAGGAAACATCGTATCCATTCAGATTCCTCTCCATCTTTTTCCAAGGCTATAAATTCAGACTCCATAGTGGATTTAGCTATACATGTATGTTTGGTAGACTTCCATGAGACAGACGCACCTCCAAGTAAGAAGATGTACCCACTAGTAGACTTGCACTCTACTGAGTCTGATATCCAGTTGGCATCACAATACCCTTCCAGTACAGTAGGATACTTCCCAAAACTTAAGAAATAGTTTGAGGTCCCTCTCAGGTAACGTAGAACTCTGAAGAGAGCATTCCAGTGATCCATCCCTGGGTTGCAAGTATACCTGCTTAATCTACTCAAAGAATAAGCAATATCAGGTCATGTACAGTTCATCAAATACATAAGACTACCAATAATGCGAGAATACTCAAGTTGATCAATACCCTCACCCTTGTTCTTTTTCAATTTACAAGTGGGATCAAATGGATTAGATGCAGGTTTAGCATTTTTATAATTAAATCTCTTTAATACGGTTTCAGCATAATGAGATTGACTAAGACTATATCCATCAGACGTCTTTCTGATTTTCATCCCTAAGATTACATCAGTAGGGCCTAAGTCTTTCATGTCAAAATTATCTCTAAGCATGCTTTTAATGGTATTAATAATATCAAGGTTACTTCCTAATATAAGCATATCATCAACATATAGGCACACAATAACATGAGAATCATCCACGGATTTAATGTAAACACATTTATCAGATTCATTCACCTTGAAACCATTAGTTATCATAACATGATCAAATTTTTCATGCCATTGTTTAGGTTCTTGTTTTAAACCGTATAGAGATTTGTTCAACTTGCATACTTTGTTTTCACAACCTTTTACAATAAAGCCTTCAGGTTGGTCCATATAAATTTCTTCATTCAATTCACCATATAAAAATGCAGTTTTAACATCCATCTGATGTATATGCAAATCATAAATTGAAGCAATAGCAATCAACATCCTAATTGAGGTGATTCTAGAGACTGGTGAATAAGTATCAAAGAAATCTAATCCTTCTTGTTATCTATAGCCTTTAGCTACCAACCTAGCTTTATATTTATCTATAGTTCCATCTGTTCTAAGTTTCCTTTTGAACACCCATTTGCAACCTATGGATTTACTTCCAGGAGGCAAGTCTACAAGCTCCCAAGTTTTGTTTTTCTGAATGGACTTCCATTCATTTAATGAAGCTTCTTCCCAGAAAGGAGCTTCTGGAGAAGTCATAGCTTCCTTGTAGGTTTGGGGTTCAGACTCTACCGTAAGAGTCAAAAAATCTGGGCCAAAACTTGTTTCAGTTCTAACCCTCTTACTTCTTCTTGGTTCAGTCTCATACTCTAAAGTTGGGGTTTGACTAGTCGATGGAACATCCGAGAGGTCATCATGGACCCTTTTTCGAGGTCCAGACCTTAAAGGAAATATGTGTTCATGAAACACAGCATCTCTAGATTCCAATATAGTATTCTGACCAATGTTATTATGGTCGAGCCGATGACCATAAACCTGTGTGCAGTTGTATGCTCAGATACCCTAAGAAAACACAATGATTGTTTTAGGACCTATTTTAGTTTTCTTGGGATGAGGAATGGCCACCTTGGCCAAACACCCCCACACTTTAAAGTATGCATAAGAAGGTTGTTTACCATTCCACAATTCGTAGGGAGTTTTATTTGATTTTTTAAATGGAACTCGGTTCAAAATATAGCATGCCGAGAGGATAGCTTCCCCCCACAAGTTCGAAGATAACCCTGAACTTGTCAACATAGCATTTACCATATCTATGAGTGTTCTATTTTTTCTTTCGGCTACACCATTCGATTCAGGTGAATATGGTGCAGTGGTTTCATGAATGATTCCATTATTTTTACAAAACTCTCCTATGGGTATCACATACTCACCGCCACGGTCAGACCTAAGAGTTTTAATCTTAACTCCTTTTTGGTTTTCTACTTCAAGTTTATAAAACTTGAAAGCCTCTAAGGCCTCATCTTTACTTCTAAGAAGATGAACCTGACAGTATCGTGAGAAATCATCTATAAAAGTGATGTACCATTTTCTACCACCTCTTGTTGGTGTTGATTTTAAGTCTCCTAAATCCGAGTGTATTAGTTCCAAAGGAACTGTTTTACGTTCAATACTTTTATTAAATGGTTTTCTTGTATATTTAGATTCAACACAGATTTCACATCTTTGTTTTTTGTCAAAGTTTATTTTTGGTATGCAACCTAAATTAGCAAGTCTTTCTTGAGATTTGAAATTTACATGCCCAAGTCTATCATGCCAAACATGTGAAGAGTCACAAACATAAGCAGAATAAGATGCATTAACATTCAATTTCAAATCAGATACACTAAGCTTAATCATGTTATCAGTAACATAACCTTTTCCTACGAATTCACCATGTTTAGAAATCACAACAAAGATTAGACTCAAGAACAATTTTAAAACCTTTTCCTAGCAGGATGGTTTCTGAGATAAGATTTTTGCATATGTCTAGGACGTAGAATACGTCATTCAATGCGAGAGTTTTTCCTGAAGTTAGCTTCAGTTCGACCTTGCCTTTCCCCACTACTTTCGCGGTGGAAGAGTTTCCCATGAACAGTTTCTCATCATCTCCTACTATGGCATAGGAGGAGAAAGCATTTCTGAATTTACAGACATGCTTGGTGGCTCCTAATCAAGCCACCAGTCTCTCACATTAGTCATACTAGAGACAAGGTCGACTTCAGACACCATGCCAGTGAAATATCCAGAGTCCTCTACTATGTTTGCCTTATTTTTCTGTTTTGGATCATATTTGATCCTTTTAGGGGCCTTAAAGTCTTTAGCCATATGTCCAGGTTTACCACAATTAAAACAGTCGCCTTTGATGGTGTGCTTAGTGACACCACCTCTAGGCTTAAAATTGTTACCTTCCGGGTTTTCGACGTCTGTTACGTCTATTACCCATTTTGCTGGATTCTCCAGAGTTTTCTTTGAAGCAGCTTTATCGTCCAAAACATGAGCTTTGTTGGACATGTTTTTGCTCAAAGATCATGCTCTTGTCCTTGCTGCACATAAGCTCCTCAACCTGGATCTTTTTTCCAAGCTCCACCATGGTGATTTCACGAGTCTTGTGTCGCAGCCTCCTCTTGTATTCGCTCCATGAGGGTGGAAGCTTTTCAATCACAACCGATACTTGTAGAGCTTCATCAAAATTCATGCCTTCAGCAAGAATCTCGCTGATGAGGAGTTGAAGTTCGACGAACTGTTCTACCACATGCTTTTCGTCAGTCATGTTGTATTCTAAAAACTTAGCCATCAAGAACTTCTTACTTCCAGCAGCTTCAGCATGATATTTTTCTTCTAGAGCTTCTCATAAATCAAAAGCATTAAAATCTTCTTTTGCATTATAGAAGTCATACAAGGAGTCATTAAGACAGTTAAGAATATGATTCTTGCACAAATAATTCTTCCTATTCCACATGTCCAATTTATCTTCATTACCACGGCGATGAAGTTTTCTCGAGGGTTTTTCTAAAGCATATCCATCTAACCTTTGGTCGTTTAGGAAGAATAGCATTTTAGACTGCCATCTCTTAAAGTCCTTACCGCTGAACTTTGGTGGTTTTTCGACAGTATTCTTTCCCATGTTCTTACAACAATGAATATTACAGTATTACAATATTACAATAAGGCACAATATTACCTTTAGATTGTTGGAATTAATTACAATAATCGAATGCAAATGGGAAATAATACTTAGATTACACTGATAGTAGTAACAAATAACTCAATAAACTTAGTAGAGGCACGTATGAGATACGCCGAGCTAAAGGTAATATTGCCTCGCTACTCCTTTGAGATGCTATAGCAATTAACAAATTACCTCCAGGATACAACTATCGTTAGTTCTCCTCTATGTGTAGCATACACAGAGAGAACCCTTAGAACTTGGCAAAGAGAAATAAAACAAAAATACAAATCGAAACTCAAATAGTTTCGTAGAAATGTAAAAACTAATTTATGTTTCGTAAAACAATTTCTAAATAAAGTAAAACTAATATTCTATAAACAAAGAAGTAGTTATACAAAATTATGTTTCGTAAACTACAACTTGTTTCAGACAAGAACTGAATTTATGTTTCTGTAAACTTAAAAATAAATTGTTTCTGAAAGCATAAAAGAAGAAGAATAATTTCAGAAGAGAAGAGTTCTGAAAGGTATGAGATGAAAATGAAATTATTCTCTCGTATTTATAGGTGGAAAAAATAAACGTTCGGATAAGAATCCAATGCACGACAAGATCCGTAAAACCCGCTTCTCGAACGTTACAAAAGTTAGGTTAAAAGTAGAAGTGAAAAGCACAGTGTACACGCGTTCCAAATTTTGAGATTCTCTTCGAGGCACAGGTGTCAAATGCACCGTGTGACACGCGTGAAGGAAGATGCTTCTCGAGGCTGTCGGATATCCAAAACCGAGAAGGCAAAGAATAAAATTCTTTACATGTGTGGGAGAAACGTGTGGTAAATTTCAGTAAAAATATAGGGTCGGATAAACCCACACCCACTCCCACTCCCACTCCCTCTCCCTCGCCCTCGCCCGAGCCCGAGCCGAGCCGAGCCGAGCGAGCGTGCTTCTGTGCGAAGCACCGCGCGAACGGGAAAGGCAATAAGAAATGCAATAAGGTTTAGGCAACCTTGCCATAGTCTAGGGCTTTCCCCATACACAAAGGTCTAAAGACCCAAAGGGCCATGCCCTTAAGGCTAAACCAATGCTATTTAAGTCTAAAACTCTAAATGTTTTAGTCTATATGAGACTAATGTTTTATTCATTCACATGAAAAAACATCTAGGGAGCATAAGGTCTTGGGATCAAAACATGGTTCATGCATTTTTAATTAAATTTTTAAAAACGTTTTTTCTAACATCATCATCATGTAATATGTCCACTCATTCCCCGCCTTCTGTTATAGTAAGTAACAACTTGTTTGAGCTTAGTCTTTGCGCTATGCAAGTATTTTCTTCTAAAAAAAATCAGCAGGGCCAAGTCATATTTGGAAGCAACAAGTATCCGCTCCTCAGTGACCATCTCCCTGTTCTTTGGCGCATTCAAGTTCTCATTTGTCAATCGAGTAGCCTACAGTGCGCTGCATTTGGATGTCAAAAGAATTTACTTAGTATTCGATGAAAAGACTTAAGTAAGTCTCTTATCTGACTTTGTTATTTATATCTACTGCCATCTGCTGACTTGAAGAATGATAGTCTTATGTATGCTTCGTTAATTTGCTGTTATTTCTGAACTATGCAATACAAATTTGGGGTTCACTTGGATGTCAAAGTGAACCAAACCCCAGCTGTTAAATGTTGTAAATTCATTATAGAAATAACTGTATTACAAGACGAAAGATTTTTAATGATGAAGAAGAAAGATCTTTTTTTAAGTTTTTGATAAACAGAAATAAAGAGAGAAAAAGCCTTTTAAAGGTTGTTACAGACAGACAAAATGTATTGTCTGTTAAGCACAATCTATCAGTTACAGTTATTGATCAAAATAGAAAGCAGAAAAAGCGTGTGATAAACACACTTACAGTCAGACACTCTCTCATACACAATCACTTAGACACAAATAGATTCAGACACTCTGAATCCTTACAGCCCCTCTCAAGATGATATTGATATAAACAGAGCAGCTTTCCATCCAAAGAAAGAAACACACAGTGAACCAACCCTTTGTAAACGGGTCATCTAGATGATTTGTAGAAGATACATAGTTGAATTGTAAGAATCCAGAACTGACTAACTTTCTTATGAAGTGATAGTTTATCTCAATGTGTTTAGTCTTAACATGAAAAAATGGATTTGTTGCTAGACTATTGGCAGAGACATTATCACAAAAGAGATGGAAAGGGGTAGTAAGAGAAACATCCAGTTCATTTAGAAAAAATGAAATCCACACTACCTCTGCTGCAGTTATTGCCAATGATTTATATTCTGCCTCAGCTGAAGACTTTGATATTGTAGGTTATTTCTTTGAGGACCTAGATACCAGAAAGGAACCCAAGAAAACACACATACCTGATGTAGATATCCTTATGTTAGGGCATCCATCCCAATCTGAGTCTGAGTAAGCAGAAATAGAAGTAATATCTCCCGCAAAGAGTAATATACCAGTTCCAAGTGTACCTTTTAAGTAACTTAGAATTATTCCAACCAACAAAAAATGCTCATCTGTAGGGGATTGCATGAACTGAGCAACATAATTAACAATGAAACAAATGTCAGGACTTTCCATTGTCAAATACTGAAGACCTCCCACCATACTCCTATATTCAGTAACATTTGTTAATGGAATACCAGTGGAAGCTGACAACCTTGGTTCTTTGGTAACTGGAGTTTTGGAAGGTTTGCAGTTGATAAAATCATACTTTTCCAACATCTCTAATGTATACTTCTTCTATGTTAACAAAATTTGTTGATACTTTTTTCTGAAATTTTGCTTCTATGCCCAAGAAATAATACGGATTACCCAAATCCTTAACTGGATAGCTTTGCATAAGAAAAGAAATAATCTTGTCACTGAAAATAGTGGAAGAACAGTCTAAAATGATGTCATCAACATACAGAAGAAGTACATCCATGTTGTCGCCAGACTGATAAACAAACATAGAATAGTCACATGTAGACCTAATAAAACCAAAGTCTATCAAGGTGCCACAAAATCTCTCAAACTAGACCCTCGGTGCCTGTTTAAGACCATACAAACTTTTCTTGAGCTTGGATACATAATCTGGGTATTGAGGGTCTTCAAAACCTTTAGGATGCACCATGTAGACATCTTCTTCAAGAAAACCATGTAAAAAAGCATTGTTGATGTCTAACTGCTTGATTGACCAAATTTTGGAGGTGAAAATTGTGAGAACAACTCTAACAGTTGTTTCCTTCACTACAGGACTAAAGGTTTCAAAATAATCCACTTAATCCATATGATTATAGCCCCTCGCTACAAGTCTTGCTTTAAATCTCTCAATAGTCCCATCAACATTCAATTTAACTTTGTAAACCCATTTATTGCCTAACACATTATAACTAGGATCATTTGGTACCAAATCTCATGTACCATTTTCAATCAGTGTTGTATTCTCATTCTTCATTTCTACTTTCCATTTTGGATTCTTGATTTTGGTTCAACAAAATCTGAAGAAGTGGCAGTAAAAACTGAATGTAAAGGGTATTTAACCATATAGTGAGAAACAAAGTTAGTGGGAAATGGTTTAGGTTTTGTAATACCTGATCTGGACCTTGTAGTAATAGAAGAAGAAATCCTAGTAGAATGATGAATAAAAATATCAGAAGCATGAGTTGGAGATATAACATTTTCATAAGTTGTTGGAGATTCAGAAGTAATAGTTGAACTTGAAGTTTCATCAAAAGGAAAATAGGCTTCATCAAAGTTCACATGCACAAAAATATATGTCTTCTTACTGGTTAAGTCAAAGCATTTATAACCTTTATGAATAGGATTGTAACCCAAGAAAACACATTTTGTAGATTTGGCACTCAATTTATCTGCTCTATAAGGCTCCAGATTAGGATAGCAACAACAACCAAATACTCTAAAAAAAGGATAATCTAGAAGTATTTTTAAAAATGTTTCATATGGAGACTTAAAATTAAGTACTTTGGTAGGAAGTCTATTAATGATGTATGTGGTAGTCAAGAAAGAATCATACCAGAATGTTTTTGGTAGAGAGACTTGAAAAGATAAAGTGTTTCCCATTTCAGTTATATGAATGTGCTTCCTATCATCCAAGCCATTTTGTTGATGCAGATGAGGACAAGAAACTCTCAAGACTATTCCACATTGATCCAGATACTCTTTAAAGTGTCCTTTAGTTAACTCAAGAGCATTATCACACTGAAAGTACTTAGGAGCAGATAAAATATTCTCTAAAGTATGTTTGAAATATTGGAAACAAGACGAACTATCAGTCTTACTCTTCAGAGGATAAATCCAGTTATATCTAGAATAATCATCTGTGGATATGATATAATACTTGAATCCTAGGGAGGAGACAGTTGGAGATGGACCCATGATATCATAATGTACTAGATGTAGTTGTAGTCCAATTTGAATCATAGAATGGAAGCTTATGATTCTTACCTTTCTGACAATATTCACACAAACATATAGTTCCAGAAGTAACTGAAATGCATGAAGTATGACCTAGTCTGTTATGCCACAAGGAGGTATTTGAATTAACAGTAGAAGTTGTCAGTGCAAAATAAGTAACACCCTTAATTGGATACAGATTGTTCTTAATTTTTCCTTCAACCAAAACCTTTCTAGTCTTCACACATTTTATCTCATATCCCTAATCAAAAACTCTACTGACACATGGTTATCTTTTGTAAACTTAAAAATGGACAATAAGTTTTGTTTGATAGTAGGCACATAAAAAACATCATCCAGATGAAACTGACTAGAGTAAATATCAAGAAAAAATTTAAAGGTTTTCTCAATGGGTAACATAATGCCATCTCCAACCATAAAAATTTAAAGGTTTTCTCAATGGGTAACATAATGCCATCTCCAACCATAACTTTGTTTGTTCCATCATAAACCTTTGCATTATTCAGTAGATGAATATCTTTAGTTAAGTGACTAGTGGCACCTGAGTCAGGTAACCAAACTGAACCAATATTGAAATCTAAGCTAGATAAGGATGCATAATTCACTTGTATTGAGGCAAAAGCTTATTGAAGAGTGTTTGAAGAACCACTGCTCTCAGGATTATCTTTACTTGGACCATTATTACCATACCAGATGGAGCTTTATTTGGAATGTACCTAAAATGACATCTATGGGCTGTATGTCCAGTCTTTTTATAAATCTGGCATTCAACTTGACTAAAGTCATGGACAACATTCTTGTTTTTACCATCATTCTTAGATTTAGAAGTAGATGCATTATTGGAAGTATGACTCTTTGTATGATATGCTGAACTTTGTGTATCAAGAATGGATAAAGACTCAACATCTTCTGCTTTAAGCCATTCTTCATGATGTAAAATCCGTGACAAAACATCATGAAGTGAAAACTCAGTGTCTCTATTATGAGTACTAGTAAGGACACATGTGCGATGCACATGCTTGAATTTTTACTTATCCAATAATATTAAATTTGAAAGCCATAATATATTTTTCCTAAACTAAAAATTTACCATTCTTATTTGTAATCATTAAGAATATAATTGAAAGAGCTTTTCAAATATATAATTTACCAAAAAAATCCGGTGTGTATTTTGAAAGATATTAAGTTTTTAAATTTTTTGATCTATTTTTAAAACAATGGTAATTATGTAAATATATCAAAAGTATGGACAACTAAGTAATTTAAGGGGTCTCATACCAAAAAGAGCTCCTTTCTTTATATTAGTAAGATATATCACAAGTTTTCTATATTCCTTTCCTAAACCCATTAAAGCATACATGACGACATCAGATTCATCTACTCTTTCTCCTATTGCATCAAGATAATATGTAATGTCCTTTAATTCATCAAAATAAGCAGAGATATTTTTATTACCTTTCTTGATTGAATGAAGTTGACTACGAAGAAGAGATTTCTTGGCTGAGAACTTCTGAATGAATTTCCTCTCCAAGTAAACCCAAATCTCCCTTGCAGATGAAAACCAAATTATCCAGTGAGAAATCGTATCATCAAATGTAGCATCCAAGCAAGACATAATGAATCTATTCATCTTGCGCCAATGAAAGTATAGTGGATTTGGAATCATATCACCATCAAGTTCAATAATTTCACCAGGTTTGTTAACACTGCCATCTACACACTCATACAAATTTGTGGTGATAAGGATCGGTTCAGACTGATTTTTCCATATTAGATAATTAGATCCATCATCTTGTAACTTCACTGAGACAAAATTGGTGATGTTTTGAAAAGGTAGAGCAGAAGGAAAAATTAAGAACAATTTGTATCCAATGGAGGCTTTGATACCATGACAGATTTTTAATGATGAAGAAGAAAAATCTTTTATTAAGTTTTTGATGAACAGAAACAAAGAGAGAGAAAGCCTTTTAAAGGTTGTTAGAGACAGACAAACTGTACTGTCTGTTAAGGACAGTCTGTCAGTTACAGTTATTGATCAAAATAGAAAGCAGAAAAAGCGTGTGATAAACACACTTATAGTCAGACACTGTCTCATACACGGACACTCAGATAGTCACTCAGACACTCTGAATCCTTACACAAGAGTTAAACTTCAATAAAACCTAACTTTATATTGACATATATCGTCTACATGAATTTCATTTCAAGGCATTCATAAGAAGATTCTGCAACGTGAGCAATCGAAAATCCTCAGAGATACGGAGTAGCGCATGTGCTGAGAGCTTTGGACACACAAATTTATTTCTGGTCCAGCATTAGGAGATACACATGCACATGACAAAGCAAAGATTACCGCTGTCACAACCTCTTGTGCAATAGTATTATTAGGAAGTCTTAGTTGCTTGTCTAGAACATCGATGAGAAGTTAGTCTCCCGGGTGTTCTACGATAAAAATGGGTAAAAGGCTTACTTGTTACCAGATACCAACCTCTTCCAGCTCTGTCGAAGCATGGAACAGTCCAATTATGCCTTAAAATATTCCTAGCCGAGACAAACAACTAATCAAACAAGTGACTCTCCTCATTTCCTCCTTGCATTTACGAAGCTGAAGTAAAATAAATACCCATATAAAATATACAAAATTGGTCATTTAACCCAATAACAACAATTTATGAGTGAAAAGGACATGTAAAATTTGATACTATTTAAATGGACGAGAATTTAAAAATAGTCAGGATGTAAACAGTTTCATCCTATCCATTATCAAATACTTTTTCTTATTTTTAATTTAGATCAGGAGTATCCAGTTTCACCTTCACTATTTTTTAAGTTTAAGCAAGAATGAATCCAGATTCATTCTTGCTATTTTTTTGTGTCCATTTCTCCCATACTAATTTTTAATCGTCAATTAAAATTATGTCTTAAAAATATTTGGGCAATTGACCTCGATAAAATACCGAGCCAATAAGATGAAATTTTCCTATGTAGTCGGGCTTAATTTACAAGCTTATATGAAAATTAAAAATGAAATTGGTATTGGTATTGGCAAGGTGTATAATGCGGAAAGGGAGCTAACATATTAGGCAATGAAAACTACATAATGGAAGCACTAAAGTAAGATGACACCATAGATTAAGTGAGACCGAAAAATAACTAGGCGGGGCACAAAAGGATTACCCTCACAGGCATACCTTTTGTATATGAATTTCAATTTTATCAGCTAAACAAGGTGGAGATTCGCAGTTCCATTTGGTCCCAATGACTCGACGACTTTTTGAGTTTACTAATATATTCCCAAGTTTAGGTTTTTGGTCATCTCTTTATCCTTCCTAAATTGGGGCTTATATAAATTAATTTGGGCCTATCACTAAGTGATAAAAAAGAGACATTTTGAAGTAAAATGGATAACCCCTTAACCAATTATTTTTTAATGACAAATTTACCCCTGATTAATTAGTGTTAATTTGGATGATTTCATACTCATTTTATGATCGAGTATTAACTGAAGAAAAAAAATGGGTTAACCAGAATCGGTTTACACGATACATATGTAAAAACCGATTCATGACATTGCACAACAGGAATTGGTTTATAAGAATGCTCATGTAATCCGATTCTAACCAAAAAAAGATACAAAAAAATTGAGAACAACAATCGGTTTACTCGACAAACATATAAAATCTAATTCTAACATTATACATCAACAATCGGTTTTTATAAGTGCTAATGTAATCCGATTCTGGTTCAAATCTCTCAAACCAGAATACATATCAAGGACAATCGGTCTTTGTGGGCATGAACATAAACCGTTTCTATTTGCAATCGGATCACATATACATTAACGTTAACCGATTCTGATAAACCAGGAAAATTTGATTTCAAAATTTTCAATTTTTGAGCAATTTTATGTTACTAAAACCTAATAGGGCCGACCGACCGGAGAGCCCAAAGGGAGGGAGTCCCTTTTATGACCAATTTTTTGTAAAATGAAGAGTAACACAAATGTTCAATTTGATAATAAGATTGGAAATTTCCATATCCATGGTTATTTTTTCACTACACAAAATTGTCTCTTCATTTTAGTCCAATTACTATAATTCTTTGTGTATCCTATTTTTTAGGGGTATAATTGGAATGTAAACTTTAATATAACATATCTAAAAATCCGTGCCTTGGAATTTTACAAATTTTATCTCATTGGAAAGCTTATAAAAAAACCTACGGAACGAGTACAAACAACAATATCAAATTTAGAATTTTTACGAAAAATTCGGAGGTGTTAATTCTTTTAGGCACATTTTTTGAAAATTGAATGCATAACCATTATACAAACCACCACAAAGGATGCATAACACATTATGCATCCATATTTTGGTTTATACATCAACTAATTTTCCGTTGCAAATAATAAAACATATGTTACATGCTTCAAAGAAAAAATGTACTCCCTCCGTTTTAAGAAAAGTGATATTTTCACTTTAGGCACAATTTTCGAAAATTGAATGCATAGCCATTATGCAAACCACCATAAATGATACATAACACATCATGCAACCATATTTTGGTTTATGGATCGACTAATTTTCTGTTTATGGAAAAGTGATATTTTCACATTCTGTTTCAGGAAAAATGATACTTTCACATTCCGTTTAAGGAAAAAGTAATACTTTCGCTCAATTTCAGAAAAAGTGATACTTTCGCTCCGTTTTTTTGAAACGGAGCGAAAGTATCACTTTTTCTGTAACGGGACGAAAGTATCACTTTCCCGAAACGGAGCAAAAGTATCACTTTTTCTGAAACGGGGAAAAAGTAGTCGCAGACAAACACCATCTTCAGATTATTCTTTGGTCGGCCCTCCTACCGTGGAAACGGTTGTACTAGTTTATAGGATTGGGTTGAGAAGAAAAGAAGAAGAATCAGTTTAAGTGGAGATGGAAATTAATTTGATTTTGATTTTAGTTTTATGATTTTGATTTTGATTTTAGTTTTAGTTTTTAAATTTTATGATTTAAATTTTAGTTTTTAATTTTTTGATTAGGATTTGATGAGAACAAATTAGTAATTTTAATATTTGATAGAGAGTAAAATGGTATTTTCATCAAACTTAGACACCCCTTAGGTTTCATTTCTTCTCCTTAATCCTCAGTTTGGATCATTAACTTTAGTAATTCTTCATCCTCCGATGAGTAACTACGGTTGTTCATCAACCTCTTAGAACCAGGGGAATGGAAGCAAAAGTTTCGGATCAGAATTAGGACCACAATTAAGGGTTATTCTTAGTTGCTTTTGTATGATGACATTACTACGCTACACATCCATAATGTATTACATAAGGTACCATATTCCTATGATACTCTATATGCATTTTCTATTAGGAACTTGATGTTTATTCTTATTCTAGGAGTATAATGACAGCAGTCAACACATACTTATAACGCTTCTATTATTTTCAGCATATACAATTGTACATATGAACAAATATGACCCCTCTGTGGTGTCACATAGGATACAATTACATTGTAGCAAAGCTCAAATTCTAATGTGTTAGCTTAACCAACTCTCTTTCCTTAGGTCACATAAATGTTGCTTATAAATAGCCACCAATATGGAGGTTGGAATATCAAAGAGAACACTTAAGAATTTTCTTCAAACTCAATTTGTGGGAAAGATTTATTGTACTTCATTAGTATTCTTAACAATATTTTACACTCAACTATTATGGGTTCATTAGGTTCATTGAGTTCATGTAACGAAGAGGAATTGTTAATTCAAAATGTTTCTGAAATCTACAACAACTTATCAACCTTAGAGAGCCTCAAACCTTCAAAAGATGTCAACGCTCTTTTCACTCAACTAGTTCAAACTTGCATTCCACCATCTCAGATTGATGTCACCAAGTTAACAGTCACGGACCAAGGAATCCGCTCCGAACTCATCCGTCTCTGTGGGGAAGCTGAAGGCCTCTTAGAAGCTCATTATTCGACCCTCTTAGGTTCTTACGATAACCCACTTGATCATATCGACACCTTTCCATACTACACAAATTATGTCAAACTTGGCCGCCTCGAGTATACTATACTGAGCAATTATATCACAAACCAAAACCCAAATCACATTGCGTTCATTGGTTCCGGTCCAATGCCTCTTACTTCCATTGTATTGGCTTCAAACCACCTGAAGACCACTACCTTTCACAACTACGATATCGACATATCTGCCAATGCTTTGGCTTCTAAGTTGGTTTCTGCCGATCCTAACTTGTCAAAGCGGATGTTATTTAATGATACTGATATTATGGATGTCACTAGTGGTTTATATGACTATGAAGTTGTTTTCTTGGCTGCTTTAGTTGGTTTGAACAAAGCTGATAAGCGCAAAGTGATTGATCATTTGGCTAAGCACATGGCACCTGGTCCTTACTGATGTTGAGGAGTGCTCATGGTGCTCGTGGGTTTCTCTATCCCATTGTTGAGCCTAGTGATTTACCTGGTTTTGAGGTTCTCGCGGTTTTTCACCCTATGGACGAGGTAATTAACTCAGTTCTTGTTGCCCGTAAGATTAAGAATGAAGTAAAGCAGTACTAGCAAGTTCATCATTGATCAGTGAGGCTTGGACCACTTACTGTGAGCACCTGAATTTCTGTTTTTTCTGTGTTTTTTCTTTCTGTTGGTAGAGGTTAATCTGAAAGTTAATTTCAAAATAAATTTCAGTTTTTTCAGGTGCGTGAGATGTAAGCTTGATTTCAAGTTATATAAAATTATGTTCCATCCATGTCTTAAAGGAAATCAGGGCAAAATACATTTTGAATCCGGTCAGTGACATTTTTTCCTTAAAAAAAGATAAAAATGGTTTCAGCCATTACAGACACCATCAAAGACGGACACCATGAACACTTGCACTAATAAACAACTGACTCGACAAAATTTTAGACAGGATAACTTCACTATTTAGTATGTCACACTAGATGCATATATGTAGCACCTCAACCAGAGATTTGAACCCAAATATAGATTGGAATGAGACTCCTGGAGCTCACGTAGCCAGAGCAGTTTCAAAGATTGGATGAACAAGAGGTTAAGTTCAAAGTTAAAGTTCATCTTGTTTAATTCATGTTAACTGCTTATATTTTTTCTCTTTCAATTATTCAAGCAACAACTTATAGAAATCAACAGACACTAAAAAGATTGTTTCAAATCTCTTAACTATATTCACTGGGAGATGCCCAGAATCCCTTGCTCATATATTTTGTCTTACAGCTCTTAGCAGTTGTGTTGTAAAAATTCAGCTATTATTTCTTTAGCTCTTTCAATATGGACTTTGAACGCACTTGGGCCAAAGTTTTTACAAGATCACAGAACAACTGATCAGACTGAAAATATAAGTATGTAAACAGTAAACTAAGACATCGTAAGGCTTAAAGAAAAGTCACGGCAAAAATACAGAGCAAATTCTAAAAGATTGACAAATATAAATTGACTAACAAAACCCTAAAACACGTTTTCAGATGCCCAATAATTTGCTCTTCAACAGGGGGTTTGGAACCGAACAACAACAACAAAGACCATAAAAATGCTGCTGATATACACACAAAAACAGCTGCAGTAATCCATATTTCCTCTTTAAACCAAAACAGAACCTAGACAATCCAAAATTGCATTCAAAGAAAATACATATGAATGAAATACCATCATTATTAAAGAATAGAGCAGGACAAAACAAAGCACTAGATGGGCATAAGACCTATGATAGTCCATAGCAACATGTTTCGACGCCAGAATGAGCTTAGGTGATACATTGAGATTGACACTGAAATGGAGAAACTTAGTTTACTGGATTGTAATACAAGCTCTTAAAAGTCTATGATGATATTTCATATGTGATTCATCCACCCCGCAACCAACGAGTTATGTAATTCAGCATTCACTTATGCCTATGACCTACTATTAAGAGCACTAGGTTGAATGCCATTTCAGGCTCATCAAACTTAATACAATGACTTGAATAAGTTCATGAGAAAAAAATATATTAATCTGAATGCCAGTTCAGGCTTCTTTATGCATTGTCACTAATGATCCAAAGTGATCTACCTGGTATAACCTAGAAAGTGAAATACCATTGTTCGGAAATTAAACTGAAAACTAAGTAGATGGTGTCACATTCAATAGGAAGTGCATCATAAAACAATGTACCAAAACCATATAAACTCAATGTTCTGTTTTAGCATGAAGAAATGTGTGAAGAGAAGTAATTGTATTATTCACGACACAAAACATTACATGAACAGGTAAAGTACACACCATTATATAGGCAGACAAAGCAGTGACAGACTGTCACAGACAGCTGTACTTAACTGACGGTAATGCAAGAAACATACGGACACTAACAGAAAAGTACGGATACTAACTGACGTGAACTATATCTCTTACTAGCCCCCCTCAAGCTGAGGAAGTGAACGAACTCTCAGCTTGTGGCGCAGAAACTCAAATCGAGCAGCACTGAGTCCCTTAGTGAAAATATCAGCAACTAAAGAATTGGTGGAAACATAGTAAATGCGCAACACCTTGTTTTGAATTAGTTCCCTGATGAAATGGTATTCAATAGCCACATGCTTCATACGATTGTGCATTGTAGGATTCATTGCAACTGTAATAGAGCTCTTATTGTCACAGCCAAGAGAAGGTGGGGTAGAAAGAAAAACATTGAAGTCCTTTAAGAGTTGACAAACCCAAAGAACCTCTGCAGCTGTGTAGGCCAAGGATCGATATTCAGCTTCTGTGAAGCTGCGAGCAACAATAGTTTGCTTCTTAGATGACCAAGAGATAGGGCTGCCTCCAGAGAAAACACAAAAACCACTGGTAGATCTTCTATCATCAGGGTTACCAGCCTAATCAGAATCATAATAGGATGATAAGGCTGTGAGACCCTTTTGTAAGACAATGCCATGATCTAGAGTACCCTTGAGATATCTGAGAATGCGTTTAGCTGCAAAAAGATGAACAGAAGTGGGTTGACTCAAGTGCTGACAGACCTGATTGACAGCATAGCATATTTCTGGTCTTGTCCATGTAACATACTGTAAAGCACCAACAAGAGACCTATAGTCTGAAGCATCTGCTAGGGGGTCACCTTCCAATTTACTCATTTTGGTGTCTACAATGGCTGGAGAGGAGCAAGGCTTGGCATCTAACATATTAGTCTCCTTTAAGAGATCAATAATGTATTTGGTTTGAGAAAGATGCATAGAAGAAGTGCTTCTTTTGATCTCTAACCCGAGAAAATAATGAATTGGACCCAAGTCTTTGACAGGAAAAGAAATTGAGAGTTGAGATATGACCTGATTGCAAGCTGTAAGAGAGGAGCCAGTGATGAGAATATCATCAACATAAACAAGGATGATGATAATGAGGTCTCCATGTTTAAGTGTAAAGAGAGAAGTATCAGCTTGAGAGGCTTCAAAGCCAAGTGATAGAAGATCATCCATTAGTTTCTCATACCAAGCTCTTGGGGCTTGCTTAAGTCCATAGATTGATTTATGTAATATGCAAACATGATCTGGTTTCTCGGGATCCTGAAAGCCTGGTGGTTGAGTCATATAAAAAACTTCTTTAAGATCTCCATGAAGGAAAGCATTGTTAATGTCAAGTTGCTTAACATGCCAATTATTATGAACATCAAGAGCAAGTGCAAGTCTGATAGTGGTAGGTTTGGAAACTGGACTGAAGGTTTCTTCATAGTCTATACCCTCCTGCTGATGATAACCCTTTGCAACAAGTCTAGATTTGAACCTATCAACTGTACCATCATGATTTCTCTTAATTTTAAACACCCATTTGCAGCCTACCACATTTTGAGATGGATGAGGTGGTTCAAGTGTCCAAGTGCCTGCTATTTTCAGAGTTGTGCATTCACTCACTAAAGAACTGAGCCACTGAGGAATATTTTTGTCTTGAGCAACTGTAGTGGGAATAATATCAGTAGTAGAGGCTAGTAAACATGTGGGTACTGGATACTTGGTTGAGAATAATGCTTTTGGTTGTTTGGGCTTGAATATGCCTCTCTTGCCTCTAGTAGTCATGGAGTGAGCATTGGTGACAAAATCCTTTGATGGAGTAGACTCTGGAGCTGAAAAAGTATCCATAGGTGATTCTGAAGAGCAAGAAGGTAAGGAATCACTAAGAGAAGTATTTGATAAATCCCTGGAGGTAGATGGTTGAAAAACTGATGAAATAGTAGTAGTGATATTTTCTGAAGAAGCAGATGGTTGCACTAAAGACTGTGAGTGTAGCTGAGATTTCTGAGACGATAAATTGGGATACCTTGTCAAGATGCATTGTGAGAGCTGGGAAATATTCTTCATGAAAAGTGACATGCCTAGAGATGTAAATCTTTCCTGAACAAGGATCAAGACACCTATAACCCTTCTAAGAAGAAGAATATCCAATAAAGATGCATACTTTGCTTCTTGGTTCCAGATTAGAGTGAGTATAAGGTTTTAGCTAGGGGTAGCAAGCACATCCAAAGACTCTCAAAGAAGTATAATTTGGAGTGCTTCCATATAACATTTCATAAGGAGACTTGAATGAAATAGAAGCAGTAGGTAATCTGTTGATTAAGTAATTTGCAGTTGTAGTGTATCAAACCAGAAGCAGTCAGCCAGGTTAGACTGAATAAGTAATGTTCTGCAGATACCAATGAGATGCTTGTGTTTACTCTCAGCTAAACCATTTTGTTCTGGTGTATAATCACAACAGTATTGATGTTGGACTCCATTAGTAGCTAAAAATAAACTAAGTTCATTGTTAATGAATTCTCCTCCCCCATCTGTTCTGATTACTTTAATCTTTAAATCAAAGTAGTTCTCAACTTGAAGTTTGAAATTATTAAAGGTTGTAATGAAATCTGATTTTCTTATTAATGGAAAAACCCAACAGTACTTGCTGTAATCATCAATGATATTGCAGTAGTAAGAGAAACCATGACAAGAAAGTACAAGACATGGTCCCCAAAGATCCATATGCAACAAATGAAGTGGGGAAGTTGACTCAGACTGAGAAACAGAAAAAGAAAGCTTATGAGCTATTCCTAGTTGACAATCATTACAAACAAAAGGTTTAGTTGAAAGTCTATCTGGAAACAGATGAGTAATTCTTTGCATAGATTGAAAAGATGGGTGGCCTAGTCTTTTATGATGTAGTTTAGAAGACACTTTGATAGCAAAAAAAGTTGGATATGTTGATGAAGCTTCAGCAGAAATAGCAGGTGTTGTTTCAGCAGAAATATCAGTTGTTGTTGGTGTCAAATGAATTGGATATAGACCTTTATCACTATGCCCTTGGAAAATGTTCCTCCCAAATTTGAGATCCTTCACAAAGAAGTTGTCACCCTCAAAGGTTTTACTATAGTTACTATCCTTTGTAAATTTATGTACTGAGAGTAATTTATGAGAGGCAGTAGGAACATGAAGCAATCTAGGTAGTTTGACTGAAGTATTAAACAAGAATTTAGTAGAAGTACCTATGTCTGAGATTGCCATACCTTCTCCATTAGTTGTAGTAATTTGTTCATTACCACTGTAAGAATGAAAATCTTGTAAATATGAGGCATCAGAAGTAATATGTGCAGTAGCACCAGAGTCACAGTACCATGGGTTCTCACCAAGAAAATCTACAGTAGCCATCATGGCATGAATGTTTGATGGAATTGGACGACCTTGATATGCAAAGTTCATTCGTTGATTGCGTTCTATAGCTGAGTATCCAAATTTGAAACATATTTGACATGTAGGTTTGTATGGTTTCATGTTGAAAGAACCTCCAGAAGAGGATGAAGGAATGGGAGATGGATTAGGTGGTTGAGTGAAGGAATTTATGGTGTAGTGTTTGTTAGGAAAGGAAGATGCAGATGAAGTAGTAGGGTAATGTGAGGTTGATGAATGAGAAGGAAAAAATTGAGGTCTTGAATAGTATTGAGAATTAGATCTGAAATTGTTATTTTGAGGAAAATATCTTTGAGCTCTAAAAGAAGCAAAATCTTTTGCTTCTTCAAAATTAGCCACAGTCTTGGATCTTTCTGCTATAACAATATCTTCACTCAACAGAAGATTATGTAATTATCCTAAGGTCACAGGTGGATTTCTCACACGGATTGATGTAGAAAATGAATCAAAGTTAGAACTGAGACCATTGAGAACACTTACTATCATTTCTGACTCACAAATTGGTGATCCGACAGCAGATAAAGAATTAGAAATTTTCTTAAATGCATTAAGGTAATCAATCATAGTACTATTACCTTGTTTGATAGAGGAGAGTATTGTTCTGAGTTGAATTATGTGAGTTGAAGAGATTGCAACAAATATTTGTTCAATAGACTACCAAAGATCATAAGATGTAGTAGGACCGGCAACATAAGAGATTACACTCTCAGAAATAGTCGACTGAATCCAGAGAATGAGAGTTTGATCTTCTTTATTCCATTTAATCCAAGCAGTATTGATTGTTTCTTCTGGAGAAGTGTTTTTTTTTAGCATAAACAAACTTATTTGGACATATTTTTGTTCCATCAATGTAACCAAGAACATTGTATCGTTTGAATAAGGGAAGAATGAGAGCTTTCCAAGTAAGGAAATTGTGCTCTTGAAGTTTAGAAGGTACAATACTGGAAATTGTATTCAAAGGTACTTTGGTGATGCTTGATTCCATGTCGAATCAAGAGAAAAATTGTGTTGGTGAAGCTTTTTATTTGCAGGTTTAATAGAGGAAGCAAGAAAAGGTGATTAGGCCCAGATCAGCTCTGATACCATGAAGAAATGTGTGAAGAGAAGTAATTGTATTATTCACGACACAAAACATTACATGAACAAGTAAAGTACATGCCATTATATAGGCATACAAATCAGTGACATACTGTCACAGACAGCTGTACTTAACTGACGGTAATGCAATAAACGTACGGACACTAACAGAAAAGTACGGATACTAACTGACGTGAACTATATCTCTTACTATAGCATACCAATTGCCATCTCGAGACTGATCATTATTTTCTGACATGATTCTCGTGCCTCCATCAGTCCATCTTCTCCAGTAAATTGTCACACTTGAAGTAACCTAATGATCAAAACCAATAAAGTTTAAGCATGACAACCAAGATGAATTCAATTGCAGCAGTTTTAATTCATATGTTAAATGGAATTAAAATAAGGATATACATTTGAATTACCTTGGTGCTGTCAGAATCATCCTGAAACCATTTTAATGAGATCGGCATGTAAAGGTTAAAATAAACCCAACTTAAATCTTAAATCACTGGTTGTATGAGTTCTCCCAACTGATCAAATGGAACATTCACTTTAATCTTAGTGATTATGCCTGATCTTGTGAGCATCAAATTCCTCTATGGAGTTGTAATTCTTTCCTACTTCAACTCCAATAATATCTTTTCCCGTATATTTTTTTTGTTTCTTTCTCCATCTTCTTCTTGCTTCTTCTCTTTTTCTTTAAGTTGTTATGGATCCGGTTGTAAATATCATTCACAACTGGATTCAATTAGAAATTGAACTTAAATTGTTTATGAGAGGATAAATCATAATGTTGAATGGATTCAAAGGGCATGCATTGTTCTTCCTCTATCACCACATTCCCATATGAAACCACTTACTAATCTACATGATGTCATCTGCAGAGTAAAAAGAGGGAGACTATTTACTAGAAGATATATGAGAAGTAAGTTTTTGCTTGATTCTGGTTTTCTACACTATCATTTGATGATTTTATGGTTTAGGGTTTGTGGCGGCTTGTGGGATCAGAGAGCTGGAGAGGATGGGAAACTGTGAAGTTAGAAATGAAGAAGAATTAGGGTTTTTCACTATTTGTTTGGTATTGAATAGTAGGATCCGTCAAAGCTAGTTAAAGGTGGGACTCGTAGTCTACTCTCTAGCGTCCAGGCATGTTACAAACCCACGACCACGATCCCTAATTAGGGTTTTTCTTGAATCGAGTGAAATGTTCAACCTCACACAGATGCACCGCTATGAAGGGAGTGCTTTAAGTTCGAAATATCAATCTATAGTACTCCGGCCTAAACCAAGACAATGGTCGTTCCAGAGTAAATTCGGTTACAAGAGAGGATGGGTTGATCTGTAAGAGGGAAGATGAGAAATGTGTGAGATCAATAGTTATCTAAGATTGTAGGTGTGTTATAAATTCAGCATGAAAATACTCTGAATGATTGAATCTTTCCTGATTGAGAGTGATTTCTATGAGTTCGTGTAGATGAAAGGGTGTCTGTATGAACTTTGGTAAGAAATTACTCGTTCAGGAGATCGTTGTTCGAATGTTTGAAAACTCTTTGGATCTTATTATTTCAATCAGGATTCAAAGACATTATATAATGACAAAGATGAAAACACCATGATCCTATGAAGTGTGATAGTTTGCTGGAATCAAAGAGTGGGGAAGTGGGAAATCGTGTTAAACCAATTACTCATCATCGTGCGGAGACTTGGTTAATTTTCCACCCACTACTTTGCTGATTCTTCCAACTGATTGCACGACTTGTTCACATTCTCATCGTGGATGAACACACGTGCTGTAGACCGCCAGACCAAAACCTTAGTTGATATCCCCCCAAGTGACACGATTGATGTCTCGTGGTTAATTTAGTCAGTTGTTGATTTCATGACTTCGTGGGACGATGAGTCCACCTATTTTCTGAGTTGAACATGATTTTGTAAAATATTATGCAACTCATGGATAAAACATGTCTGCTGAGACAGTGGTGGAATCCTCACGTTGAGGTGAGTAAGTGTTGCTCGGTAATTTGTTTAATATTGATAGTTCCAATGTTGCTCATATGATGAATTATTGGCAGCGTGACCAAAATAAAATATTAATTAAAGTGCTGGTAGTTGAACCGAGCATAATTAATAAGAATACTGATCATGAGATCGTTGGAAAATTATTAGTGTTTGAATATGGAATCATGATCCTTGGATTCAGAAACCCTAATTTGATCAATTGATGACCGATTGATGGTTTATTTGAAAATTAACCATGCAATGAAGGAGAACTGGCTTCATGGGACCGTGGATCAACCATGAAATTCTCATATGCTCACGTGATAAAAAACCAAGACCTCTTTGAAGAGTTGGTGAGTTGATGAAAGAATGATTAAATGCTGGTTTAATCATTTATTGAATTACTGTTGGGTTCAGTATTAGGTGATAAAACCTAATTAATTATGAAAATGTGAGGGACCGACCAAGGGCTCATGAAACCGGCCCTGGGTGGTCACAGGATCAAATGATGATCGCTCCGTCAAATTATGAAATTATTTGGAAAGTTTTGGACCTAATACGTGCAATTGTGCAAATTAGGTCAAATTGTGAAAACACGTGGGACTGGCTCATTGCGAGCCAAAAATCCAACCCTGGTCGATCAAGGTAATGTGATTTCGTCGTTGAGACGTCCGTGTCTCAGTCCTGAGAATTTTGATATTTTCTGGTGCACGTTTGAGCGACTATTTGAGAAAATATGACAAAATTAGGGTTTTTTGATAAAATCGTCAAAACTTCATCGGATGAAGGAAAATAGTGAAAAAGTGAAAGAATTATGAAGTGTGGGACCGGTCATGGCCAAGGCATGGAAGGACGGCCAAGGGAGCTATCCCACACGTTTTTTTCATAATTTTTGTAATATTTTTCATGATTTTAGGGAAATATGATAAAATGAAGGAGTTTTGCCAAAATTAAAGAGTTTTGTTGAAATCAAGGAGTTTCCATGAGATGAAGGAAACATAAAAAATAATAATAAATAAAATAAGGGACATGCGGGCGTGTGGGACTGGCTTGGAGCATGGTTGGCCGGCAGAGCCCGGTCCCGTGCGTTTTCCCTAATTTTATGTATTATTTCATGATTTGAAGGAATTTTCATAATTTGAAGGAAATATCATGAAATCAAGGAATTTCATGGGATTATGAAAACATGAAAAATATGCTAATAAAAAAGTGGGACGTGTGAGCCACCTAGGGTTTGGCCGACCGGCCATGGCCCATGCACACGGGTTTCCCTAATTTTATTATTTTTCATGGGACCAAGGAGATATCATGAGATTAAGGAGTTTTCATGAAATTAGGGAAATAATAATAGAATAATGAGGAACCATGAGGTGTGGGGCCGGCTGGGACCAAGGCATGGCCGGTTAGCCAATGGTCATGCCCCATCATGTTTTTCCCTAATTTATATTATTTCCTCCGTGCGGAGGAAGCACCATAAAATTGAGGAGTTTCCTCAAAACTAATGATATTTGTTCAAGTGAAAGGTTTTTCATGAACTTAAGGAAAACAACAAAAATATGATAAAAATATGAAACCGGTGTGGGATTGACCACGACACGGTCGGCCGGTCAGTGGGTCCATGCTCCCAGCACCTTGGTCAATTTTTAATTATTTGTTATTTTTTCATCCTATTTTGTATAGGTTCATCGTTTCGTCGTATTTTGAAATATTCGTTCGTGCGGTGATTGTTAATGCATCATCGTTGAATACACTTGCACCATTTGAAACAAGGCTTACTCAGAGGTAGCTCTGATGCCCGTGCGTTGAATATTTATTACTAATCCATGGATTTCTGCTGGGAAGAACCACGGTTCGCGTAATGAAATATCTGCGAAAATATTTGAATATTTTCAGAAATTCTGCGGATGAATCCAAGAATTTAGGTTTGAGACAAGGCTCGCTCAGAGATAATTATGATATCCGTGCGTCCAATATTTATTACTAACCCATGGATTTCTGCTGGGAAGAACCATGGTTTGCGTAATGAAATATTTGCGAAAATATTTGAATATTTTTGAAATTCTCGACGGATGAATCCAAGAATTTAGGTTTGAGACAGGGCTCGCTTAGAGATAATTCTGATACCCGTGCGTCCAATATTTATTACTAACCCATGGATTTCTACTGGGAAGAACCATGGTTTGCGTAATGAAATATTTACGAAAATATTTGAATATTTTCAGAAATTTCAACGGATGAATCCAAGAATTTGGGAATAACTAATTCATGACTTTATACTAGCAGAGTAAGCCGTCCAGGAGAATTAATTATTCTGATATGAGCTTGCTGGAGCTTCATATCCTTTATATAGTCAGGGTAAACTCATTGTTTGTATTCTGAAGACATTATCTCTCTATACTAGCAGAGCAAGATGTCGAGGAGCCGTCCATCCCGTGATACTATATAGAAATAATTACTGAAGTATTCAGTATTCATGAGATATGCCGTTGTCCAGCTGTGAGACTACATATCTACATGTACTCTGAGAGAAAGTATTCTCAATCAGAGAATTCGATGAGAGACCCGTGTCTCAGAATTCATGTCTGACTGCTGGATCAGAGGTTCGTATAATTATGGGTTTACGATTTTAGCCTTTGTCGAAAATCCACTATCTACACATACGGATCAAGGAAAGTGTGTTTTCTTTGTGCTTTCTCTATGTGCTTCCGGGTTTAAGTTCACCTAGTCACATAGGTCGTGAAATAATTTCGACTAGTCACACAAGTCATAAAGTAGCTTTATTTCACACTGGAAGACTCAGGTTAGTAAGATAGACCATTGAAATCAATAAATATGAAGCTCTTTGTGTTTTCTTTGTGCTTTCTTTGTGATTTCTCTTTGTGTTTTTGTGCTTTCTATTTTTGCTTCCGGTTTGAATTTCAACTAGTCACACAAGTCATGAAGTAATTTCAATTAGTCATACAGGTCATGAAGTAGATTTAGTTCACATTGGTAGACTCAGGTTATAAGATTTGAACTTCAAACTTAGCAGGGTACATCATCGAAATTGGTAAATATTAAACTGAAGTGTTGATTTGAACTTTAAATGTGGTATAACGGCATACAAACTATGAACCAAGAAGCTCTGGGTTGATTATGATTTTAAAATTAGCAGGATACATCATTGAAATGGATAAATATGAAGCTTTGTGTCGATTCGAACTTCAAATGTGGTATAAGGCATACAAAGTATAAGAAGCTCCAGGAGGGTTCTGACTTCAAATTTAGCAGGATACATCATCAAAATCGATAAATATGAAGCTCAATGTCAGTTCAAACTTCAAATGTGGTATAACGGCATACAAAATATGAACCAAAAATCTCTGGGAGGGTTCTGACTTCAAACGTAGCATGATCCATCATCGAAATCGATAAATATGAAGCTTAGAGTCGATTTGAACTTCAAATATGGTATAATGACATAGAAACTATGAACCAAGAAGCTCTGGGAATATTTTAACTTCAAACTTAGCATGATACATCATCGAAATCGATAAATATGAAGCTCAGTGTCGATTAGAACTTCAAATTCGGTATAATGACAAACAAACTATGAATCATGAAGCTTCAGGACGGTTCTGACTTCAAACTTGGCATGATTCTATCGGAATATTCCCTGAAACCTTTAACCAACCCATTTTCGTCAACTTCGATACTGAACCTGGATCCGAGCTCTAAACCTTCCCGCAAGTTGACTATTATAACTCAGAAACTTCGTAAGAATAATGAATCCACCCATATACAAGTAAGATATTATTGGAATATTCCCCAAAACCTTATACACAACCATTTTCATTAACTTTGATACTGAACCTGGCATCGAGATCGAAACCTGGCCGGGAGTGGACTACTATAACTCAGAAACTTTGTAAGAACGATGAATCTACCCATCTACGTGTAAGATTTCATTATACTATTCCCTAAAACGTTAAACAAACTCCTTTTCGCCAATATCGATACTAAACCAGTCTCTGAGATCTAAATCTGACCGGGAGTGAACTATTATAAGTCGAAAATATCGTAAGAACGATGGATCCACCCATATATAAGTAAGATTCCATAGGAATATTCTCCAAAACCTTAAACACACCCATTTTCATAAAATTTAATACTGAACCTGGCTTTGAGATCTAAACCTGACCGGGAATTGACTACTATAACTCGGGAACTTTGTAAGAACGTTGAGTCTACCCATCTACATGTAAGATTTCATTGTAATATTCTCCGTAACCTTAAACACACCCTTTTTCGTCAAATTCCATACTGAACCTAGCTTCGATCTCATAACCTGGCCACAAGTGGACTACTATAACTCAAAATCTTTGTAAGAACGATGAATCCACACATCTACAGGTAAGATTCCATCATAATATTCCCCGAAACCTTAAATACACCCATTTTTGTCAACATCGATACTGAACCTGGCTCCGAGATCGAAACCTGACCTCGAGTGGACTAATATACCTCGAAAACTTCCTAAGAACGATGAATCCTCCCATCTACATGTAAGATTCCATCGGAATATTTCTCAAAACCTTATACACTCCCCTTTTCGTCAATTTCGATACTGAACCTAGCTCCGTTCTCGAAATTTGGCTGCGAGTGGACTACTATAAGTTGGAAACATCGTAAGAATGATGAATCCACCCATATATAAGTAAGATTACATCAGAATATTCCCCAAAACCTTAAACAAACCCTATTCTGGCATATTGTATGCATATCCTGGCTCCGAGGTCAAAACTTGGATGGGAGTGGACTACTATAAGTCAGAAACTTGGTAAGAACGATGAATCCATCCATTTACAGGTAAGATTCCTTCGGAATATTCCCCGAAACTTTAAACAAACCCTATTTTGGCATATTGTATGCATAACCTGGCTCCGAGATTGAAACCTGGCCCTGAGTGGACCATTATAAGTCAAAAACTTGGTAAGAGTGATGAATCCATCCATTTACAGGTAAGATTCCTTCGAAATATTCCCCAAAATTTTAAACAAACCATATCCTGGCATATTATATGCATAACTTGGATTTAAATATGGTTCAAGGGCATACGAACCATTAACCCTCAATGTCCGAAGTGGTTGTCACTCCAAATTTAGTAGGATATATCATGGGAACTCGTAAACATGAACCATTTAGAAAAAATAGTTTTTAGCAGAAGTGAGAAAAATTTACAAGAAGTGAAAAAAATTAGCAGAATCGGAGACAAAAATAATTTTTAGCAGAAGTAAGATTTTTTTTGCAGAAGTGGATAAAATTTAGCGGAAGTGAGAAAAATTTAGCAGAAGTGTTTACACCTCTATGACAATTCTTTTAAAGGTTGTGAATATTGATGATAAAAACATTTAGCAGAAATGAGAATAATTTAGCAGAAGTGAGAATTTTTTTTAGCAGAAGTGAATAAAATTTAGCAAAAGTGAAAAATTTAGCAGAAGTGTTTATACCTCTACGATAACTCTTATAAAGGTTGTTAATAGTGATGACAATTTTTTTTAGCAAAAGTGGGAATTTTTTTGCAAAAGTGAATAAAATTTAGCAGAAGTGAGAAAAATTTAGCAAAAATAGGATTTTGTTTTGCAGAAGTGAATAAAAATTTAGCATAAGTGAGAAAAACTTAGCATAAGTGTTTATACCTCTACGAAAACTCTTATAAAGGTTGTGATAGTGATGAAAAAAAAACACAAAACGACCAATATTGTGAATTCGGAAGGATGGTTGATGACTTCCACTAACACAAAGTAGACTTTGATACTGAACCTGGCTCGGAAAATTTTGTCGTAAAATTTTGCACAAGTGAAATTTTTTTTACTGGAAGTGCATAAAATTTTGCAGAAGTGAAAAAGTGTAACCATCCGTTACAAAAATTTACAGAAGTGCATTATCATTGTAGAATGTCTGTGAATGTTTACAGAGAAGGCTTCGCGTTGTTTGCGGCTCAAGTGATTGACCCTTATTTTTGAATATCATATTTTGTTATTACAACTCTTATAAAGGTCGTCAAAGGTTGACATGAAGTTAGTATATAAAAAAAATCAAAAACCTTACAGAATTGTGATAGTGTAGACATGGTTGATGGTTTAGACTAACGCATAGTAGGTTCATGTTCGAATCCCCTCGACACTATTTTATATTTTTTATATTTTGGTTGTCTTGAACAACTCTTATAAAGGTTGTTGTACATTTTCATACAAAAATAACACAAAAACCCCAAACCTGTGAAGTGTAAGGATGGTTGATGCCAACTATTTTTCTTAAAGATTTGTCGTTTGTTCTCTTGTCGCAACCTTTTGGTTCTAAAGGTGGGCAGTGATGCCATTCTACAACTCTTCCTTTGAAAAAAGTTGTAAAACATGAGATGTTCTACGACTTTTAGAAAAAAGTTGTAGAACTCCAGTTGTAGATGTATATTTTTCCTGTAATGTTTTACTAAAGAAGAAGTGTGGAATGTGGTGAAGCACATGGGTACAAACAAGTCCCCAGGACCTGACATCTTCTCAAATGAATTTTATAAAAGTTGTTGGCATATAATCAATGGCAATTTTATGAGAATGCTAGATGATTTTTTTTCAGGTTTGGTGCATTAGATTGGAGGTTAAACTGCTCATTCGTCACTCTAATTCCAAAAAATAGGACTCTTGCACTCGAAAAGATTTTATACCTTTAAGTCTTATTGGAAGTGCATACAAAATTATTTTTAAGGTTCTTGCCGAAAGATTGAAGTGTGTTAGGCCATTGCTCATATCAAATTACCAAGGGGTTTTATCAATGACAGACAAATACTAGATGGTGTGCTCATTGCGAATGAGTGTGTGATAGACATGGAGAAAGATTTTTACAATGTTAATTGGCAAGCTCTATTTATCATTCTTCATACATGGCTGCGGAGAAAAATGGATTGGTTGGATTAAATGGTGTTTTCTTCTTGTGAATGGCAGATCTACAGATAAATTTAAACCAACAAAAGTATTATGACAAGGTGACTCTCTTTCACCTTATATATTTTTGATAGTAGTAGAAATTCTCTCAAAGTTGATAAACAAAGCTGTTGAAAGGAGTCAAATTCAAGGTTTTAGTGTGACCAACACTAGAACAATGATCTCTCATCTTCTCTTTGCTGATGAAACCATTATTTTTCTGAATGCAACATCATATGAAGTTACGAGACTCTTTATTATTCTATCCATTTTTGAAGCTCTTACCGGTATGAAGCTAAACCTCGAAAAGAGTACTATGATAAGTATAGGTGCTTATGAGGTAATGGGGGTGATGGCAAAAGATTTGGGGTGTAAAACATAGAAGTTAGCTATAAAGTATCTTGGTTTTACCATTGGTGCTATTTTCAAAAGTATATTCGTGTGGGATAATATTCTTGAGAAGATGGATCTTAAGCTGGCTTCTTGGAAGAAAAAGTCTTTGAATAAAGGATGGGAGATTAGTACTCATTAAACATTGTTTCTCAACTTCACTAATATACTACTTATCTCTTTTTCACCTCTTAGTGTGTGTTGAAAATAAAATGGTAGCTTTAATGTGAAATTTTCTTTGGGGTTCTACTCTAGAAAAAAAGGAAGATGTTGTTAGCGGGTAGGAAGAAGGTTTGTCTCCCTAAGATCTGTGATGGTCTAGGTTTGAAAAATTTAAGAAGAACAAATAAAGCTTTGTTGGTAAAGTGGGCTTGGAGATATACAAGGCAAAAGAAGGTATTATGCAGAAAGTACGAAGAAACATTGATGCTTGTAGATGATAACTCGGATCAAGGAAGAAGTTTGTGGAGAAATGTTATGAGAATGGTTCCCAAGATTCAAAATCTTTCTAGTTTCTTGAAAGATCTTTTCTAGGATATTTTATAAAGCGACTAAGAACAAACAAGCATCAATCGTTGAGATGATTCAAGATGACATATGGGTTGGACATTTTAGAACTAACCTAAATGAAAATGAAAAATTGGACCAAAAGTTAAATAACCTTGTGCTTGTCAAAAAATATCATTCAGTTTTTTTTTCATTACCTACTATCCTCCAACAATCTTTAAAAGATTGAGCGAGGAATCAATAACTTGGTTGTCTTGTTATTTTTGAGGGGTCTTTAATTCGGATTTATAACCCCAAAATTAGGGGTATTAATGAACTGTTTTTAAGTTGTGAGGTTCTTGAGTCGTTAAGAATCCAAAATGCGCGTCATCTGATATATCTTGGCGGGGTCAACTTATTGGGCAAGGTTTCGCCTATTTTCCATCCCCATTTTTCCTAAATCCCATCCCAACTACATAAACCATATTTCATATAACTTATTTTAAAGTGGGTAAACGAAACTCTCTCTATTACTCATCTTCTCTTTCTCTCTTTAATGGATTTTCCTATTGATGTGGTATACAAACTAAAATTAAGACGCTAAGGGGATAAATAATTGGGTTTCAATTAGGTTTTTCATGAAATCAATTATCCCCAAATTCAATAATTTTTGTTAATGGATTATTTTTCTATTTACACACTATCTATTATGCAAGAAAATAAATTCAATCTTTAAAACCCAATGAAAATGGTAATATGATGATTAATTTTTTCAACCTAGTGGTTAATTATCGTAAAATAAGATGGAGTTTTATTTACCTTAGTTATAAAGAGTTATAAAAAATCTAGTTTGTGTGGTTGGGATGAGAATTAGGGAAACTAGGGAATCTGGGATAAGGAGATACTACACCTACCGATTTTTCATCCCGCAAATTATCACGAGAGAAAAATGGCCACGATTTGAGCATTGGGATCATCAATGGGTTAAAGTGGGGCCAGCCATTTGTTAGAGGCGGGATTTTGGATTGGGATGATAAATTGGTCAACCTAGCATTTTCGTGGAAATAGGTAAAACCTTGGGCAAAGTGTATAATGCTTCCAAGGGAGCGAACATCAAGAGTATAAAGTACAGTTTGGCTAACTTTTCATGTGTAAGTGGCGGTTCGGATTTGTCCTCACAAGAGATAAATCTAGGGATGTAATCGCTTTCCATAAGTGATGGTTGTGATTGGGATTAGAAATGCATCTAATGGACAAAATTTATCATGTCATTAACGTTTCATAATTATTCATAATAAATACTCTATTAATTTGCCATAATAATATTTTATTAAATGTCAAATTAAAAATGATAATATACTAGTACAACCGTTGCCACGGTGGGAGGGCCGACCAAAGAATAATCTGAAGATGGGGTTTGTCCGCGACTACTTTCACATTCCGATTAAGGAAAACTGATCTTTTCTTCCCGTTTCGGAAAAAGTGATACTTTCACCTCGTTTCCGAAAAAGTGACACTTTCGCCCCGTCTCAGAAAAAGTGATATTTTTGCCCCGTTTCATAAAAAGTGATATTTTTTCTGGAACAGAGCGAAAGTATCACTTTTCCCAAAACGGAGCGAAAGTATCACTTTTCCCAAAACGGGGCGAAAGTATCACTTTTCCCTAAACGGGGTGAAATTATCACTTTTCCCGAAACGGAATGTGAAAGTATTATTTTTTTCTGAAACAGAAAATTAATCGATCCATAAACCAAAATATGGTTGCAGCCTGTGTGGTGGTTTGCATAATGGAATGCATTCAATTTTCGTGAATTGCATCTAAAATGAAACTTTCACTTTTCTTGAAACGGATGGAGTAGTTTTATTAGTTGTAACGGAAAATTAGTTGATGCATAAACAAAAATATGGCTACATGATAGTATCCTTTGTGGTGGTTTGCATAATGGATTTACATTTAATTTTCTAAAATTGTGCCTAAAATGATAAATACCTCCGAATTTTTCGTAAAAAACTATAAAAACTCTAAATTTGATATTGTTGTTTGTACTCGTTGCGTATATTTTTTTATAAGCTTTCCAACGAGATAAAATTTGTAAAATTCCAAGGCAAGGATTTTTATATATGTTATATTAAAGTTTATATTCCAATTATACCCCTAAAAAATAGGATACACAAGGACAAGGACTTATAGTAATTGGACTAAAAGGAAGTGACAATTTTGTCTAGTGAAAAAGTAACCATGGACATGGAATTTCCAATCTTTTTATCAAATTGAACATTTGTGTTACTCTTCATTTTACAAAAAAGTGGTCATAAAAGGGACTCCCTCCCTTCGGGCCCTCCGGTCGGTCGGCCCAATAAATTATTCTACTGATGATGATAATAAACATACTTTATTAACTAATACTTAGGATTAGTTTGGTATTGGTGCGGGCTTTACAAAAGTGCTTTTCCGATTTACGTTACTGTGTCAAGCCACGTAAAACAAGCAATTGAATGATTGCCAATGTATGTTACTGTGCCGAGCTCTGTTAAAATAAAACGATTGAATGGTTGCAAATTATAAATGGTTGCAAATTATAAACTAAAGCTAAAACTATTTTAAAAAGCGATCAAATTGTGTTTGTAATGAGTGAGAAAATGGAAAAAGAAGACATATATCTTTGAAAATTATTTATTATATTTTATTGTGCTTAAAATAAGTAAATTTTTCTACTATTAGAGTGCATATATGTAATATTAAATTTACTAATTAATATTATTACTAAAAAGTACTATTTTTCCTAACCAATTTAAAAAAAACAATAATTGCTTAATATTTATTGTTGATAAATTAAAGTATATTTCGGTGATATGGTATAACATAAAATGGAGTTTGAAAATAAAAAAAAATTATTTTTAAAGAATAAAATATAACGGATTAATAAAAATGGTGATATATAGATTCAATGATAAATTTTTTCAGTTATAAAAAAAAAGATGGGATAAAATTGGAAAATAAAATATGAAATTAGGTTGAACTATAACATTTGTTTTTGAAGCTTTTAAAAGCTCTTTCTCCCGCACTTTTAAAATTGAGTTCTTTTGGAAGTGTTTTGCATAAAAAAACACTTTATGAAATCTTTACCAAACACTAGGATGAAAAAATATGGCTATAAATATGTTTTCAATGTACTTTTTATTTTTTGAAAGAAAAAAGAGTAACAAACTTAGTTATATTAGCTAACAATTATATAAGTGGATCATAGTGACGGTGGAAAGTATTGGTGACCAGTGAGTAATTTCGCATCGTCTCATGTATTTCTTGATAAATGGTTTAACATTATTTTTATTCAATGATGATGGATAACAGATTTTATTGTAAGTAGAGCGTATTGTTATTAGTATTTTTATGCAACGAATGACCTAACATTTGGAAGTGTAATGTCGTAGAATGCAATGTCCCGAACCTCTACCGATAATATCTTCACTTAGCCACTGCGGTCATCTGAAAATATGGGGTTTTCAATGGTCATCATTGAGGTCATCCAACAACAACTTCTCAGGAGGTCACTCATCTTAGGATTACTCAATATCGAGCATGCTTAACTATAGAGATTTTTCGCCAACTATGAAGCCAATTATGCTTAAAAGGTCTCGGTGTTAGGAAAGGACAAACCATTACCTATATTCCACTTGACGAATCCAACCTACCGAGTTGGAGTACTATAATACCACAAACTTAATCAAGAGTCGTCCTCGGCTCCGGATTATGTTCAATCCTAGACTCTAGCATTTTTTTCTCACCCATGAGACCCTTTCCCGACACAATTCGGCAAGCATACTCTTTCACCCTCGATGTGTAACTCGTGGTCGACTCTAATACCATTTGTAAAGACATGATCCTTCGCCAATACTGTCCCCACTTAGTCACTGCGGTTATTCGGCAGTGTGGGTTTTCAATTAACATTGATGTGGTCATCAATTAGTAGTTTTCTTGGAGGTATCCCATCCCTAAATAGCTTTCACCAGAGAACGCATAAATACATTGCTTTTTACCAACTCTGGATCCAAATATGTTGAAAAGTACAGAATGTTACGAAAGGACAAGCTATTACCTATATTCCATTCGGTGAAATCTTCCTGCCGAATTGAATTACATACATAATATATTTTGGAATTTTGAAAAACTAGAACTACATCGTATGTGAGTAAAATGGTTGTCATCGGAAATGACTTAACATTTCAAAATATAATAGCTTAAGTGAACGAATTAGCTTTTCATTATGTCATTGAAATAGTAAGAACATACAATACGATATGTAATGTTGAGTCAATTCTTAGTTTTACTCTTTCTAGACTATTCTTAAATCGGGGAAAAGTAATAAGGATCCGAACAATGTTAATCTCTACACAATTATTCTTGAGACGAATTAGTTCAGGTGTTGTAGTTTTTTTTACAACTTACATAGTTTAATATTTTGGTTCTACTCGGTTGTTGGAGTATGTGGCGCGATAAACCACATATGTATAGCTAGGGATAGTCCCTCATGGAATAAAGAAGAATACACGTGGATCTTAATAAGCTTGGGCATATCCATACATAGCACCGAGTCATTTTAATTAAAAACCCAACACTTATTATCCCAAGGTGGTCAAATGGGGTTCGAGGTTATGTGATCGGGCCCTGAGTAGTGTATGGTGGTCCTTGAAGATCCTAACAATTGGTATCTGAGCCCATGGTTGGGGCTACCGTTCGAACGTAGAAGTGGTTGTGGATGTCACTCGGTTTAGGGTGCAAGTGGAGTCAGACTCAAGGTGGAGCAGGCAAGGCCCAAAGTTGAGCTGGCGCTCAAGGTGGAGTTAGTGTCTCACCCATTAACTCAGGTAAAGCATGAATCTAGATCGTCAAGGCAATGCTCAAGGTTGAATTGGCGCTTAAGCTGGAGTTAATGTCTTGCACATTAACTCTCAAGTGGAGCAAGGTTCTAGGTGGGCAAGAAAATGCTCAAGGTGGAGTTAGTGCTTGCCTTATCATTAACTCAAGGTGGAGAAGGATTCCAGGATGTATAGTGAGCATAATCATGATCGATGGGTAGCATATACACATGGTAATCATATGGTGGAGTCTGATTGGACTGGTTAAGTGGTTTAATCTGACCAAGGTGGAGATTGTTAGATTATGTGGCGCGATAAACCACATATGTATAGCTAGGGATAGTCACACATGGAACAAATAGGAGTACATGTGGAGCTTAATAAGCTTGGGCAACTCCTTACGTAGCACCGATGCCTTTTGGATTAAAACCACACACCTCTTATCCCAAGGTTGTCAAGTAGGGACAACATCGGTGCTATGGTCCATGAAGATCCTAACATCCTTCACTAAAATAAGGAAGATGCAGAAAGGTAATACCAGTTCAAAGGATCGATAAGATACATATCAAATAATATTTTTATGGGGGGGTAAAATATGTAAAAATAAATTCCGATATAATTTCATGGCTGGCCTGAGGATACAACTCGAGAAAGGAAACACATAGTATGAGAGAATGTCAAGCGGAAATGCTAGAAAGGATTTTTGGAGTGAATAATAATAATATCTATCGGGTGTTCATTTACTTTTGTAATGATAAGAAAGATAAACTTAATATTAATAAATATCATATTTAATATTCATATATCAGAAAATGCATAACTAAATAAAAATTATATCCGTGTCATAACGCCCTAATAGTAGGCATAAAAAATACTCAACTGAAGCACTAAATTAAGACAATACAGCATCATACAACGTGAGACCGAAAAACAATTAGGCGGGATAGTAGTCTAAATAATTAAGATCATTAACCTTTGTAGGTCATCGTACTATGATGAATAACTACGGTTGTTCATCAACCTCATTCCTAGAACCAAGGGAAGGGAAGCTAAGGTTTTCAGATCAGAATAAGTACCACAAATAGAAATTTCTATACAAGAACAGTGAGTGCATTTTGAGGGGATTTTCAACTGCTGTTTTATGACGACACTAGTACGCTAAACGTCCATCAATTCAACTCATTTCTTGTTAGCATTACACATTAAGGTACCATATTTCTATGATACTCTCAATATGCATTTTCTATTAGGAACTTAAGTAAGATATGTCAACAGTCAACATATTCTAGTATTATTTTCAGCATATACAATTTTGTACGTATGACAAAATATGGTCCCTCTGTGGTGTCACATAGGTATGATTACACTGTAGCAAACCTCAAATGCCAATATGTTAGCTTAACCAACTCTTCCCAGAGGCCCTACAGTTGCTTACTACAAATAGCTACCAATTTGGCCGTTGGTATATCAAACAGATCAGCAAGAATTTTCTTCAAACTCAATTTGGAGAAAACTTTATTGTTCTTCATTTGTATCCTTAACAACATTTTACTGTCAACTATGGGTTCATTAGGTTCATTGAATTCATGCAACGAAGAAGAATTGTTAATTCAAAATGTTTGTGAAATCTACAACAACTTATCAACCTTAGAGAGCCTCAAACCTTCAAAAGATGTCAACACTCTTTTCACTCAACTAGTCCTGACTTGCATTCCACCATCCCCAATTGATGTAACCAAATTATCAGTCACAGACCAAAGAATCCGCTCCGAACTCATTCGTCTCTGTGGGGAAGCCGAAGGCCTCTTAGAAGCTCACTATTCGACCCTTTTAGGTTCTTACGATAACCCACTTGATCATATCAACACCTTTCCATACTACACAAATTACGTCAAGCTTGGCCGCCTTGAGTATACTATACTGAGCAATTATATTACAAACCCAAACCCGAATCATATCGCATTCATTGGTTCTGGTCCAATGCCTCTTACTTCCATTGTCTTGGCTTCAAACCACCTGAAGACCACTACCTTTCACAATTACGATATCGACGTATCTGCCAATTCTTTGGCTTCTAAGTTGGTTTCTGCGGATCCCGACTTGTCAAAGCGGATGTTATTTCATGATACTGATATTATGAATGTCACTAGTGGTTTATATGACTATGAAGTTGTTTTCTTGGCTGCTTTAGTTGGTTTGAACAAAGCTGATAAGCGCAAAGTGATTGATCATTTGGCTAAGCACATGGCTCCAGGGTCCTTACTGATGTTGAGGAGTGCTCATGGTGCTCGTGGGTTTCTCTATCCCATTGTTGAGCCTAGTGATTTACCTGGTTTTGAGGTTCTCGCGGTTTTTCATCCAATGGACGAGGTAATAAATTCAGTACTTGTCGCCCGTAAGATTAAAAATGAAGTGAAGCAGTACTAGCAAGTTCATCATTGATCAGTGAGGCTTGGACCACTTACTTTGAGCACCTGGATTTCTGTTTTTACCATCTTTTTCCTTTCTGTTGGTAGAGGTTAATCTGAAAGTGGAGAAGCCTCTGCTTCAAAATAAATTTCTGTATTTTCAAGTGTGTGAGATGTAAGCTTGATTTATATAAAATTATGTCTTAAAGGAAATCCGGGTACAATACGGTGTGAATCCGGTCAGTGACATTTTTTCCTTAAAAAGGACGAAATCTAAAATGTTTTTTCATTAACAGAATGATAAAAATGGTGCAGCCATTACAGACACGATCAAAGACAGACCATGAGCACTTACACTAATAAACAACTGACTTGACAAAATTTTAGACAGGATAACTTAACTATTCTCGCATTAGTATGTCACACTAGATGCATATATGTAGCAACTCAACCAGAGATTTGAATTTTAACCAAATTTCAACCCCAAATATAGATTGGAATGAGCCTCCTGGAGCTCACGTAGCCAGAGCAGAGTTTCCACGATTCGATGAACAAGAGGTTAAGTTCAAAGTTAAAGTACAGCTTGTTTAATCCATGTTAACTGCTTATCTTTTTTTCTCTTTCAATTATTCAAGCAACAACTTGTAGAAATCTGTTTCCAGGAAATTTGGTGTTTCAAATCTCTCAACTATATTCACTGGGAGATGCCCAGAATCCCTTGCTCATATATTTTGTCTTAAAGCTCTTGGCAATTGTGTTGTATATCAAGATTGAATCAAAACAAAGAGTTTCATTGAATGAGTTTTCATTTAGATAACATTAATACAATGTTTTTGATATTTTTGGATGATTACAAATGATACTACAAATGCCTATTTATAGGCTTACAAAGAGAAGAAGAGAACTATGGCTATGGAGGCTAACAACTATGCCTTTGGAGGCTAACAACTATGCTTATGGAGGCTAACAACTATGCCTTTGGAGGCTAACAACTATGCCTATGGAGGCTTACCTTATATTCTTTGTTTCTAGAATAATCTACATGTTTAGAACATGTTTAGAGGTAATTCTAACACTCCCCCCTCAAGCTGGTGCATATATGTCGCTCATGCCTAGCTTGCCAACAAACTTCAGAAATATTTTACTTGGAACTGCTTTAGTTAGAATATCAGCTACCTGTTCTTCCGATCTAATTCTAGGTAACTCCACGATCCCATTATCCAACTTCTCTTTAATGAAGAACCTATCTATATCCACATGTTTTGTGCGATCATGATGAACTGATTGTGTGCAATATCACACGCCGCTTTGTTATCGCAAAGACAAACGAATTGGTTTCCTAGGAGGATACCCCAATTCAGTTAGTAGACGTTTTAACCACATAACTTCGCAGATACCCAACGCCATACCTCGCCATTCAGCCTCTGCACTTGATCGTGAAACAACTCCTTGTTTTTTGCTTCTCCATGTAACAAGATTACCCCCAACGAAGGTAAAATATCCTGAAGTAGACCTCATATCATCACATGACCCACCATAGTCAGAATCAAGATATGCCTCCATACTTTTGAAGTCTTGACCTTTCTTAAACAAGATCCCTTTTCCTGGAGCAGACTTCAGGTATCTTAGGATTCACATTACCGCATTCATATGTGTTTCTCCAGGATTATGCATGAATTGACTAACAATACTCAATGCATATGCAAGATCGGGTCTTGTATGTGCCAAGTACATTAGTCTACCCACGAGCCTTTGGTATCTTCCTTTATCAAGTGTACTTGGTTGCCATCCGAACATAATTTCAAACTGGCTTCATCGGTGTATCTACAGGTTGACATGTCATACCTGTTTCCTACAACAAATCAAGGGCATATTTTCTTTGTGACAAGAATATTCTTTAGCTGTTCGAGATACTTCAATTCCAAGGAAGTATTTTAAAGAAGCAAGATCCTTCATCGAAATTCACTTGATAGATAATTTTGGAGAGCCTTTCTTTTTCTGGATCATCTCCCAGTAACTATCATGTCATCTACATATATGATTAAAGCTGTAATCTTACCTCGATTTTTCTTTAAGAATAAAGTATGATCTGAATTTGCCTGACGATAACCAAATGCTCTCATAGACTTGGTAAATCTTCCAAACCACGCTCTCGTAGATTGTTTCAGACCATACAATGACTTGTTTAACCTGCAAACTTTTCCGTTATGCAACTCTGACTCCATCATTCCTGGTGGAAGCTGCATATACACTTCTTCGGACAAATCTCCATGTAAAAAGGCGTTTTTGAAGAACACACTTGGGCCAAAGTTTTTATAAGATCACAGAACAACTATCAGACTCAAAATATAAGTGTAAACAGTAAACTAAGACACCGTAAGGCTTAAAGAAAAGTCACGGCAAAAATACAGTGCAAATCCTAAAAGATACACGTTTTCGGATTAATTTGGTCTTCAACGGGGGGGGGGGGGGTTGGAACTACAAAAGATAACAGCTGCAGTAATTCATATTTCCTCTTTAAACCGAAACAGAACCTAGACAATCGAAAATTGCATTCAAAGAAAACACAATGACTTGTATAAGTTCATATGAATGAAATATAGAGCAGGATAAAACAATGCACTAGATGGGCATAAGACCTATGATAGTTCATACCAACATGTTTCGACGCCAGAATGAGCTTAGGCGATACAATGAGATTGACACTGAAATGGAGAAACTTAGTTTACTGGATTGTAATACAAGCTCTTAAAAAATTAAGTATACATTTGAATTACCTTGGTGCTGTCAGAATCATCCTGAAACCATTTCAGTGAGATCGAATTGTGAAGGGTAAAATGAACCCAACTTAAATCTTAAATCACTGGTTGTATGAGTTCCCCCAACTGAACAAATGGAACATTCACTTTAATCTTAATGATTATACCTGATCTTGTGAGCATCAAATTCCTCTCTGGAGTTGTAAATATTTCCTACTTCAACTCCAATGGTATCCAGTGACGGAGCCAAGGCACTCTGCTGGCGGGGTCAAAACAAACTAAGGGATATAACTAATATCATATTATCTTTTTTGCCCCCACAAAAGCCTATATTTAACTAGAAACCCTCTCATATTTACACTAGTACCTAAAAACAAGTGGGGTCCGGCGACCCCATTTATCTCTACATAGCTCCGTCCCTGATGGTATATATTCCCGTACTTTTTTTCTTGCTTAAATTGTCCGTGAGAGGATAAATCATAATGCTGAATGGATTCAAAGGGATACATTGTTCTTCCTCCATCACCACATTCCCATATGAAACCACTTATTAATCTACATGATGTCATTTGCAGAGTAAAAAGAGGGAGACTATTACTAGAAGATATATGAGAAGTAAGTTTTTGCTTGATTCTTGTTTTCTACACTCGGATTTGATGATTTTATGGTTTAGGGTTTGTGGCGGCTTGAGGGACAGAGCTGGAGTGGATGGGAACATGGATTCTGGGAAGGAAGAAATGAAGAAGAGGATTCTTCACTATTTAGGGTTGTTTGGAGTAGGATCGGTCAAAGCTAGTTAAAGGTCATGGGTCTACTCTCCAGCGTCTACGATGTTACAAACCCACGACCACGAGCCCACAACCTCAAACATGTTTTCTTTTTTCTTTTCTTTTTTAAACTTTATTTATTATTGGATAAAAATTTGCTTTGGTAATGCTTTTATTTTTCCCAAAACACTTTCAAAACCTATATATGTCAATAAGTTTTGAAATTGGTGTTTGGTAAAAAAAAAATCAAAGTACTCCAAAGCACTTCCCAGATTCCTCAATTTTTAAAAGCTGGGGAAGAGAAGTTTTTAAAAGCTACAAAAGCATAAGCTTTGGTCCCACCAAAATTTAATGCTTGATACAATATCCTTTTTGTCCCTATTTTATTTTATAAATGACAAAGTTACCCTTAAATATATGAGCAAAGGGCACCCAAATTACACCTTTTGTGGAAAGGTGCGGGCAGGGAAGAAATCGTTAAAAAGGTGAAAAAATATGCTTTCCTCACTCGCTCGACCAGGTGAGTCAAGCCTTCCCGTTTTATTCCCAACCTACCCTTCCTGGTCGGGTTAGTTAATTACCCCTAGTTAGGTTAGGTTAGTTAATCACCGGTGATTGAGTTTGTAATGATGTTGTTGATGGCAGCGGATTATGGCAGTGGTCCTGATGATGATGGCAGTGAAGACGAGTGAAGACGGCAGTGATGATGGCAGTGAAGACGAGTTGGAAACTGTGGTCCTGATGATGCAAGGGGAAGCTTGGATCTCGAGCAGGTGATTATAGAAGTTGTTGCTTGAGTGATCATGGTTGTTTGATGTTCGTTAGTGAAGAGTTGAACAAATGGGAGAAGCTCGATGGATGAAGATAAGATGGAGTTGCTTCCATTGGCAGTTGGCAAAGATGATGAGAAAATGGAGTTGCTACCATTTTCTCAGGATGATGAGAAAATATTAACATCGATCAGTTAATCAAGCCAATACAGTTCCAGCAATCAATCCTTCAACGTACACCATGAAACCTTTTGTCTTGGAATGTTTTCTGACTCACACAACTAGCGTACACATTTACATAATGCACATTTCATACTTCCTTTCACATATCACAATGAACAAGAAAAATAAAAACTATGTACATTATTTATTTCATAAGTTACAATTTTCCAAGTTATGTTCATGCTTTGGGTGGTTGCGGCCTCCAGAACCACAAAGTTTTAGCAAACACACTCCAGGGATTTCATCCATCCTGCACAATTGGATTCATAGAATATACAGACTTGGGGAATTAAAAAAAATGAAAATATTAACATCGATCAGTTAATCCATCAAGTTAAAGTCTACTTCTCAACATGGTGACCAGCACCAGCACCACCATCTTCGTCATCATATGAGAGATTAATGGCGACTTTATAAGAATGTTGTACAATAAATGATCTGCACTGTACAATAATGCATTGCCTCAGCAGTGAAAGAGCGGAGAATCAAGTATATCATTGCTGGTCCTCACTCTTGCAGACGGCCATTCTCTGAGATCTCGATTGGTTTTGCCTATTCTTTAGAATTTCAATGTATGAATGGAGCTGAAGCGGAGAATCAAGTATATCATTGAAGGTGCATCCACCACTAGAAACACCAAGAGATTTACTGCTTTCGAATACCGGCCTACCGCGCTCAAGTTGGGAGAGTTGATTCAGATTTTGTGGGTATCATTTTCTGAGGATCAGATTTTGTTAGTTTTGTTCAATGAGATGAATGGTCCCATTGCTAACAATCTAAATATTATTATTGTTTACCCAATTTATTATATAAGACATGTTTGCATTTCTACCCATTTTAATTTTTTGGGTAGCATGTTTACCCAATTTATTATATAAGACATGTTTACACTTCTACCTAGTTTATTTTTTTGGGTATCCTGGGAACTCACCCGACCAGGAAGGGTAGGTTGGGAATAAAATGGGAAGGCTTGACTCACCTGGTCGAGCGAGTGAGGAAAGCATATTTTTGTCACCTTTTTAACGATTTCTTCCCTGCCCGCACCTTTCCACAAAAGGTGTAATTTGGGTGCCCTTTGCTCTAAATATATATACAATCAATTTTTTATTTAATATATTTTATTCTTTAAATATTATTATATTGTATTTTTAAGCTTTTTATGATACCATTTCATTTAATTTGTCTAAAATACAATGTAATACAAAGTAAAAATACTGAAGCGCTTCAGTCTTTTTAACTAAATTCAAGACAGGGTCTAGTCAACGAAAATCAGTCCTAACATTGAAAATTTACTTCATAGGGTGGCAAAAGCAAGTAGCTGGTGAGCTATCCTTGTATTGATTTTGTGTGTAGATGTTCTTCCTCCTATCTGACGAAGATTGACCAACAGATTGGACTTGGGACTCTCACCTTAGTTCGGCTATTAATGAATGACTTGTTCAACTGATATCTAAAGTGCCTAGTTTTCTGAGGCTTTTAGATTTGAATCAAGTTCCATCATATAAGAAGAAATAATCGTTTCATGCAGCTGAAATGGTATCTTATGAAGTCTCTATATGGGTCTGATCTCTACTATGTTAATATGAGGTGAGTCATGGCGCAAAAGCAGCTCTCTTTGGTTATTTCCTTCTTCTCCCAGGTTTCCTTTGTTGCATCCATCCATTGCCAGGTTCATCTCTAATGTGATGAAAGTGGGTCTCAAAAAGGGATATATTAGGTTCAAATCGTCTTTCTTAGGGAGTTTACTGACTCATATGTTCTATCTTTCTCACAAAACAATCTAATTGAAGCAGATGTCATGTCAAATTTATTTACAGAGCAGGCTTTCTCTTACAAAACGAGGATATCCAGACTTTGCAGATAAGGTTTTTCGTAGTTCAAGATCGGATTGACCATGAATTTCGTATAATAAGTGAGCAGAACCAGGTTTTCAGATAGAGCGCTTCGTAATGACTATAAGTCTTTTTAGGACAGAGATTCATTACCAAGTCTAATTAGTGGAGTTCTTTCTTTCGTTAGTTGGGTTGAGTTCGTTCGGACAAATACAGTTGTTTTCTTTTAGTATAAGAATAAAAAGTTCTTTCATTTTAGTATAATTGAATTTCTTAGCTCGTGCAATTCACTTCTTCTTTCAACTCTTTAGTACTTAGGTTCATTCAATTGGTGCATTCATAAATAGGAACAAGACCAGAGATAGGGACTTGAGTATTGGACAAGTCTAATGAATACGAGAAAGACATCGGAATGCTGGTACAGAACCCTGGATTGCAAGAGGTCAGCTTTCTTCTCTAAGAAAACGCTCTTAGTTCAGTTCGGTAGAACGTGGGTCTCCAAAACCCGATGTCGTGGGTTCAAATCCTACAGAGCGTGTTGAAAAGAATGACTTAAAAGAAAGATAATCATAAGAGCTGTCGTCCGTTGTTCCTCAGTAGCTCAGTGGTAGAGCGGTCGGATGTTAACTGATTGGTCGTGGGTTCAATTCCTACTTGAGGAGAGTTCAATTTAGGGAGAGTGGCCGAGCGGTCAAAAGCGACAGACTGTAAATCTGTTGGAGTTTTTCCTACGTAGGTTCGAATCCTACCTCTCCCAGTTAACTTAATATAATAGAAAAAGAGTTTATGAGACGCAATGAGTTGGCTAGGTAACATAATGGAAATGTATTAGACTGCAAATCCTGGAATGACGGTTCAAGCCCGTCCTTGGCCTCTCCCCCAGTTCATAGATCCCCTGCTATGATAACTTTCGGCATCAAAGGACAGTGATTGAGACTTTTCATTCCTCTCGAGCGATTTGTTTATTGTAGAGGCTTATAGTTTAATTGGTTGAAACGTACCGCTCATAACAGTAATATTGTAGGTTCAAGCCCTACTAAGCCTATACTGAGCCTTTACGGGTGTATAGCTCAGTTGGTAGAGCATTGGGCTTTTAACCTAATGGTCGCAGGTTCAAGTCCCGCTATACCCAAACTTAGACACGAGCTGAAGCATTTTTTGTCCCTTTCGTCCAGTGGTTAGGACATCGTCTTTTTATGTCGAAGACACGGGTTCGATTCCCGTAAGGGATAGGTACTCATCCCCGGACGGCGGTTTCATTGTTGAGTGATCACTCTCTATCTGGAGTCATTTCATAGATAGGTACTCATTATCTTTCGGAGATCGAGATGGGAACTCAATGCCACGAGCAGAGAGACTAACGGCTCTGAAAGAGAGAAAGACCCATCCTGGGATTGTAGTTTAATTAGTCAGAGCACCTCCCTGTCAAGGCGGAAGCTGCGGGTTCGAGCCCCGTCAGTCCCGACATAAGATCCAATTTCATCGATCAATGAATTTATCCTCCTCCACTGACGCGCTAAAGTTTAGGAGTTATGGGGCGGATGTATCCAAGTGGTTCAAGGAAGTGGATTGTGAATCCATGATCCGCGGGTTCAATCCTCGTCATTCGCCCATCAAGAAAAGGGACAGGAAGATCCCAACTAGAAAGATTTATATGCAAGAGTAAATTCCTTGGATGGATGTCTGAGCGGTTGAAAGAGTCGGTCTTGAAAACCGAAGTCTTGCATAGTAATACCGGGGGTTCGAATCCCTCTCCATCCGGTGCTTTAGCGGGTTAGAGGAATTGGTCACTTCATCAGGCTCATGACCTGAAGGCTACAGGTTCGAATCCTGTCCCCTCCTTAGTGAAAGGCAAGGTAGTGTTCTACACTAACTAACTTGCTAAGAGTAAGGTCATTTACCCACTTTCTTGTTCTACAAGGGTCCAAGAAAAGGGATGCGCACGCTAACATTGCCCATCTATTACTAAGGGGGATTTATAGGTAGGAGCCGTTGCTTGTTGACTCCATCTTTTTCCTTTGAATTTCTCTTAGATTCCACGTACCCAAAATGGATCCGATCAAATATTTTACTTTTTCCATGATCATCTCTTGTATTGCTATTTGGGGCATCCTCCTTAATAGACGAAATATTCCTATAATTACTACTTCTTTTATTTCCCTGGCCCTTTGCTGGGTTTCTTTAGGATTTCACGGTGCAAAAACACCGATTACTCAAGTAATGATAGACATGTCCCTCGACGTCTTTTTCTTTCTTATTCTGATTTTGGTGTTTGTATTCTGGTACCAAAAAATGCAGAAGCCACGAATTCCATTACGAAGAACTAAAGTGTCTAAGCCCCCAATGGGCTCAATCCAGAAGTTGATCCCAGGATGGGTAACCTCTTATGCGGTTCCTCTTTCTCAGTTTCTAATTAAAAAAAATTGGGTAGCTTGAAAGAAAGGTAAGATAGAGTCTCAAGGTAGGGTCGGACGAAGCCCGCTGGGTGACACATGGTTGTACTGGTCAGCTTTGGGCTGGAGATTGACGATTGACTGCGCGTTCTTTGACATCTCGTGGTGGAGTACTCTCTGACACATTCACTCTATTATTGCCTCCTATTCTTGAGGGAGTTTTCGGGATTTATAGCAGATATTAAATTTTTCCTAAACCGAGTTCGATTAAGAAAGGGCGTTAAGCATAATAAGAAAAGGGAGACGGGGGGAACTTAGAAAAAAGCTTTGAGTGTAGTCATGGATATCGCTAATAGACTTGCGAGAAATGAGAAAGAAATCTCTCAAGTGGAAGAGGAGAAGCTCCAACAGGAGCGAATGCTTGGTCTGTTCTGGGAGCATCCGCCTGCTCTCGATCCTGAGGCCGTTGGAAGAGCGATGCAATAGATCCGGGACCGCATTCGCGATCTGGAAGACAAGAAGAGGGCCCTCCTTCAAGAGAAGGAAGCTCTCCATGTGGATCTGGCCTTTGCCTTAGAGAGCAACCGTGGGAGAAATGGAGACAACGGGGGGAACTAATAAGAGTCCGTCGACTCTTTCTAAAAGATTTCCATAAATAAAAGAAAGTAGTGACTTTCTCTTCTGTCTACTTGTTAAGGCCTATCCTTGGACTTCTCTTTTTTAAATAAAAAATGTAGTTAGCATAATGCTTTTAAAGCTCTAGTAAAGGCATATGTGGTTGTTTATGTAATGTAGTGCTTTATGTAGTAGTAATGAATAAATCTTTTGGATAAATGTTTTTTCTCTACATGCCTTTCAATCCATATTTCTTTTTGGAGTGATAAAAATTCTACTTGAGCATCTAAATCTGGGTCACTACTAGCAAAAACATCTCTGAACAAGATTCAATAGCCACTCACTAATTGAGACCCGGAGCAAAGGATGAATTTAGACCCTGACTCTACTATAAAATAAAAAAAGTAGGATCAAAAGGGGGCCAAACAAGCAAGGGCTTTCTTGCTGGAGATTAGTGCCGAAAGAAACTAAGAGGACTTGTAGCTGAGTTCATAAGAACGAAGGGGAGAAAGGAGAGGTAGAAAAGTATGTTCGAAAGCCAGCATATCTCCTAGTACCCCTTCCTGGATGTTCCATAACCAAAAGCACCCTTTCCGGCTTGGAAGGAAAGGCTAATTTAGGCTTAGAAGCAAGACCTGGTTCCAGACAAAGAAAAATTCCTACTAGTCCTGTAGGGGCAAAATATTGTCACAACAATATTCCTGCGAAATAAACAACTGTTCTGCGATGCATCAATAATAAACGAATTACTCTGCGGCACATCAGTGATATTATGCGACACATCCAAAGATGACTTAAACAATGACGTAATGACTGAAAACGACAGAAACACGAAGAAAGTGTGACATGTTTGCGGTATATCAATAAAACCTGCGAAAGATAAAGGCGGTGCCTGCTGCGATTTATCGCAAGAACTCAGATCCGAAGTTGAAGGGAATCTTAGCTGTAAATGAGCTGTCATGAGCTGTAATCCACTATGTAAATACCTATATAAAGGAGATGAGTAGTTCCAGAGAGGAGGATGAATTTTTGAGTGTTAGGAAAGTTTTTAGGAGAGAGAAAAATCTTTGTTAAGTGTTCTGTGTTCTTGATTTATGTAATTCCTTAAGGTCATATTAATGAAAAAGTGTTCTTAATCTTCAAATTATGTCTTCAATATTGATAGATTCTTGAATAGGGTGTAGTGTGGGAATTCCTGCAACTACATTTTGGCGCCTGAAACTTGAGGAGAATCAAGCTTGAGAAATTTCAAATCGCAGTTTGAAGATTTGAAGAAATTATTATAATTGAAGAGAAATGGCTAGAAGGAGGAGAAATACATCAAAACCATCAACAACGGTGAGAAGAAGTAAAAGAATTGCAGGGGAAGGAACAGTTGAATTGGAAGGATCTTTAAGGAACAGATCAGGAAGAAGTAGAATGAGAAATGGAGCAGAAAATTCAATCCAACCACCAAATCAACAAATACGAGCACAAGATAGAAATATGGATCATGATAGAGTAAGTGTGCATACTTGGAGGTCGGATTCGATAGAAGAGGCGGAAAGTCAAGAAGAGGAAAGAAATCAAGAAATGGAGGGAGGATTAATTCATGAAGGACGTGAAGTGGAAGATGGTTTAAGACAAAGGATACAGGAAGAAAGAAGGTTAGAGGCAGAAGAACGTGCTAATCTTACAAGGCAAAATCATGAATTAAGAATGGAAAATTTGAGGTTGCAAAACAGAAGATCAAGAAGCAACATGAGATCAAATTCAAGATCATATAGAGAAGAAGCAAGGAAAAATCTTCCTATACAAAATATTGAGGAAAATTTGATAAATGATCGTTATGCTCCACGCGATGAAACTTTAGACATTAGACATAATCAGATAGAAGGATAAATCAAGAAGAGAGAAGGAGAATGTTACGTGATGAAGAGATTCGAAGAAATCGCAGGATTATCGAAGATGATATTGAGAGACATTATATTGAGCAAGTACGCTTAGCGGGAGAAAGAGAGAGATTGCGAGCAGAAGTAGAAGAGCAAGAAATTCAAGCAGCGTTGCGTCGAATAATCATGACAATCGAGAAAACGACGTGCGCAAAATCGTAATAATGATAATCTCAATGAGGAATATGAGAGAGTTCGCAGAGACATAGAAAGGAAACGAAGAGAAACATTAAGGGATGAGGAAATTCATGGAGAAGAGAATGAAAGACAAATAAACTTGCAAGAAGAAGAAAGTCGCAGAAGAAGGCAAAACCAAGATGTTGAAGAAGAAGCGAGAAACATCGCAAGACAAGAAAGGCATGAACGCAGACAAAAGAGAAGTTGTGTTGAAAAGACCAATTGAGCAAAATTCGATAGGAATGAACAAATTTTGCGAGAATTGGCAGTAAATGAGAGGAATAATAAATAACAAAAAGAGAAGGAGGAAGAAGACAACTTGATGAGGCAATCGAAGAGGCTGCGAAAACTCCATTTACTCAAGAGGTACAATTAGGAGGGATACCTCCAAAATGTAATTTACCGGTGTTGACCAGTATATTTGATGGAACTACGTGTGATGTCCAACATATCAAAGCTTATATTCGATGTATGATACAATGGGAGAACCATGATGTCGTTTTGTGCAAATATTTTGCGTCAAGTTTAACTAGAGAAGCATTGAAGTGGTTCGAAAGTCTTCCCAAGAATACAATAACTTCATTTATGCACTTGCAAACCACTTTCTTAGGAGCCTACATCATCAATAATTCTGCGCGACCTGGAATTGAAGATGTGTTTGGATTAAAACAGAGAGTTGGTGAGAGTTTGAAGAACTTAACCATAAGGTGGAGGACAATGTGTAGTGAAATGGCAGGAAGAGTAGATGAAAGATATCTCATTTTGTCCTTCATAAATGCTATGTTTGCGACAAATCTATTATACATCCAGGTATTCAGAGTCAAAAACACAATCACTATGACAGAGTTGCGAGAATTGCAAGAGGAATATATTGCTTTAGAGGAAAAACAAAATGAAATGGAATCTTATCCAACTCTTATAGGCACAAGTTTAGCCGCAGCAAATGGAAGTTTGTTACCAAGGATGATTAATACAGTAGCAAGTACTTCCCAAAATCCGCGAGAGAAAATGGAGACTGATAATCAACTTAAGATAGTAGCAATGGGGAGTAGAGATCAAGAGGAATTATAAAAAGAGAGAAATTTTTATAATCGCAATAACAATAATAAGGTCCCACGGTTTGATCAACCGCAGGAAACTTATGGTGGACAGAGGAAGAATTATTCAAGAGAGCAAAGAGGTCAGAGGAATATGTGGGAAGATATCAAATTGCCGCCTTTAAATACTGGTATAGATAAGATTTGGGAAGCGATTATTTTAATGGAGAACATACCCTTACCCTGGAACATGGGGAAGGAACCACATCCCAACAATCACAATCAAGAATTTTGTCCTTATCATCATTTTCATGGTCATTCTATGAATAATTGTAGGAATGTGAAAAGAATCATTTTGCGAATGATCGAACAAGGAAAATTAAATCATTTTTTAGCAAGATATTTACAACCGCAACAATTGCCGCAAGCACTAGAAATTCGCAGAGTTAATGTTGCGAAAGAAGCAGAAACATTTTTCATTGAAGTAGGAGCTACCACTAGTGGAAATCAGCAGTTTCGCGACCGACAAAGCAAGTCATTTAACTCGTATCTATGACTTGCTTTGTCGGTCGAAGAAAGGGTCGTTGTTTGAGCGTCTTTTTTAACTATGACGTGTCTATGGGGGTCGTTTAAAATCATATATCAACGACCGATTTTAACGGTCGATACTTTATGACTGACTTCCATCAGTCATAGATATAAATCTTGATAATAAAAAAAAAATGATTCAGATTGGCTGGCTAGCCTGACTGAATCTGACTAAATCTGAAATCAAACATAAATCAAACTCAAATGAGAATCAAATGAAAACTAAATTCAAATGAAACTCAAATTAGAATTCAAATGAAAACCAAATTCAAATCAAATAAAAATGAGAATCAAATTAAACTTGCACACAAATAATCATTCAATTTAACATTCATTGATTTCAATTACACAAAGGATTAAAATATGTAGTTCTGACCCTTGTGATCTGTACAAAACGATGAACTAAAAAACTATTGATTAAACATCAAAATGATTTTCTCCCCTCCCTTGTGATGAAACCATATATCAAGTGCATAAACTTCGTTCTCCTGGAATTCTGCATCATCAACTCTGGTTTCAAGAACATTGAGTACATCCTATGCAGCAACAACTTCTGAAAAGAAGTTTTCAAGAGAACAGTTTTTAGTTCATTGTTGTTCAAAGTTGTGAAATTATTTGTATGACATGCTATAATGAGTTTGACAACCAAGTATTTAAGAGATACACTTCTACAGCTGTGCGTTCTTATGTAAAAACTATCTAATATTCAGTCGTAGTGAAAAAATGCAATGAACTCCTAAGATTGTAGAATTATGGCAGTAAGTTACTAGTCTAATCCGGTAACTATCAAACAATCAATATTTAATATTCAATACATATAAGTAAAAAGAAAACAACAGTAAGTAAAAATAAACTGACCTGAACATTTGGGTATATCCCACACCACACGACAATGGATGATAGAGTCCAAGTAAGGTTCGCCCAACAAATGATTATTTCCATGGTTAACATTCATTGTTACCATAGATGCGCCAATGGTAACATCTTTATTACGTAACATTGAAACCGTAATTCCAAACATATAGTTTCGTTAGTCGACACCAACGGGACAAATCAACGATATCTTAATAGAAAAAATTCCTGGGATAGTACTCTAAAAGGTGGATTGTAACAACTATGTTCTTATTTGGCAATCTCATAGGAAAGAAAAAACTGTAAGCCAACAAAAATTATGAGTTGTCGTTCCTTGTCGTGCTTAGTTAGACTAACAATCCAGTTAAAGTTTCTATAGAGATCAGCCAATTTCCTACACATGAGAAGTTCGTGGCTTTCCACTTCTATTGCAATCAGTGCATAAGGTCGATGGCCGAATTATCTACTAATCCAATCACATAGTCACACACCTTCGAAAAAATATGCAGAAACATCATGACATAATTCTATGCAAAGCATCAACACTAAGCAGCAATTTTCAACCCTGCATTTAATTTTTTTTTTCTATCTCGACTTTTAAGGAGTTGTTTTACAGGAAACGACAAAGAGGACGACATATGTTACCTTAATGCCAATGAAACGACCTTTTATTAACTCATCTTGATTCTTCATCCTTCCATCTAAATCCTTGTGCATCACCATTGCACCTCTGATATCTCGACCAAGATAAATACTATGAACTCCCTGTCTTCTTTCTGTAGAATAAGAAACTCTTCCATTAAGAAACCAAAAGGTGAAATCTTGAGATCGTTTATAAGAAATTCTTGTTCACATACAATAATTGAAATTCATATGATAAGCAAATAGAGAATCCAAATAAGCAAACACCTTTTCCATATGCAGATTCAAACGAGTCCCAGTCGCCAAATCAATAGTCAACTCATCATCAACATATAAGCCAGCTGCCTGCAAACAAATTATAACAAAATTTCTAAACTCCACTGCTACAAAAAGAAGCTACTAGTAAAAAAGTTACAAATAGAAAGTGGAGCATCATAGCTGACCAGATCATGCATTCTTTCTCCATGCATGCTGCATTGCATTCATAACATTCAGATTCACCCACCGATATCATTGAGACTTCATCCCCCTCTGTAGCAATCTCAAACCTTAAGAAAATTGCTTTTGCAACCAGACAAAAATAACTAAAAAGGGTTACAAGTTACAGGGTTACAATAGTTCAATTACCTGGAAGCTGGACATTAGCTTTAACTGAATCAAGTACAACAGCACTTTGAATGTAGCAGCCAAATTTCACTCCAGCTGATATCTGATCTGCTAGTATGAAAAAATTACTCTAAGTAAATCCTTTGAAATTTATATGAACAAGCATATATTCATAACTTTTTTAGTCTTGGAACTACTGGTTTACTACTTAAAAGAATTCAGAACAGACTTGTAGCGCCCCATTTTCAGTAATTTATGATTATAGTATACCAAAATACGGACCGTACTGCATCTCCAAAATATTTCTAAGTAATTACAACATCAAGATCTGTGCTAGATACTTATACACACTATAATACTTGCAAGAAAAAGCAAATTATCCACAAGATCTACCCACACAGGACTGCCTACCAAAAATTTGTCGGCAGTTACCTCCCTCTACACACACCAGAACACCTTACTCGACCCAAACGTTAATCTCCCCTTCGCCCAACTCGATACCACTTACCCCATAGTTACCTGCCACTAAAAGAGATGGAAAGGGTGAGCCAAACAAGCTTAAATCAAGCTGGCACATTAGACCGCAGAAACTAAGATTAAATCAAGCTATAAATTGTCAATTTCCTTGAAAACAGACTTCCAGGAATGCAGGGCATTCGATTCACAAATTGGCACACATCAAACAACATAGTTTCTGATTGCAACATTGAATGATATGCTAGAATTCTCGTTCAAAGGATAACTAATACTTATTATAAGAAGTCTAGGCTAGCTTAAGATGTACAAAGTTAAAATCACCGAAAATAGAGTTCATCAAAAGTTTTGAACAACAGTTATTGAAATAGGCATATCTTACATCGAGTAGTTCAAGATATGACACTTAGCATTATGATTGATTCGTATTTCAAAGGATTACAATTTGTGAGAAGCAACCTAAGCCCAGATTGATATCTAATGTGTCTAGAATCATGCCGAAAAGTCACAGGACAATACATATGAAATTCCTGGGATGACATGGTTTGTTTCAGTTCAAGTCATTTTCTGAAGAAATCTGACATCCATGGTGACTTATAAGACCACAACATAACTAATTCTAAATCCTAGCAAAGTTCTGCCCCTGACATGAATCGAATATTTAAACAACTTATCTCAAGCCAAGGAAGTATCCTTCACATAATTCTTTTCTCGGATTTTCTCACTACAGCAGGCGTTGAATAATGAAGAAAGCTTAATAACTGATATTGTTCGAGAGTTTAAACATATCTTTCCCTTACTCGCCAAACATCTCCCTAACCTGACAACTCTATGTGTCAAAATAAGAGCTCCCCACGTGAGAAAATTGATGACTAAGTTCCGAAATTCTTAACACCTTAATAAGCTACTGTGACACTAACAAATACAAGACATAGTAAAAATAGACTTAACATTCTAATCAGCAACTTTTTAGTAACTAACCAAAACTATTCAACCGTATGGTTGACAAGTCACAAAAAGAAAATAAAATAATAGCGAAAAAATTATTACTAGCTGTGCTGAGAGAAATCAACAAATTATAGGATCGCCACAAGACTCCCAACAAACTTAAAAACAGGTTTTAATCCACCAAAAACATGAGCTCAAACAGTCAACACAACACCTTCTCAACATGAAATTTTTCCTCTTTGATTCTTCTTGTTTAGATGGTACAAGCCCCTTCTCCCATCACAAACTACAAAACACCCCAAAAACCCAACATTAAATTTATACCGACATATCAAAAATACAATTAACTTGTAAATTGAAGCTACTTTTTTATTTTCAGTATAAATGAATGATTGACTTAGTTCTCTCTTCTTCCACATGTAAGAAGTTAGTGTTAGTGAATTAAATCTATGATTAAGTGAAAACTAGGGTTTATCAACAGCTGATTTGTGGTATACTAGGATAATAATGGGATAACAACTTCAATTGATTGATTGGTGAAATCAGATTTAGAGTTTGATTGGGATTTCAGGTTTGAATAAAGATCTCTAATCCTTTCATGGCAAGGTAGTGTTGTAGCCATCAAATAATATGCTTAAAACCTGAAAAAAAAATAAAAGAACAGAACAACAACAAAAGAACCCATAATTAGATTTTTCTGAAACAATATAAGATCCAACGAAACCCATTAATCCACTTCAAAAACTCATTAAGAAACCCATAAAAAGATGACTCACCAACATAACCACTCAGTGAGATCTTCTCAACACTATTGCAATTCTTAATCAATCTTCAGAACAACTCCGTAACTTCCATCAAACAACAATTAAGAACGAACCCATCTCTAAATCCATCCTATTCATCGTTAATCGAACTTCTAAGCAACCATGTGAGAAACCCTAATTATTTGATTCTTCTCAAAACAACCCTACAATTTCAATCAAACATCAACCCTATTAATCTTTGACTATCATCAACCCACTCTGCATCTTAATTCCAAATAATCCCAACATCTAAACTGAAAACCCTAATTTCAGTTACAACAACATCAACATCTCCTCTTCTTCCCATATCTAACCAACATCAGCACCACCAACAAAAACCACTACTCAAACATCCCCATATCTCTCTCGATCTAAAAATCTCTCTATTTCAACAACTTGATTCACCAGCAGGTGAAGAACGAAAAGGAGGAAGAGAAAAGAAGGAAGAAGAAGAAAGAGAAAGAGAAAGAGAAAAAAAAAGATAAGAGAATGGATTTTCTCTTCGATCGGGTTAGGGATAAGGCCGACCAAATTGCTGAGACACCAACTCGTTTCGACACATGCGACCACAAGAGTAGTATCCAAAATTACTATTTTACCCTCAGAAAACAGATTGAAAACAAGTAAATATTACAGACTGTGAAAATAACCATATTACCATTATTGGAAAAAGTGCAATAAATATTATGGAGACTGTGAAAATGACCATACTACCCTTATTGGAAAAAAGTGCTATAAATATTATGGAGACTGCGAAAATGACCATACTACCCGTATTGGAAAAAAATGCAATAAATATTATGGAGATTGTGAAAATAACCATACTATCCTTATCAGAAATAAGTAAAGTAAATGTTATAAACTATGAAAATTACCATATTACCCTTATTGGAAATAACTACAATAAGTATTATCTGGATTTTCACATTCTGTAATATTTATTACACTTAATTACACTAAGGGTAATATGATCATTTTCATATTTTGTAATATTTACTCTTCATATTGCCGTTAAGGGTAGTTTGGTCATTTTCACAGTCTCCATAATATTTATTGCAGTTATTTCCAATAAGTGTAATATGGTCATTTTCACAGTAGGTAATATTTACTTTATTTATTTTTGATAAGGGTAGTCTGGTCATTCCCACAGTCTCCATAATATTTATTGCACTTATTTCCAATAAGGGTAATATGGTCATTTTAACAATATGTAATATTTACTTTATTTATTTTCAATAAGGGTAGTTTGGTCATTTTCACAGTCTACATAATATTTATTGCACTTATTTATAATAAGGGTAATATGGTCATTTTCTCAGTCTGTAATATTTACTTTACTTATTACACTTAATTGGGTAGTCTGGTCATTTTCTCAGTCTCCATAATATTTATTGCACTTATTTCCAATAAGGGTAATATGGTCATTTTCACAGTCTCCATAATATTTATTGCATCGATAATAACGAGGTGAGAAAAGGAGGGTCCCGCCTAAGAAAAGTAGCAGTGATTCAACTAGGTACAACAGTCGCGGTGTGGGTTGATGACTCGGGGATATAATCGTAATTAAAAAATTTATACAACGACCGTTTTTAACGCTCTAATTTGTGCTCCGAAAATTTATTATATCTACGACCGTCTTGACCGGTCCACGGTCCGTTGACCGCTATTGAGGGTCGAGGATGTGGGTCATTAAAACCCCCTTTTCCACTAGTGTACAACAAAAAATCTATTTTGCAATTCAATTGTACATTCACAAAAAACGATAGAGGATTTCCATGATAATGTGCTAAGCAGAGTATTTGCAAGGGATATAGAGGGAAGAGAGGTGATGAATATTGCGAAGATTTCTCCGTTAGAAGAATGGCGAAACAAGTTATCTCTTTTATCGAGAAGAGATACCAGAGCCTGGGAAGATGCATGACAATCCATTGGTGGTGAAATTAGAGATAAATCCAAAATATAGAGGAGAAGAAGATGATGATGATGATGCAGCAAGTGATTCCTGGGCAATAGATAAAGTTCTAATTGACACTGGTAGCTCGGTGGACATTTTGTTTTATCATACTTATCGCACAATGGGTGGAAGAGATGATGAGCTAATCCCTTCAACTTACAAGATCTATGGTTTTAATGGCACCGCAAACAAGCCAAAAGGAGAAATTACTTTGGAAATTCCATTGAACAAGATATCTTCAAAAATCAAGTTTTGTGTAGTGGATATAGAATCTCCTTACAATGCCTTAATTGGAAGGCCATGGCTCCATGGGATCTTGGGCATAGCATCAACATATCATCAATGCATAAAATTTCCACATCCTCATGGTATTGGGATAATTAAAGGTGATTGGTTTGAAGGCAAAAAGTGTTATGAAGTTGACATTAATACTTGCGAAGAAAGGAATGCTCGAAATCGTAATTGGAAACATAACAGGAAGCAAAATCAGAGAGCTTAGAAATTGATGGTGGACAATATAGAATTGCGGGGAAAGGGTATATTTCAAGAATAGTTTGTCTCAAAACATTCAATGGCGATAAATCATACAAAAATGGGGAAAAGTTGAAATATTCATTTTTCGCAGGAGCACAAAAAGATGAAGTTGCGAATAATCATTCGTCACAGAAGAAAAGAAGTACAACAATATCATTTTGCGAACAATTAAAAAACAAGATGATTTCGAATATTAAAAGAAAAATTCTGATCAAAAATGAGAAATTTTTTTATTAAAAAGAAAGAGATGGTGATTTCTAATCATATAAGAATTTTTAATGCAAATGCATAAGACGGGCGCAAATCGCCTAAAAACATATAAGAATGGGACGAACTTTTATGGCGTACACCTTAGTTCGCGGATTCTATTCCGTAAGAGGCAATGTCCTTAAAGTGCGTCATAAGGGGGGTATCTTTTTTACTTTCAATTATCATAAGAATGGGACGAACTTTTATAGCGTACACCTTAGTTCGCGGATTCTATTCCGTAAGAGGCAATGTCCTTAAAGTGCGTCATAAGGGGGGTATCTCTTTGCATGGCTATGGGAAAGGCTATACCGCTGCTGGAACCTAGTCATGGAGATTGGGATTATAGAAAATCCATCCATGAGAGATATGTAGTTGCGGATTATCTCACAACTACACCCATTAAAATGATTCCTAAACCTAATTAATTTGATATGGAACTAAGAATTAAGGTACTAAAATTATAAAGAGACACAAAGATTTTTACGTGGTTCGATCAATGTGATCTACATCCACGGTGCTTCACTAGTGATTGTATGTGATTACATGATTTTACAATTGAGACTCCATTAATGAATATTTGGAGCTCTAGAATTTTTGGGGAAGAAGATGATAAAGAAAATAAATCTCTCCTAACATTTTTCTCTCTCCTCCTAAAATTATCCTCTCTTCCTAAAAGATCTCCCCTACTTCTTATGCCTAAATGACTATTTATATGATCTTACAAAATATGACAGTTGTGTTGTCCCGCCATTTCGGATTTGAGAATTATCTTGCGAAGCTTCGTAACTTCACTTCGCGAACTTCTTTTGCTTTCCTCGTGATTTCCTTTGCTCGCAAAATGTTCTTTGCTCGCAAGATGTCTTTTCTCTCCACAATTTCGTAAGTTATCATTTGTTATGATATTCCGCTCCTACATCTTGCCTCTTTTTTCTTGAATATTGCTTGAAGAGCGATCTTTAAGAAAAAATCGGTTGTTGTAGTAGTCTTTGATCTTTGTTGATGAAGGAACGAGCGAAAGAATATCAAACTCAAAAAGTATATACTTGCCTCTATTCTTTTGCGAAGTTCTGAAGCTTTAAGAAGTAATTAGAAGTATCATCTTGCGAAGTATGAAGTGTACGAAGTATCTTGAAGAAGTATGAAGTATAAGAAATATAAAATATCCTTGAAGAAGTATAAGAAGTACTCAATCCTCGAAACATATAAGAAGTATGAAGTATCCTTGATGATAGTGATAAATATTTCCTCTGTTCATGTGAAAATTATTATTCCATTTTTGGTAAGAGTTCCTGCTGAGAAGATAAAGAACACAAAATATTTTCTTGGATATCCATAGTTGCCTCTGTTCTTTATCTATGAAGGAGAATTATTGAGAAAATGTTGAATAATTAAATTGCGTCTCTATTGTTATGTTGCCTCTGCCTCAAGTGGTAACCATGTTATTTTCTAAATATTTCTGCGAATTTCTAAGTTTTTCTGCGAATTTCTGAACTTCTGAATAGTGCTGCGAATAGTGATGCGAATATAATGTTGTGAATATACTGTTACGAACATACTGTTGCGAACATACTGTTGCGAATGTACTATTGCGAACATACTGTTGCGAATATACTGTTGCGAATTATGAATATTCCTGCGAATTATGAATTTTTCTGCGAACTTTCGCGGTATTTTCCTGTAAAATTTTATAACATACTTGTGCGAATATAATATTTATGTAATGATTATGTTATGAAATGTGTATGCGATGCTTATGCCATGAAATGCTTATGAAATGCTTTTATGATGCAAATATGATGCTTGAATGATGCGAATATGATGCTTGAATGATGCGAATATGATGCTTGTATAATGCAAATATGATGCTTGTATGATGCAAGTATGATACTTGTATGATGTAAATACTTATCTATTATAATGCATAGCTAATGTTTGTGTTACTTAGCTCATTTTGCTGCGGTAAAATTGATATATCTTTGAATTGCCTCTATTTATATAATCATCTTCGCAAGTTTACTTGTGTATTTTCGCGAATGAAATCGCCTCTTCTGGTATGACTTCGTGATATATATTCGTGTAAGAATTCTTCAATGATCTTGATGGGATTGTCTTCTTTGTTAGGACTTCATGATATATCTTCTTGTAAAAATTCTTCAATGATCTTGAAGAAGCTGTCTTCTTTTCAGATCTTCATAATGTATATTCTTGTATAATTTCTTCAATGATTTTGATGTAATGAATTTCATTAATTGTTGTGGTCTTATCATGCCTTCTTAAGTAAAGGTCTTATTTTGCCACCTATTTTGTAGTAAATTTTTGTATTTGCGATAATATGACAAGTCTGAACATTCTTGCGAACATACAACCTCTTGACATTATCGTCTTGCGATGAAATCGCAGGACGTTTTTACACTTTCATGTAATAACCCATTGATCTCATCTTAACTTCTTTATTCTGCGAGTTCTTTTTGTATGTTTTCCTTATCTCTCTCTCTCTTTTTTTTTTTTTTTTAGAATGCTCGCAGAACTTCATTTGTTGCACAAATATGACAAGCCTTTATGTTTTCGCAAACAAGAAGCCTCGTGACATTTGCGTCTTATAGCACGTATCAGCTCCCTAATGGAGGGTGCTGCCCTTTATCTTCCCCTTGGTTGCCCCTTCAAGGAAGTGTACATCGACCATACAAGGTTAGCTCTTCCCATCCGGTTCTGCCAACAACCAGCTTTTGATCGCAACCTCTTATCCTTTTTGCCTATAGGGCTTATAGTTACGAGGTTGCACCCTATGGGGTATCTTTGGGCCAAGTGCATCATTTTCCAAGACTTGTCAAAAATGGCAGATGTGGTTCAACCTCACCCGGAACTCTTGACTCAACCATGTACCTCGGCGCCTTGATCGTTTTCTGCACTTCTTGGGAAAGACAGTATGCCTTAGTCTCCCAACCTAAATCCTTTTACACCGCATTTTATATTGCGTAATGTCGTTAGATTAGGTGAGAATCCAAGGTGTCTAACCCGGATAGGTAACCCATTATTGGGTTGTACCCCTAAATTTTTACCATGTACTAAGGGTCCTTGGTGGTGTTCCGGTTACCCTTAGCCACGTTTATAGGTACCCCCTTAAATGACGTACTTTAGGACTTTGCCTCTTATGAAATATAGCTTCGCGAACTAGGGTGTACGCCACAAAGGTTTTCCTGTATAAAATTTTCTGCGGCTCTCTTTCTTTTTTGGAGGCTGATCACAGATTGCGGTCTTTTGTTCGCAAATAAATTTTTTCTTCTTTCTTCAATGAAAGTTAATCGCAATAAATTTCTGGCGGTATTTTTTCGCCTTTTATAAGTAGAATCCAAATTCTTTTATTCATAAAAATTCATCATAAATTTTTCATGTACATAAAATGTTGAATGTTTTCATAGAATGTTTAGTATAAGAGGAAATATAGTTGTGAGTATTCATATCACGTCTTTCAATCAAAAATTTTCTATAGAAATACAGGAATTTAATTTTATCTGTTTTTGTAATTTTGAAATCTTTGAAATTTTTTGAGATCTTTAAATTTTGTGATAAATTCATTTTTTAATCTTGCGATTGTATCGTTTTTCACCAATCTAAAAAATCTTTGAAATGTTTTGAAATCTTAGAAATTTTTGAAATATTAAGAGTATATCGTTTTTGGTAAATAAAATCAAAAGTCTTTTGTCTTCTGTAAATAAAATATTCAAGGAAATGGTACTTACCTTTTTTGGCTTGTTGTTGTCTCTTGCGAAGTATACGATTTTCCATTTCTTGTGAAATAATCTCCCACTCTCTTCTTGCGAAATATCCAAAAATCTTGCGAAATAAATCTTTGAATGAAGTAAACGAATGTCTGCGAAGTAATGATTTACACGAAGTAGACGAATATCTGCGAAGTAAACATTTGTACGAAGTTAACATCTGCGAAGGAAATATTTACGATATAAATTTATGCTGCGAAGGTTCGCAAGGTAAATATTTGCGAAGTGCAAAGAGTAGAAGTGTTGGTGTTGCGAATATTCGCATGGCAAACATTTGCGAAGTGCAAAAAAATTTTTGCGAATGGGGAGACTCGAACTTGCGTCACATTGCTTGTTCTCTTCACCTCAAACCATCTGCACTAGCTTTTGTTTGTGTAAAAAGATAAAATTCTCTTAACTTATCCTCTTGTAATTGTTGATATTGATGCGTTGTTGAGTCAAACAGTATTTGCGAAGTATATATGTTCGTAAATAAAAATACATGCATTGTTCGTAAACAGTATTAGGTCCCCTCCTTCGTTCATAAGTAAGGTTGCTTTCGTCTATATAAGTGAGAGCTTCTCCCATAGCAATTTAAGACCAAAGAGCGTATTCTACTTCGCCCTTCCTTCATCTTTACAGGTTGGTTTAACTTCGAGTTTTGCGAGCTGATAATGAAGCTGAATTGTAAAGATGAGGTGCTTTGATGCTTCTGTTGTGGCCCAAGAGGAAGCTCACTGAACACTGATGCCCATTGTCGTGGCAGTTGAAATTTCAAAAACTGATGGAGTTCTTCAATAGGCTGTTTATATCGCAGATAAAGGTTGATCGCATGGCTCAAGAATCCACTCCCAGGTACTTCATTCAGAAGAGAAGTAATTGGAACAAAAGACATTGAGATCACGTCAGGCTCAACTTGAACAGTGTGTATCCACTCACTGTGTGTCAGATTCTTGTTATCGCTTCCTCCCCTCCTCGCAGGAATGGTAACTTCTTTCTTTCCTGGTTTTTCTTCTTCGTAGAAACTAGTAACTTCGCAGAAACGTATGTACGATGTTTCTTAAGTATACTTCGCAGACTAGTCTTCTTTGTTTCATTTTTCCCTTGCAGCTTCATCTCTGAAATTCTCCCTTATTTTCTTCACTCCCTGTTATTGATTTTATGAGTTGGTGTTGTCAAATATTTTTTGTCGTTATTAACAATCTTGGCCTGCTTCTCAAACTTTATTCGCAATTGTACAACTGCTTCTCTTCCTCACACTGGTTATTTGATGAAGGTTTCTTTGTTATTTGAGTACGTTAATGACTATATTAAATTTACAAAGAAGTCCTCATTCCGCTGATCTGTTATTTGCGAAGTGAATGAAATCATCACATCTTTCCTTCTTCTGCTATTCTATTCCACGAAGAAATGATTTGGGTGAGGTTTTGCGAAGCTTCGCAATTCTTATAGTACTCGATACTCAATAGAGTTTCTGGGCCAAGCTAATGTATCTGCATCTCAAGTATTTAAACAATTAAGAAGACTCAATAATATCAAGTTGTAAATGATTAAATGAAATATGGATAGTGATTTTAATCTACTTCAATGAAACCACGAAGTTATAAACGGTAATATAAATTTTCAAATTTGCTTAAGTCATATTTTTAGTGATCAGAAAGAGATGATAAGAACACTTCCCCTTTAGTTATGTTGTTCATGTATAGCCATTGGTATTGGGTAGTATGTCTAGTTGTTGAGCATATTTAACTTCATTTTTGTATTTCCTTCCTTTTTTTCATTTTCGTAGGTTGGTTTAGCTTCGAATGAACTATTATCTTTGCAACTTCTGATTCTTGCGAACTGATGACCCTTCCTCTTCAAGTAAATTGTTCTTAGTAGTAAGTGGGGATAGAACTTAAACCGTTGTTCGAAGCTTGATGAATTCTGAACATATATTGTGATGAGTATCTCGCGTGCAGCTATGGTTCTCTGCTGGAAGGAATGATGTGAATGGTAGAGAAGGCGAATGATGATTCTTGATGGTCAATGATCAGTGATGAAGGAGTTAGTTACTATCAATGGAGATGGAGAATGGATAGAACTCGAGTTGGAAAGAGCTTGGAAGCTGACGGTGATGATAACAGTTTGGTTATAGTCGGGTTTCGGTTTGTGATGATGATGTTGTTATTAGAATAGGAAACTGACCGGAAGGAGTAGGAAAGATGGTGATTGAGAGGGATGTCCATTTCTCAATCACCAGAAGTACGAACTTACCAAAACTTTAAATTGCAAACCGCTTAGATATTGTACACAGCTATCAAATAATTCTCCCTTATAGAAGATTGACGAATACTTCTTACTGAAGCTTTGCTGCTCCCCTCACCGGCGGTAGGTCAATAAGCATCACTCTATCCTCGTAATCTCTGATTAATTGACAAATCGTAGCATGTGATCAATATTCTGACAAGTTTGCTCGCGCTTAGACGCCATATATAATATAGATCCCATGTGTAATGCATGTTGACGGGTGTACATAAACTGTTGACTGTTGGTCGTAGCAATAAGGAATGTCGTCAAGATGATTTTCTTTCGCAAGCTTTATTTCTTGTCAATCATTCCTCCTGATGGTGCATAATGAGGTAATTTCGTACATTTCTTGCTCATAAGAGGAAGCCTTGATGATATATTTCTCCCTTTGATCATATATTTCTCCGTGTCTTGCCAAAATGAGCTATCTCCCTTTGATGATATATTTCTCCTTCGCAAAGATATTTGCAAAGGAATCTTTAAGGTTGTTATGTGTCTTCGTTCTCCTGCAATCTAACAAATCAAACGAGTAAAATATACACAAGTTTAAGTTAACTTTCCTAGATTAAAGGAAACAAATAACATAAAATTAAGTAAAGGAAAAGAGATTTTGTCCTTTTGCAACTCATAGCTAATGCGAATCCTTCTGATATTGAGATTCGTCCTTTTTGACGTAGCTTGTGTATCTTCATCTTGTGTTTTTTCTTTCTTGAACTGCTGTCTATGTTCGACATAATTTCTCCATTGAAACTTTCTCACAAAATTTATAGATCCAGTAGAATTTTTCCCAAACTTCATTACTGTTTTTTCCTAAACTTTCTTGAACCAACAAGATCAGGTCCCCTCCTTCTAGCGCCAATTATGTAGTTGCGGATTATCTCACAACTACACCCATTAAAATGATTCCTAAACCTAATTAATTTGATATGGAACTAAGAATTAAGGTACTAAAATTATAAAGAGACACAAATATTTTTACGTGGTTCGATCAATGTGATCTACATCCACGGTGCTTCACTAGTGATTGTATGTGATTACATGATTTTACAATTGAGACTCCATTAATGAATATTTGGAGCTCTAGAATTTTTGGGGAAGAAGATGATAAAGAAAATAAATCTCTCCTAACATTTTTCTCTCTCCTCCTAAAATTATCCTCTCTTCCTAAAAGATCTCCCCTACTTCTTATGCCTAAATGACTATTTATATGATCTTACAAAATATGACAGTTGTGTTGTCCCGCCATTTCGGATTTGAGAATTATCTTGCGAAGCTTCGTAACTTCACTTCGCGAACTTCTTTTGCTTTCCTCGTGATTTCCTTTGCTCGCAAAATTTTCTTTGCTCGCAAGATGTCTTTTCTCTCCACAATTTCGTAAGTTATCATTTGTTATGATATTCCGCTCCTACAAGATAACTTGGATTCCCAACTATATAAGGTTATACCCTGGTTGGGCGCCCGAGAGTTTCTCCTAAGGAATGCAACGTATGATCAAGGCGCCGAGGTACACGGTTGATCTGTGGGTGCCCGGGATGGATGAACCTACCCTATCCATTCATGGCAAGTCTTGGCTTACGATGTGTTCGGCCCGAATAAAACCCCACTTAGGGTGCAGTCTTGTAACTATAATCCATATAAGGCATAAAGGACAAGGCTGCGAAAATAACTGGTTGTTGGCAGAACCGGATGGGAAAGTGCTAGTCTTGTATGGCCGATGTATAATCCTTGAAGGGGCAACTGGGGGGAGAGATAAGGGCGATACCCTCCATTAGGGAGATGTGTATCAAAAAAGATGGCAATGTCATGGGGATTTATATTCGCAAGAATGTTTAGGCCCGTCATATTGTCGCGTGACAGAGACAACAATGTCATGGGACTTTATATTCGCAAGAATATTTAGGCCCGTCATATTGCCGCATGACTGGCCAAAAAGCCTAAAGAGAAATGTTAAGATGAGGTCAATGGGTTTTTGCGATAAGATCAAAAAGATGAGATAAATGAAATCAATAATAAGAGGAAATAAATCGCAAAGACGACAATGTCATAAATCTTAAAAAGCAAAGAGAGAATTAATCTCTCACAAGATGGCTTAGATTTATCATATTGTCGCATAAAATAAAATAATGATAAGGAAAGATCAATGGATTATTACATATAAGGTAAGAATATCCTGGGATCTTGTTGCATAAAGGTGGCATAATATGACCTTTAACTAGGAAGGCGAAATAAGACCACAAGAAAAGATATGTCTGCGAAACATATAATAAATTGTTCGCAGAAATACTTGCGATAATTCATTTATCATATTGCAGATTAATAACAAGAGGCAAGTATGGGAACGATGTATAAGAATGATAAATATTGTTATTCATCATTATATGATAAATTCATATAAGTAACGGATGGATAGAAGAAAAAAGGGAATTTATATATATTGAAGAACATCAGGAGTTACAAGTATCTTGTGGAAAGGATGATACAATTTGCCAAAGATAATTATCGCAAGAAAGGAAGAGAAAAATACAGACGAAGATCAAAAAGAAGAAGCAAAATTATTGAGATTTATCTTCACCATTATCTTCATCTTTGTCTTCATTATCTTCATCATAAGTTTCTTCGTCATCTTCGCTTTCATTCTCATCTATATCAGCCTCTTTATCGAAATAAATGGTACTTCAGATCTGGTGGGATACTTTCCAAGAGGCAAGGATATAGGCTAAGAGAGAGGTTATTATCAGTGCAGACTTTCTCAATAGCGTTATTGCGAACAGTGAGAAGATTACTATGCAAATTGGAGTTAGATATTTTTATCTTCTTTCGCAGTCTAGTGATCTTATCATTGCGGGAAGCAAGATTATTCGCAAGACCACTTTTTTCTTCTTAAAGTTCTGCGATCCTTTTAGCATGTTTTTCTACAGATTCTGCGATAACACAATAACAAGTTAGAAATTTATCAAGAATTTACAAAAAATATAAAGATGTTAGAGGAGCAATAAATAACCTTCTCTTTCATGAATCATTTCTTGTATTCGGTGTGAAGACTGACATCTATTGCTAAGTTTTTCCTAGCATTATCGAGAACTGTCGCAGCCCATGCGAATTCTTCATCATTTTGAATGAGAAGATGGGAACGGATCTATTTTTCTCTTTTAAGAAGTTCAATATTTTCATCCTTAAGTCTATCTCTCTCAAGTTCAGTGTCAATAAGGGCATTGCGGAACTTTGATAGAGCTTCAGCGCCTTGAAGAGTAATGCATTCTTTCTCCTTCTCAAGTTCCTTCTTTTGGGCTTTCAAGGTTTTGATTCTTTTTCCAAATTCATCTCTACAAGTCTTAAAACTATTGGATATACTCAAAGTAGATCTATAATCCATTCTTATAAGGGAAATGTGAAATCTAAGTTCATCGATAGATAAAGCATTAATTTTTTCATCGGAATAATTATTTAAAGCGTCATTAAGACGCTGAAGAAGAATGGATTCATCTATGGGTTCATCAAAAGAATTAAGAATAAGATCTTCATCAGTAAGGTTATAGGCATCTGCAAAATGGTTGTTTAAATAAGCTAAAATAGCAAGAAAGAAGAAAGTAAAAATAAAATAAAATAAATCATACCAATAATTTGTTTGCAGAACTTCTCCTTGTCAGCTAGTTTTTGTTGAAGAACTTCAACATCTACTTCAAGCGATTTATTCTTGTTAAGGAGCTCAGTATTCCCAGATACTTCCAATTGTTTACATTTTTCGCGAAGAATGGATATTTCATCTTCGTATTGCTTATTCTTTTCGCGAAGTTTTGCAGACTCAGATTGTGAATCAGTAAGCCTTCTTTGCGATAATGATAATCTATTTTCTAATTCCGAAGCAACGGAAAAAGAAGCTCTAGCAGTCTGTGGCAGATAAGAGAAAATAAGTAAGGGTAAAAAGAAGATCTTCGAAATTCATGACAAGTGTAATGGGGCATACCAATGAAGCTAGTGCATGAAGAAAATCTGGATTGATAAATCTCGAGACTCCTTTAAGATCTTTATTATTGGTTAAGATGGAAGCATCGCATATTTTTGAGAGATAATTGCAAGCGTGAGCAATATCGTCATCACCAATACCTTGCATGGGATTTCTAAAGATATTTGACAATTGATCCATAAGAGTCTCAGGTTGAGAAAGACCCATTTCAAATCTAACTCTTGCGGAGGAAAAACGTAATGAAGAGGTGCTCATGGTAGCATCATTATTTATTCTTCCGCTATCTTCAACCTCATTATCTTTTTCAGCGACAGAAGAAATGTCTTTAAGTGGTTGAGTTTTTCTTCTCTTTTTTGGAGGACTCTCGGCAGTTTGATTCTCATTGCGATGAGGAGAAGTGCCAGAACTCTCATTTGGAGTTATTACTTTTTTGCCTTTATCCTTGGCTTCAACTACTGCGACAAATGGTATTTCCTAGAAAACAACCACACATGAAGATAAGAAACAGGGGCAACAATATATTGTTAAAAGTTATAAGAGAATGTTTCTTACTTCATCTTTGAAGGTTTTCAAAAAAATTAGGAGATTGGGATTCCCAGTAATGATGTAGCTAGCCTTCATTTTTCCAATATGATAACAAATAATTCAATAACTAGTAAGAATAGTATATTTATTTGAATTTGCGAATAATGATTAACTTCGCGAGATATACCTCGAAATTCTTTTTCGGCCAATTAAAAATCCAAGGATGATAAGCCGCAAGATATTCAGGATTCGCGGGAAGGTTAAGAGTACCGAGAAATATATGGACCTTCAAGGAGGAGAGGAAATCTACACCATTTATCATCTTTGGAGAAGCGTGGAATATTGTTTCTTGTGGAATGATAGTCTATATCTTGCATAAGGATTTTATCTTTCGCAACTTTTTTATCCCTATTCAAACGAATAGCCCAACACGTGCTTTCTTTCTTCATTGGAATCACTTGATAATTCGCAAAGAAGTTTTCCACGGTATATTTCGCTGGAATAATTGGAATTTTCTTATAATCAGGATGTTTCGCATCATCAGGATAAAGAGATCCTTTATCATCTCCACGGGAAGCATATTCAAGAATGAGGCGAATACAATCTCCACTTAGTTGGCAGATTGCTCGCGAAAGTTTAGCATGAGAAATAATCTCATAAAAAAGAGGGAGGTCTGGGTTATAAAGAGGAATAGGAAGGACAACTTCTAATTGACCTAGAGAAACAAGGATCTTCTCGTTAGAAGAAGGAAATTTTGAAACAAGATCAATGGAGAGATCAGATTCTGAAGATTGATCAGGGATTTCAGAAAGTGTGAAACCTAAGGATTGAAGCTTCTGCTGGTGCTTTTTGAAAGTGGATTGACCTAATTTTTTAGCAGGAGCCATTTCTTAATATGGGAACGATGATTAAGGCGAAGAAGAATAAAGAAGAAAAACTGAAAGAATAATTGAGATCCGGAATTTGCGGAAGAAGACGATGAATAGTGAAGTTGCAGAGAAGAAAAGCGAAAGTAAAAAGAAGAAGAGGGATTAGCATAGACGATATTTATAAGAGAGGAAAATTTTCGAGATTATCAATGTGCATTCAATGAAGAAAGGACGTGAATGGTCAGAACTCAACGGTTGGAAGAATACGTGTCAAGGAATAAATGGAGAAAAGAAAAACATGTGTAGGATATTTAGCGATGGATATAGAGACGTGTCAAAATAAAGGAAATATGAAAAGACAAGATGTATTTGATATTCTCGAAAAATATGAGTTGCGGAAAATCAAGAAATTTAAATTCTCATGATCTTTGTCTTCTTCACAGAAAAGATATGAGAAGAGGCAAGATGTAGGGGCAGAATATTGTCACAACAATATTCTGCGAAATAAACAAATTGTTTCGCGATGCATCGATAATAAACGAATTACTCTGAGGCACATCAGTGATATTCTGCGACACATCCAAAGATGACTTAAACAATGACGTAATGACTGAAAACGACAGAAACACGAAGAAAGTGTGACATGTTTGCGGTATATCAATAAAACCTGTGAAAGATAAAGGCGGTGCCTGCTGCGATTTATCGCAAGAACTTAGATCCGAAGTTGAAGGGAATCTTAGCTGTAAATGAGATGTCATGAGCTGTAATCCACTATGTAAATACCTATATAAAGGAGATGAGTAGTTCCAGAGAGGAGGATGAATTTTTGAGTGTTAGGAAAGTTTTTAGGAGAGAGAAAAATCTTTGTTAAGTGTTATGTGTTCTTGATTTCTGTAATTCCTTAAGGTCATATTAATGAAAAAGTGTTCTTAATCTTCAAATTATGTCTTCAATATTGATAGATTCTTGAATAGGGTGTAGTATGGGAATTCCTGCAACTACAAGTCCTGTCTCGAAGCAAGGGGAAGCGACTGGCCCAAAGCAATGAGGAACAGAGAGGTCCGGCTGACCCTAAACATCTCTTCCTGTTCCGGCCTCTCAGAAGGAACAAGATCACTTTTGGCCTACTACGAACGATAATTGAATACTACCGATGGCTAATAACAAGAATATCTTGGTCCCGGCGGAATACGAATGCTCAGAAGCTTAAGCACATGCATGTCTAATGGACGAAACATTAGTGCATTTGATGCTGCTGCTTCCCTTAGCTAGTTAGGTGATCTCGAACCCGAGATGTGATAGGAGGTTAGAAAAATATTATTATATTGTATTTTATTCCCTTACCATTCATAAGAACACCAAGTACTTAGAAAAATGCACATATTAGGGTTATGGGTTTGAGGCTTTGGCTCTTACTACTCTTGGTGAGATCGGGGTTGAAACGACAGATTTTATTAAACGTTTGCGCAATTTTATGGCTATCCATGATGCTATTGTTCGTGTAGGAGATTTCCTTTTTCATAGATTAAGTGTTGTGGTGCAGAAAGGGGTTGGAGCCCAGCTTGTTGCTAGGCTCCCGACTAGTTTCTTGCCCGATGAGGATCCTCTTGTATACGATTAATAAATAACAATAAATAATAAAAAAAGATTTGTAAATGTAAAAAAATTAAAAAAAAATTAAAAATTAAATAATTACTTAATTTTAGTTTAATATTTTGTTTGAAAATTATATATATTAAAAAGTGGTTAAGTAGAATTTTTTTTTTTAAATCATAATAATAGTAACAATTAGTAAATTTAATATTCTATATATTTATATTTAATAGTAAAAAAAAAAAATTCAAATCCAATAAAATTGATTAAAACTATTTTCAGAGATATGTATGCTTTTGTCATTTGCCACAACAACAATAGTTGAATATGGTATTTTACCACTTTGATTGTTTTTTTAATCAACTTTAACTTTAATTGATATTTTACCAAACGTCTAACTGCTTTTCTATCATAGCACAGCACAACAGAAAAGTGCTTTTATAAAAGCTGCAGCAATACCAAACTAAGCCAAAGAGTATTACATTAACTAGTTGGAAGCCTAACAAACTAAGATCCAACAACATACTACTACATCAATTGAACAGATTGTTGTACTAATTCTTTATATTTTCTTTTTTTTTTTACGTCAAAAAGCAAAGTTTATTGAAAAAGGTTCTGAATCACTAATTCAGTAATAAAGAAACCAAAAATAAATTACATGGATATGTATATAACAACATCCTAATTACAAATAGGAGGGGTTAAAGTAAAACCTTCAAGAATATATATATGTAAAGTCCAATTGAATAACAATGACTTGACCTTCATAATAATCTGATTAGTAGGTCTACTCAAGTTACTATAGTATCTATTGTTTCTTTCCTTCCACATACTCCACCAAATGGCAAACGGCAAATACTCTCACAAACGTTTAAGCCTTTTCCAAGTTCTAGTGTGTTTCCTAGCTAGTTTAGTTTGGTTTCCTTTTAATTGTATTCCTAGTTATATTAGAATTATTGAAGCTTATATAAGAAGGCTAGACATTATAGAGAAATGCAATTCTACAACCAATTTTATTAATGTCAAACTTATTTTCTTATTTATTATCTTTATTTTGTTATTGCTTTTTTGAATCTATTGATCTCACACTAGATTTTATAATTCTTTCGATCTTTGATCCAAGTTATACGTTTCTGCTATGTTAAGTGGCATCAGAGCCATGGTTGAGATTCTCTATTGAGTGTTTTGGCTTTGTTTCCATCCTTGAGATTCTCTGTTGTGTTTCTTAACTTTCAAGTTCTTCGTTATGGAAAAAAAGTTTCGTATTACTTTCAGAGTAGATGGAAAGATTGTTGATTTTATTCTTGATTTATCTTCTCAGAGAAACTATGTGTCCTTTGTAGTGGCAAATTACTTTAATAAAAATAATTATGGTGGATAGGATTTTAATGGCGTTCTAGAGTAGGTTATGCCTAAAATCGATGTTTGTGAAATCATTTCTATAAACTAAGGAATGCTATTGCAAACCGTGGCTATATAGTTCATGAACCGATTCGAGTGAATCAAATCATTTTTGCTTCAATCGTGTCTTGTGTAGTACATAAAGATCTAAGCAATTGAACAACTCTATAACTAGTTCATCTGAGTCATTTGAACTAGTTATGGTGAAGAAGAATATGGTTGATATGAAAGTTATCATATGGCTAACCATTTGGTTGACTATGTTGAACCAACTAATGTACAAGTTTGGGTACGGTTACACAAGCCTACAAACGTGCATTACATGTGTGTATAACAAGCTATGTTTTCGATCTAACGGTTGATAAATATTAGCTTGAATCTAATCAGGTTTTCATCTAACGGTGAATATTGAATGATTTGTTACTAAGCTAACATTGATTGCAAACCCTGATTTGAAAGACTATATAAGGGAGAACTCTAGAAACTGGGAAACCTAATCCCCACACATTTTGTGTGATACTAGTTGTGCTAAGCTAGAGTCGATTCTCCTTTAATATTTGTTTTCTTCTTCTAAACCAGGTTAACGACTTAAAGACTTCATTGGGATTGTGAAGCCAGAATGATACTACTTTTATCGTAGTTGTGTGACCTGATCTTGTTGTTTCTATCGTACGAGAACAATTGTAATAATTGGCTTGAGATTTCTATCTCCGATAAGCAAGATATAAAAGTAGTCACAAACATCTTCGTCTCATCGTTTGTGATTCCACAATATCTTTTTTCGCTGCTTCGATTAAGATTATTGTGAGGTGATTGATAAAGATGAGTTGTTCTTCGGAAATATAAGTCTGGTTTTATCAATTGGTTTCTGTTCACCTTGATTTATCAAAAGACAAAAAAAAACTCGTAGGTATATTCGTGGGAGACAGATTTATCTATTACCGTAGACTTTTCTAAGTGATACAGATTGGTTTATTAAAGTCTCCGACTTTGGGTCGTAGCAACTCTTAGTTGTGGGTGAGATCAGGTAAGGGAATCAAGTACGAAGTATCCTGCTGGGATCAGAGGCGTAGGAGCATAATTGTACCTTGTATCAGTGTGAGATTGATTGGGGTTCAACTAAAGTCCAGACCGAAGTTAGCTTGGAGTAGGCTAGTGTCTGTAGCAGCTTAATACAATGTATGTTTAATATGGACTAGGTCCCGGGGTTTTTATGCATTTGCGGTTTCCTCATTAACAAAATTCTAGTGTATGTATTATTTCATTTTTCGCATTATATTATTTATCTTTATAATTGAAATAATACAGGTTGTGCGTTGTTGTTCCATCAATTAGAATATCCGACCTTTTGGTTGTTGATTTAAATTGATTGACACTTGGATATTGGTCTTTGGTACCATCCAAGTTATCTCTCTAGTATTTGATAAAGACTCGCATATTTCTATTTGCTTGAGTATATATCTAATCAGATTTTTATTTGCTTGAGTATATATCAAATCGAGAGATTTAGGTATAAACTATTTGATATACTTTTCAATTGATTGAGTCTAACTGTCTAGTTGATTCTCTAGAAAGTATACGGGAGTTTGTCCATACAGATTGCTAATCGAAATATTGGGTGTGGTTGTTAGACCCCCGCTTTTTCAATTGGTATCAGAGAAGGCAAACACGTTTAAAGACCTTACAAGTCTGTGTTAGTAGCGATCTGACTCTATGGACAGAGGTGCTATCTTTATTAATGTACCACCAATCTTCGATGGCTCTAATTACTTATGGTGGAAATTTTCTATGCGAGCTTTTCTTCAAGCGCGTGATTTTGAATCATGGGTATATGTTGTTAATGGCTATGATCCTCCAGTTGTGGCAGTAGGAGATGTAAACGTTCCCAAGAATATTGGTGAATACACCCCTGCCGAGATATTTGCTACAAAGAAAAACTCCGACGGTTTTAATGCCATCATACATGTCATTACCCCAAGTCTTCATCACCATGTGTCAAATTGCGCTAAGTCTAAAGAAACTTGGGATATCTTAATAACCGTATTCGAAGGTAATACTAGTGAGAAGGAAGCTAGGCTTCAAAACCTTAGTTCCGATTAGGAAAACCTTCGTATGGCAGATGAAGAAACATTTGATGAGTTTAATCATAAAGTGCCTGAAATTGTTAATGCATCCTTTGCATTGGGTAAGACTATTCCTGAAAAGGGCATTGTGATGAAAATTCTAAGATCGCTGCCATCTAGATACGATTCTAAGAAGCATGCCATCGTTAAGGGAAATAACCTTGATACTCTCTCCAGAAATACGTTGGTTGGAAAGCTTAAGATCTTTGATCATGAACACTCGTCCAAATATAAGGATGTGGCGTTCAAAGCACTAAAGGACGCTACATTACTTGATAAAAGTAAAAAAGTGTATATATATGAAGATGATCACTTTGAGACGGATTCATCAGATGAAAATCTTGAGAAATCAGTCTCGATGATCACAAGACAGTTTAGGGATCTTCTATTAAAGAGAAGTAAATGATTCTCCAGAGATAAGCCTAAGGCATCAGTCAAACCTCATAATCGTGTTCCTCCTAAAAATAGGGATATTGATGAAACTGATGATGAGGATATGCCGCAGTGCTTTAAGTGTAAGGGATTTGGTCATTTTGCAAATGAGTGTCCAAACCGGAGAAAATACACTGAGAACAAAGGCCTTGCTGCAACTCTTGATGAAATATCTGACAACTATGATTCTAATGAAGACGAGAAATTAGGTGTTGCACTTCTTGGTGAAAATATTAATTTTGATAATTATAGCAATACATACATCAATCTTGATATTCTTTCAGAAGATAATCCAACTATTCTGGAAGATAAAGTTGACCCATCTTTTGGAAACTCTGTTCATAATTTTTCAGGTCCCACTATGTGCCTAGTTGTCTGCACATCTCAGAAGCCTCATTTTTATGCAAGTTTGACGTGTTCATATTGTTCATTAAAGGGTCATGAACTTTCAAAGTGTTACAAGTTCAAACATAAACAAAGGAACGTCAACAAACTTCAACGCAGAGCAAATCATTTAGCAAGGAAGCTTAAACTTGCTCAGAAGACCGTTGAGGTATGTAGGATTATATATTCGTCTAAGAAGTTCGTTTCCAAGGATATGACTAGACCAGTTGAAAAAAAAGTATGGTCAAGTCGTTTTGATAGACAAAGGTTTTTGGATTCCTCTAAAGAGAAAAATGGTGGAAAATTATTGTTCACCACAACGCAACTTGATTATGTTGTTTTTAAAATATTGTCTCATGTGCCTGATCAAAAGAGACAATGATTTTGTATCCTTCAGGCATTAAGAAAAGTTTTTTTTTGTTTTTCATTCTTCTTGTTTATCAAACAAAGGAAAGGGTACTATCGACAATACTAATCTTCATATGGATTAGAGTTGGTCGTGAACGAACCTGTTTAAAGGTTTCGAAACCTTACATTCTTTCTTTTCCTTCTATGTAACCTCCTTATATCTCAAGACTACTTGTTGAGAAAATTGTGATTTCCTCTCACAAACCCATACGTTTATAGATCCTACAAGCATGATGTCTTCTGATGGAAAGGATGTTAATTTGATTTTTAAGCCATCAATCATGAAGGAAAAAAAACAATCTCCGCCTGCTCCAACTTAGAAAAGAAAAAGGAGGAATGTAAGGAAGCCCAGAGCCGTTCCCTCAAATTCTCATAAGTTTTCTAATGTTCTTGATGAGTTGAAGGAGATGCGAAAGGAGATTCAAAAAATAAAGGCTTTTGTGTATAAGACTCATGAGATTTAGAAGGCCCTGGTTTGACAACATCAGCCAAGAAGGTTTATTGATATAAACTCCTACCTTAATGAACCTTATTTTCCAATGGATGTGGACGACAAGGAGTTCGGGGACGATAAAGAATTTTTCAAAGGTCTTATTGCCTAGTAAATCTTCTACTTTTCTTGTTTTGTTTAGAAGAACAACTAGAGTTTGGAATAGCCATTATTGTGATTACACATAGCTATGTCCAACGTTTTCATCTTCTAGTTTTTAGATTTATAGGTTTAAATTCTAAACTTGTTTGGAAGATAATTTTTGCAGTATTAAAATTTATGGTTTTAAATATTGCAATATTGTTATGGGATATGTGTGTTTATGTCCATGAACTTGATTGTCCCATACATTGTCAAAAGTAAAGTCGTTCATGAATTGATATGCAAGTATTGATGAAAGAATGAATGGACTTTTGAAAAATACAAAAGTTAAGCCTATTATGTCAATTTTTGATGGAAGATAGGTTAAAATATTTTGTAATTCAAGGATTATGTCTATTGTATGTCATTGTGCAAATAGTGATGGAACATAGAATGAATCCTTGTGTATTTTGCAGTAATTGATCTTCCCTGATCCATCTTTTGTGTATTACTGTGAGGCTCCGTAATGTGTCTTATGTTGAGCACTAGACAACCAAGTTGATTATTTTTGTGATTAGCTTAGTTATATTCCGTAAGGTACTTTGTGTCGAGCATTTTGAACTAAATTAATCATCTTGTTTGGTTATTTAGTTATGACTCCGTAAGTTATCTCGTGTTTGAGCGTTTTTGGTTGGGTTTATTATTTTCATGATTAATTTAGACATTTATCCATAGACTTTATTATGTGAGTATGAACAATTGAAATGATTACTTTTGTCATTAGTTTAGTTGTGTATTCTGATTAGATTAATTATGGGTTCTCTTGTGATTAATCTAATTGAGTTTTTAAGTCTCCATAAGTTTACTTGTGTTGAGCATATTCGGTTACATTTGTAATTGAATATTTTTTGGATTCAAATTCATACTTGTATGTGATTTGTTGTCCAAATAAATCCTTCGTTTCTTTTGAAATTAAGGTCACTCTTGTTGTTCCTTAGGGAATGACATTTTATGGGGAGAGTTCTTAATTGAACTTGTTCTTAATTGCCAAATCTTTATGGGGAGTGCGGCTGTGGAATATTGTAGGGGTCATCTTGTATCTTTATAGACTCCTTGATGAATGCATTTAGCTCCGGATTTATGATTGCATCTAAATAAGATGATATATACTTACCTTTGGTCATGAAACATCTCTTACGGAAATTTCATTAGGATCCCGTTCTAGTACCTTTGCCAATTTTATTGACAAAAAAGGGGAGAATTAATATGTAGTTCACAATAAAAATACAGATGGTTTTCATATCATTATGTAAGGGGGAGTGATTTCCATGTGAGATGGAGTATTGACTAAGGGGGAGTGACATATCACCATAGTATTATTGTTGAAGTTGTGATGCAATTGGACTTTGACGCTATGTAATGATACTATGACATTGTATAACAATGATTGAGAACTCTTGTTTTCTCGTTGTTATAGCGCTAAACTTATAACCTTTGGGATCATTGGAGTACTTGGAAGTGACGAAGATTTCGAGTAATGTTGAAGATTAGACATGTGGAATAAGAGCTACAAAGTTTATTTATATATTTGTTTTTGTATTCCATATGTATTGATAGTTTTGTCACTAAAATTGACAAAGGGGGAGATTGTTAGAGCATTGCTCGGTCGAACTCGCATGCGTTGCTATCTCAAGCATGTTTGTCAATGTTAGTGATCAAAACTATAAGTCTAGTCTACTATAGCTAAGGTCTCAGACTAGGATAGAAAGTGTAGTTAAGCTCAAGAACTCCATGGAAATCATCATACAAGATGAAGGACTACTCAAGGAACTGGTGGATCTTCATCGACTAAAAGGTATGCGGAGACTTGAACTTATCTATCACTCAAAAGTCTATCTACTCTATCTCCTATCTTGAGACAAAAGTCGTTTTACTATATAGACTAAGATTATACACATTTATTATTTCGAGCTGAGTATACCTCGCCTATCTATTTGTCGAAATATGTGTTGGTAAAGCTTTCGCTTTATCCAAGTTCATCTTTACCTAGTGACGAAAGTCAGGTTAAGTTTTAATCACTTTGAAAATTTCTCTGACGAAAAATGGTTTGTGAATAACAACTATATAACGTCCTCTGAGAATGTTTTAATGATTGAAATGAGAGTTTAGACAAGATAACCAATGGAGGATATAAGCATTGTTGTGGAAACACATATATGTAAAAGTCCTTATTCCTTGAACCAAAGTTTGCGAACTTTGTTGATCAAGAGAACAGGAGAAGTACGTGATCTTCAGTCCGCGAACTCAGACCGCGAACTGATGGAAATTCTCACCCAGGAACTTAAGTCCGCGAACCCAGTCCGCGAAACTAGATATTGTGGAATCACAAACGATGAGACGAAGGTGTTTGTGATTACTTTTTATCTTGCCTATCGGAGATTAAATCTCGAGCAAATCTTAGAGAAGATAGTACTCAAATGGTTGAATCGGGCAAGATCAGAATACATAACTACAAAGAAAATAGTTAGGTCTGACTTCACAATCCCAATGAAGTCGTTAACCTACAGGGTCTCGATAGAAACCTAATGTTAAAGGAGAATCGACTCCAGTTGATGCAACTAATAACAAATAGGAGGTGTGGGGATTAGGTTTCCTAGTTGCTAGAGTTCTCCTTTATATAGTATTCAAATCAGGGTTTGCAATCCAAGTTACCTTGGTAACAAAGCATTCAATACTCAATGTTAGATGAAAAACCTCATTCAACCAAGCTAATATATTTCAAACATTAGATCTAACTTAGCTTGTTACACACAAATGAAATGTACCCTCATTTAGGTTTATGTAACCATACCCAAACGTGTACACCATGTTGGCTCAACAATAGTTAACCGAAGTTAGCCTAATGATTACCCTCATATAAACCTTATTCATCTTAACCATAACTAGTTCAAATGACTCAAATGAAACTAGTTAAAGAGTCGTTCAGTTGTTATATTTTCATAGAAGTATACAAGAACACAATTGAAGCAAAATCGGTTTGATTCACTCGAATCAGTTCGTGAACATTATATCCAAGGTTTGCAAAAGATTGTATTCCTTATTTTATAAATGTTTAAGTTCATGTACAACCGATTTTATAAAGTAACCAACTTAAGTATGCAAACGGGTAGGCATACTTAAATAGTCGGACCGAGTTTGGTTACTCCAGCACGCGTACGGGTGCGCATACCAATTCACACTTCCAAACTCCAGCATAAATTTACGTACGTGAGACTTCCCCCAATATGCGTATGGGTACGCATACTTTCCCATACATCCAACAACCGCCAGTACGCGTACGTGTACACCTACTTCAGGTTCCCGGTTTTGGACTAACACAAATGTGAGAACACACTATGTTTATATCCAAACATGGTTACATGATTCTAAGCTCTTTATTTCAATCATTGAAAATTTCTTAGAGGATGACAATAACCGTTTTCACACACTGTTAGCATCAAAGAAATTTTCAAGATATTGAAATAATCATAACAAAACATTCCAAGTCTACACCAAATTATTGTATCACACAAACCATGTAAGACGTTACTCGGAAATTTTCACATGGTCATATTCTAAATTTCGTCAAAAATATAAGATGAACTTGGCCGAAGCGAAAGCTTGCCAACACATATTTCAAAAAATATGTTGGCGAGATAAACTCAGCTCGAAATCTCAAATGTGTATAATAGAAAACTATATCGTAATACGACTTATGCCTCAATATAGGAGATAGAGTAGAAATAGACTTTCCCAGTAATAGATGAGTTTCAGTCTCCATATACCTTTTGTTGATGAAGTTCCACAAGCTCCTCTTAGTAGTTCTTCGTCTTCAAATGATGAATGCCGTGAAGTCTAAGGCTCAACTACACAATCTATGTCCTAGTCCGAGACATCTATAAATAGGCTAGAAATCAAGACTTATAGTTTTGATAACTAACATTGACAAACATGCTTGAGATAGCAACGCATGCGAGTTCGATCGAGCAGTGCTCCAACAGAAAGATCTTTTTCCGGCCATTTGTAAAGCATCTAAGAACAAACAAGCATCAATCATTGAGTTGATTCAAGATGATAGATGGGTGGGAGATTTTAGAACTAACTTAAATGCAAATGAACTGCTGGAATAGGATTTATTGAGAAGAGACTTAGGAGACATACCTTTGGAGGACGGAGAAGATGAATTTCAAATTATGGATAATTTCTCTACTCGTGCTTGCTATGATTCCGTGTCAGGTAACACTAATGACTTTCTTTTACATAGGTTTTTGTGGGAAAACAACATTCCATCCAAGGTCGATTTTTTGTTATGGTCCATTTTTAATGAATCATTACCTACGTTACGACATAGAGGAATGACTATAGACAGTCCTTCGTGAGTTATGTGCAACGAAGAGGACGAAACTATTAACTATATATTTATGCATTGTAAGACTGAAAAAGCGGGGGTATAACAACTATACCCAATAATTCGTTCGGAAATTTGTATGGACTAACTCCAATATTATTCTGAGAGCATGAGCTTATAAAACGAGCTCAACCAAGAAAGATATCAAAGAGTTATATCTCTTTTTCTCAAATCAATCAGCAAATCAAACATATAGAAATCTACGAGCCTGATTGATAATAGAAATAACTTGGATGGTACCAAATCAATGTCCAAGTGTTAATCAATTTATATCCAACAACCAAAGGTAGGATTTACCAATTGATTGAACTACGCACAACCTGTGATATTTCAATTATATAAAAATATAATGCAAAAAATAAATAACACAGCCACCAGAAGTTTTGTGAACGAGGAAACCACAAATGTAGAAAAAACCCCGGGACCTAGTCCATATTTGAACATCATATTGTATTAAGCCACTACATACACTAGCCTATTACAAGTTAACTTCAGACTGGAATGTAGTTGATCACTAAGAAAGTCTCACACTGATTAAGGTACAGTCGCGTTTCTTATGCCTCTAGAACCACGCCGGATTCTGCGCAGTTGATTCCCTTAGCTGATCTCACCCACAACTAAGAGTTGCTACGACCCAAAGTCGAAGACTTATAAACTAATATGTCTCCCACAGATAAGTTTATTTTGATAGATAATTTTTTCTCCCATAGATGTACCTATGAAGCTTTGTTCCGTCTTTTGATAAATCAAGGTGAACATGAACTAATTGATAATCCGATCTTATACTCCCGAAGAACATCCTAGAAATATCAATCACCCCACAATAACTTAACGATATGGTAGCAGAAGAAGTTATTGCGGAACAACTTAGTTTGGTAATGTTGCGACTTTTGTAAAAATGCTTTTCTGATGTGCAATGCTGCTCTGTGTTGTGTAAATAAAAGCAGTTAAATGTTTGGTAAACTACACATTAAAAACTAAAGCTAATTAAGAAAATTATCAAATTGTGTTTGGTAAAATATAGGTTCACTTATTGTATAACAAATGACAAAAACATACATAATCTTTAAATATAATTTTATTCTATTTTATGGGATTTAAACATAATTAAATATTTATATATATATTTTTTGAATAGCTATTTTTTTTATTATAGATATAATTTGAGATTAAAAATATCATACTAAAATCGACATTTATTTAATATTGGCTCTTATTTTTATTTATTTTCTATAAAATGATATACAAAATATAATTTGAATTTAAAAATAATAATCTCTAAAGAATGTGATATAGAATTATAATTACAATCTTTAAAGAATATGATATGGATATGGAGATTGGAGGATAAGAAATTGATTATCAAAGATTTAAGGGTAATTTCATTCATTTATAAGAAATATAGTAAGGATATAAAAGAAAAATCGCGCATTAAGATTAGGCGGGACCAAAGCTTATGTTTTTAGAGCTTTTAAAAACTCATCTCCCCCAACTTTTAAAAGTTGAGAAATTTTGGAAGTGCTTTGGTTTCAAATCACTTTGAAAATATTTTACCAAACACTAATATGAAAAATAATAATTATATATATATTGAAGGTGCTTTTTGAAAAATAAAAGCATTACCAAACCCAACAAAAGAATGAGTACCTATTGCAGATAAATCTCGAGAAAATATTAGAGAAGATAGTACTCACTACGATAGAACAAGTAAGATCAGAATACACAACTACAGAGAAAATAGTTGGATCTGGCTTCACGAATCCCAAATGAAGTCTTCAATTCGTTAAGCTATAATGTTTTTGGAAAAACCTAGGTTAAAGGAGAATCGACTCTAGTAGCAACTAGGACACACAAAAGTGTCGGGATTAGGTTTTCCAGTTGTTATAGTTCTCCCTTATATTATCTTTCAAATCAGGGTTTGCTTACAAACAAAGCTAAGATAGCTTAGTAACAAAGTGTTAGAACACTTCTCGGCCGAACTCGCAAGTGTTTATATCTCAAGCTTGTTTTTCAAGTTTAGGTGATCAAAATTGTAAGTCTTGATTTCTAGTCTACTTATAGTTATGTCTCGGATTAGGATAGAATGTGTAGTTGAGCTTTAGACTTCATGGCGTTCATCGATTGAAAACAAAGATCTACTGAGGAGATCTTGGAGGAACTTCATCAACAAAAGGTATGTGGTGACTAAAATTTATATACCCCTCAGAAGTCTATTATATTATATCTGCTATTGAGACTAAGTCGTATAACTATATAGACTTTTACATTATACACATTTGATATTTCTAGCTGAGTTTAACTCGCTTATATCTTTCTCGAAATATGTGTTGGAAATCTTTTTAATTTAGCTACGTTCATCATTATTATTGACAAGTTTAGTTAGAAACAATTTATTTGTTGGAAACTAAATAATGAGTCAAAAGATGATCATATGAAAATTGTCTTGAAACATCTAATATGATTTGTACAGTCATTTAATGTAGACTCGGAATGTTTCGTACTGATCATTCGATCACTTGAAAATTACTTATAAGTTAATAGTTTGTATGAGACAGTTCTTATAAGGATGGTTCAATGATTGAAATGAGAGTTTGAAACAATTAACCATTGTCTGGATATAGGACAGTATGCAAACTGTTGTGGTATGATTCAGGTCCGGGAACCAAGTTTGCATACCACTATGCGAACGATTTTAACTGTTAGAGTCTGGGAACCAAGTTTTCATACCCGTTTGCGAACGGTTTCACCCGAGTTAGGTCCTGGATGATAGTATGCGTACCCGTTCGTGAACTGTCGGACAAGACCAAAAGTCCGGAACTTAAGTTTGCGTACCCGTTTGCAAACTTAGTTGATTAAGTTCTAAAATCCATTAATTATGATTTCATACTCATGAACAAATACATTTATATATTAAGGAATACAATCTTTACAAACCGTGGCTAAATGTTCATGAATTGATTCTCTTGAATCAAATCCTATTTTTCATCGATTGTGTCTTGTATACTTCTATGAGAATATTAGCAATTGAACAACTCTATGAGTAACACAATTAGATTCATTTGATTATCATTTGATCTAGAAGTGTTAGATGAATATTCTTAATATAAAAGTGTTCATATGGCTATCTTCGATTATCATTTGATCTAGTTTCCTCGTTAACAAAACTTCTGGTGTCTGTGTTATTTCTTTTCCGCATTTTATTTGTTTATATAATTAAAATATCACAGGTTGTGCATAGTTCAATCAATTAGTAAATCCAACCTTTAGTTGTTGATTGAAATTGATTGACACTTGAACATTGGTCTTTGGTATCGTTCAAGTTATTTATCATATCAATCAGGCTCACAGATCTCTATCTGTTCGATCGCAGATTGTATTGAGAAATGGAGATATAACTCTTGGATATATTTCCTTGATTGAGTCTGACTGTCTAGTTGATTCTCTTGGAATTATATTGGAGTTAGTCCATACAAATTGCCGAACAAAAAATTGGGTGTGGTTGTTGTACCCCCTCTTTTTCAAATTGTATCAGAGCAGGAAAACACTTTTAAGACCTCATAAGTATGTGTTTGTAGCAATCTGACTCTATGGAAAAAAGTGCTATCTCTATAAACGTACCGCCAGTCTTCGATGGCTCGAATTAATTATGGTAAAATTGTTATGTGTGCCTTTCTTCAAGCGCGTGATTTTTAATCATGGATTCGTATTATTAATGGCTATGATCCTCCAATGGTTATAGTAGACGGTGTAACTGTTGCAAAGGATATTGGTGCATATGATCGTGACGAGATTCTCGCTGCAAAGCATAATTATGACGGTTTAAATGCAATCATCCATGCAATTAACCTAGATCTCCAGCACCATGTGATCACATGCAATAAGTCTAAAGATGCTTGGGATATCTTAGAAACCGTATTTGAAGGGAATACCTATGAAAGGGAAGGTAGGCTTCAAAACTTAAATTCTGATTGGGAAAACCTTTGTATGGCTGATGAATATTCATTTGATGAGTTTAATCACAAAGTTTTTGAAATTTTTGATGTCATTTTTGTATTAGGTAAGACTATTCTTGAGAAGGACATTCTGATGAAAATTCTCAGATCGCTGCCATCCATATATGATTCTAAGAAACATGTCATCGTTGAGGGAAATAACCTTGAAACACTTTATAGAAATACTCTTGTTGGAAAGCTAAAGATTTTTGATTTTGAACTGAGTAAAGGATAAAAACGTCACATGTCTTGCAATCTTGTTGCTATATCTGATAAAAAGTCTCTATGTCCTAAATTAATTGATACAAAGGATGAAAATTTCTTTAATTCAACTCTTTCACTGTTTGTACAACAGTTAAAGAAAATTCTTAGACAGAGAAAAACAAAGTCTCAAAAGAAATCGTCTTCAATCAATGAAAATGATAGAAAAGTTCACAAAGACTATGATAATAGAACTTGTTCCAAGTGTTATAGAAGTGTTCATAATATCTCTAGTTATCCTGATAAGGATGTTAGTGACTTCACCAAAGCATGGATGGCAACTCTTGACTACTGTCCTGATGAAGATGTATGTGAAAGTTCTCTCAACTACTTTGATGATAATCACACTTGTCTGTCTAACAACTCTTCCCCAGAAAAGAAAATTGATCTTTTGACCAAAGATTTATACTCAATGAAGAGTATGTTTCAACTGGGGAAGGAAGCCTAGATTAAAATGATTAAAAAATTTAGAATGTCAAATGAATGAATTAAGACAAGAGAATGCGACATCTTGCAATTGTGATTTTAAGAAGAAGAATCGATTATCCTCGATAAACTCTTTTAAAACCAATCAGCATATTACTTCTAAAAAATATGTCATATTTAAACCTCTCTTGTTATGAGAAAGACATAATAAAATACAATGGCACAACAAATTATTTTTCTCTCTTGTATAAAAACCAGGATCACCCAGAGACGGTTTGCACAAAGGCTCTTGAAAAATCTTCTTCTATTAATTTTCTTTATCATAAGAAGAAAAACAAATCTCCTAAAAAATCTACATCACTTTCGAAAGAGATATTCAGAACCACTCATAGTGTGCGAAAATTGATAAACAGGGTTTTCAGAACATTGTAGTAAAGGAAGGTATCTGTACTTGATCTTCCCTCCATAAAGAGAAATAATAAACAAGGAGTAACGAAATCTTCATCCTCTCATAATAAACCATCCGGTCCTGTATTGGATAGGAGAAATTGCAATTTGTAATAGGTTCCAAGATGGTTCTTTTTTTTCCCTTAGATAAGAACCATAATCGTCAAGAGGGTTGTGAAAATATTTCTGTTGTTACTCTTCTGACTTGTTTCTGTATATGCTACTTGTGCTCTAATTTCTATTATTAATCTAAGAATAGTTTTTGTACATAAACAGTTTTCCTAATAAAGTCTTTTTTGGGATATCCAAAATTATGTAGGGTTTTGGTCAAAGATATTTTTGGAAATTTATCCCCTATCTTCTTCCTTTTAAGTTGAAGATTTCATTCCTTGCTGAGAGCATTTCATTTACCTTTTCTATCATGTCCTCATCAAGTCTTCCAAGTAAAGAACATGATGTTTGGAATGTTCCCTTTCCCTTTAAGAAAGTTCGTTTTCATTCTTCTGTTTGTGAGATGTGTCAAGACAAACGTGATTCCTCCTATGATGTGAATACCAATGTCTATAATTTTGATAAGCTCTCATTAATCATGAATCTCGTCTATTGGAACAAGTATGTTCCTTGAAGAGTGAACTCGAATTTTCAACCAAAATACTTGAGGACAAGATGGATAATCTCGAATCCAGGATTGATCTAATCTAAGATGTGCTTGATAATTATAGGGAATATGAGAAGACACTAGTGGAAAAGGGGGTTTTAATGACCCACATCCTCGACCCTCAATAGCGGTCAACGGACCGTGGACCGGTCAAGACGGTCGTAGATATAATAAATTTTCGGAGCACAAATTAGAGCGTTAAAAACGGTCGTTGTATAAATTTTTTAATTATGATTATATCCCTGAGTCATCAACCCACACCGCGACTGCTGTACCTAGTTGAATCACTGCTACTTTTCTTAGGAGGGACCCTCCTTTTCTCACCTCGTTATTATCGATGCAATAAATATTATGGAGACTGTGAAAATAACCATATTACCCTTATTGGAAATAAGTGCAATAAATATTATAGAGACTGAGAAAATGACCAGACTACCCAATTAAGTGTAATAAGTAAAGTAAATATTACAGACTGAGAAAATGACCATATTACCCTTATTATAAATAAGTGCAATAAATATTATGTAGACTGTGAAAATGACCAAACTACCCTTATTGAAAATAAATAAAGTAAATATTACATATTGTTAAAATGACCATATTACCCTTATTGGAAATAAATGCAATAAATATTATGGAGACTGTGGGAATGACCAGACTACCCTTATCAAAAATAAATAAAGTAAATATTACCTACTGTGAAAATGACCATATTACACTTATTGGAAATAACTGCAATAAATATTATGGAGACTGTGAAAATGACCAAACTACCCTTAACGGCAATATGAAGAGTAAATATTACAAAATATGAAAATGATCATATTACTCTTAGTGTAATTAAGTGTAATAAATATTACAGAATGTGAAAATCCAGATAATACTTATTGCAGTTATTTCCAATAAGGGTAATATGGTAATTTTCATAGTTTATAACATTTACTTTACTTATTTCCGATAAGGGTAGTATGGTTATTTTCACAATCTCCATAATATTTATTGCATTTTTTTTCCAATGTGGGTAGTATGGTCATTTTCGCAGTCTCCATAATATTTATAGCACTTTTTTCCAATAAGGGTAGTATGGTCATTTTCATAGTCTCCATAATATTTATTGCACTTTTTCCAATAATGGTAATATGGTTATTTTCACAGTCTGTAATATTTACTTGTTTTCAATCTGTTTTCGGAGGGTAAAATAGTAATTTTGGATACTACTCTTGTGGTCGCACGTGTCGAAACGAGTTGGTGTCTCAGAAATTTGGTCGGCCTTATCCCTAACCCGATCGAAGAGAAAATCCATTCTCTTATCTTCTTTTTTCTCTTTCTCTTTCTCTTTCTTCTTCTTCCTTCTTTTCTCTTCCTCCTTTTCGTTCTTCACCTGCTGGTGAATCAAGTTGTTGAAATAGAGAGATTTTTAGATCGAGAGAGATATGGGGATGTTTGAGTAGTGGTTGTTGTTGGTGGTGATGATGTTGGTTAGCTATGGGAAGAAGAGGAGATGTTGATGTTGTTGTAACTAAAATTAGGGTTTTCAGTTTAGATGTTGGGATTATTTGGAATTAAGATGCAGAGTGGGTTGCTGATAGTCAAAGATTAATAGGGTTGATGTTTGATTGAAATTGTAGGGTTGTTTTGAGAAGAATCAAATAATTATGGTTTCTCACAGCGTTGCTTAGAAGTTCGATTAACGATGAATATGATGGATTTAGAGATGGGTTCGTTCTTAATTTTTGTTTGATGGAAGTTACGGAGTTGTTCTGAAGATTGATTAAGAATTGCAATAGTGTTGAGAAGATCTCACTGAGTGGTTATGTTGGTGAGTCATCTTTTTATGGGTTTTTTAATGAGTTTTTGAAGTGGATTAATGGGTTTCGTTGGATCTTATATTGTTTCAGAAAAATCTAATTATGGGTTCTTTTGTTGTTGTTCTGTTTTTTTTTCTTCTTCCAGGTTTGAAGCATATTATTTGATGGCTACAACACTACCTTGCCATGAAAGGATTAGAGATCTTTATTCAAACCTGAAATACCAATCAAACTCTAAATCTGATTTCACCAATCAATCAATTGAAGTTGTTATCCCATTATTATCCCAGTATACCACAAATCAGCTGTTGATAAACCCTAGTTTTCACTTAATCATAGATTTAATTCACTAACACTAACTTCTTACATGTGGAAGAAGAGAGAACTAAGTCAATCATTCAGGTATACTGAAAATAAAAAAGTAGCTTCAATTTACAAGTTAATTGTATTTTTGATATGTCGGTATAAATTTAATGTTGGGTTTTTGGGGTGTTTTGTAGTTTGTGATGGGAGAAGGGGCTTTTACCATCTAAACAAGAAGAATCAAAGAGGAAAAATTTCATGTTGAGAAGGTGTTGTGTTGACTGTTTGAGCTCATGTTTTTGGTGGATTAAAACCTGTTTTTAAGTTTGTTGGGAGTCTTGTGGCGATCCTATAATTTGTTGATTTCTCTCAGCACAGCTAGTAATAATTTTTTCGCTATTATTTTATTTTCTTTTTGTGACTTGTCAACCATACGGTTGAATAGTTTTGGTTAGTTACTAAAAAGTTCTTTGATTAGAATGTTAAGTCTATTTTTACTATGTCTTGTATTTGTTAGTGTCACAGTAGCTTATTAAGGTGTTAAGAATTTCAGAACTTAGTCATCAATTTTCTCACGTGGGGAGCTCTTATTTTGACACATAGAGTTGTCAGGTTAGGGAGATGTTTGGAGAGTAAGGGAAAGATATGTTTAAACTCTCGAACAATATCAGTTGTTAAGCTTTCTTCATTATTCAACGCCTGCTGTAGTGAGAAAATCCGAGAAAAGAATTATGTGAAGGATACTGCCTTGGATTGAGATAAGTTGTTTAAATTTTCGATTCATGTCAGGGGCAGAACTTTGCTAGGATTTAGAATTAGTTATGTTGTGGTCTTATAAGTCACCATGGATGTCAGATTTCTTCAGAAAATGACTTGAACTGAAACAAACCATGTCATCCAGGAATTTCATATGTATTGTCCTGTGACTTTTCGGCATGATTCTAGACACATTAGATATCAATCTGGGCTTAGGTTGCTTCTCACAAATTGTAATCCTTTGAAATACGAATCAATCATAATGCTAAGTGTCATATCTTGAACTACTCGATGTAAGATATGCCTATTTCAATAACTGTTGTTCAACACTTTTGATGAACTCTATTTTCGGTGATTTTAACTTTGTACATCTTAAGCTAGCCTAGACTTCTTATAATAAGTATTAGTTATCCTTTGAACGAGAATTCCAGCATATCATTCAATGTTGCAATCAGAAACTATGTTGTTTGATGTGTGCCAGTTTGTGAATCGAATGCCCTGCATTTCTGGCAGTCTATTTTCAAGGAAATTGACAATTTATAGCTTGATTTAATCTTAGTTTCTGCGGTCTAATGTGCCAGATTGATTTACATCTTGATTTAAGCTTGTTTGGCTCACCCTTTCCATCTCTTTTAGTGGCAGGTAACTATGGGGTAAGTGGTATCGAGTTGGGCGAAGGGGAGATTAACGTTTGGGTCGAGTAAGGTGTTCTGGTGTGTTTAGAGGGAGGTAACTGCCGAAAAAATTTTGGTAGGCAGTCCTGTGTGGGTAGATCTTGTGGATAATTTGCTTTTGCTTGCAAGTATTATAGTGTGTATAAGTATCTAGCACAGATCTTGATGTTGTAATTACTTAGAAATATTTTGGAGATGCAGTACGGTCCGTATTTTGGTATACTATAATCATAAATTACTGAAAATAGGGCGCTACAAGTCTGTTCTGAATTCTTTTAAGTAGTAAACCAGTAGTTCCAAGACTAAAAAAGTTCTGAATATATGCTTGTTCATATAAATTTCAAAGGATTTACTTAGAGTAATTTTTTCGTACTAGCAGATCAGATATCAGCTGGAGTGAAATTTGGTTGCTACATTCAGAGTGTTGTTGTACTTGATTCAGTTAAAGCTAATGTCCAGCTTCCAGGTAATTGAACTGTTGTAACCCTGTAACTTGTAACCCTTTTTAGTTATTTTTGTCTGGTTGCAAAAGCAATTTTCTTAAGGTTTGAGCTTACTGCAGAGGGGGATGAAGTCTCAATGATATCGGTGGGTGAATCTGAATGTTATGAATACAATGCAGCATGCATGGAGAAAGAATGCACGATCTGGTCAGCTATGATGCTCCACTTTCTATTTGTAACTTTTTTACTAGTAGCTTCTTTTTGTAGCAGTGGAGTTTAGAAATTTTGTTATAATTTGTTTGCAGGCAGCTGGCTTATATGTTGATGATGAGTTGACTATTGATTTGGCGACTGGGACTCGTTTGAATCTGCATATGGCAAAGGTGTTTGCTTATTTGGATTCTCTATTTGCTTATCATATGAATTTCAATTATTGTATGTGAACAAGAATTTCTTATAAACGATCTCAAGATTTCACCTTTTGGTTTCTTAATGGAAGAGTTGCTTATTCTACAGAAAGAAGACAAGGAGTTCATAGTATTTCTCTTGGTCGAGATATCAGAGGTGCAATGGTGATGCACAAGGATTTAGATGGAAGGATGAAGAATCAAGATGAGTTAATAAAAGGTCGTTTCATTGGCATTAAGGTAACATATGTCGTCCTCTTTGTCGTTTCCTGTAAAACAACTCCTTGAAAGTCGAGATAGAAAAAAAAAATTAAGTGCAGGGTTGAAAATTGCTGCTTAGTGTTGATGCTTTGCATAGAATTATGTCATGTTGTTTCTGCATATTTTTTCGAAGGTGTGTGCCTATGTGATTGGATTAGTAGATAATTCGGCCATCGACCTTATGCACTGATTGCAATAGAAGTGGAAAGCCACGAACTTCTCATGTGTAGGAAATTGGCTGATCTCTATAGAAACTTTAATTGGATTGTTAGTCTAACTAAGCACGGCAAGGAACGACAACTCATAATTTTTGTTGGCTTACTGTTTTTTCTTTCCTATGAGATTGCCGAATAAGAACATAGTTGTTACGATCCACCTTTTAGAGTACTATCCCAGGAATTTTTTCTGTTAAGATATCGTTGGTTTGTCCCGTTGGTGTCGACTAACGAAACTATATGTTTGGAATTACAGTTTCTGAATGTTCTGTAATAAAGATGTTACCATTGGCGCATCGATGGTAACAATGAATGTTAACCATGGAAATAATCATTTGTTGGGCGAACCTTACTGGACTCTATCATCCATTTCCGTGTGGTGTGGGATATACCCAAATGTTCAGGTCAGTTTATTTTTACTTACTGTTGTTTTATTTTTACTTATATGTATTGAATATTAAATATTGATTGTTTGATAGTTACCGGATTAGACTAGTAACTTACTGCCATAATTCTAAAATCTTAGGAGTTCATTGCATTTTTTCACTACGACTGAATATTAGATAGTTTTTACATAAGAACGCACAGCTGTAGAAGTGTATCTCTTAAATACTTGGTTGTCAGACTCATTATAGCATGTCATACAAATAATTTCACAACTGTGAACAACAATGAACTGAAAACTGTTCTCTTGAAAACTGCTTTTCAGAAGTTGTTGCTGCCTATGCTGTACTCAATGTTCCTGAAACCAGAGTTGATGATGCAGAATTCCAGGAGAACGAAGTTTATGCACTTGATATATGGTTTCATCACAAGGGAGGGGAGAAAATCATTTTGATGTTTAATCAATAGTTTTTTAGTTCATCGTTTTGTACAGATCACAAGGGTCAGAACTACAGATTTTAATCCTTTGTGTAATTGAAATCAATGAATGTTAAATTGAATGATTATTTGTGTGCAAGTTTAATTTGATTCTCATTTTTATTTGATTTGAATTTGGTTTTCATTTGAATTCTAATTTGAGTTTCATTTGAATTTAGTTTTCATTTGATTCTCATTTGAGTTTGATTTATGTTTGATTTCAGATTTAGTCAGATTCAGTCAAGCTAGCACCACTGAATCATTTTTTTTTATTATCAAGATTTATATCTATGACTGATGGAAGTCAGTCATAAAGTATCGACCGTTAAAATCGGTCGTTGATATATGATTTTAAACGACCCCCATAGACACGTCATAGTTAAAAAAGACGCTCAAACAACGACCCTTTCTTCGACCGACAAAGCAAGTCATAGATACGAGTTAAATGACTTGCTTTGTCGGTCGAGAAACTGCTGATTTCCACTAGTGAGAGTATTCAAAGTAAGTGAAATTTCTTTTGAGTTCTTAGTAAAATAATGTCTAGGAAACTTCTTATGAGAATTTATTCTTGTGTTTTAAGAAGGATAACTAGGGTTTGGAATAGCAAATATTGTAATTACACATAGCTATTGCCAATAATTTCTTGCAATGTTTTAGATTTATTTATTTGAATTTTAAGTTATTTGGAAGATGATTTTGCAGTATTAATCTTTATGGTTTTATATATTGCAAAAATATTATGGGATATGTGTATTTATGTCCATGAACTATGATTGTCCCATATATGTCAAAAGTTAAGTCTATTATGTCTTTATGCAAATATTGATAAAAGATAGAATGAATTTTGAATATTCCGCAGTATTGATCTTTCCTTGATCCACTTATATGTGAAAGTACTGTATGGCTCTGTAAGTTTTCCTTTGTTGAGCATTTTCGATCAAATTAATCACTGAGGTCTCTTGTGGTTAATTTATTCGAGTTTTCTGGATACAAATTCATGTCTCATGTAATATATTAATGTAAAAAGAAATCCTTCTTTTCTTATAAAAGTAAGGACGTTCTTGTTGTTATTTAGGGAATGACATTTAATGTGGGGGAGTTCTTAATTGAACTTGTGCTTAATTGCCATATCTTTGTGGGGAGTGCGGCTGTGGAATATTGTAGGAGTTATCTTGTATCTTTATAAACTCCTTGATGAATACATTAAGTTTTGACTATGTGAAATCATCAAAATAAAGTTGATATGTTCTCTCTTAGTCATGAATAATCTCTTTGAGAATTTCATTATGATCCCGCTAGTTTTCGTACCTTTGCCAATTTATGTTGACAAAAAGGGGGAGAATTATTTTGTAGTTCACACTACATACATATGGTTTACGGATCATTATGTAAAGGGTAGTGGTTTTCATTATGAGATGAAGTATTGACTAAGGGGGAGTGATACATACCACCGTAGTATTATTTTCAAAGTTGTGATACAATTAAACTTTGATGTTGTGTAATAAAACTATGACATTGTATAAAAATAATTGAGAACATCTTTTTTCTTATTGTTATGGCCACAAATCTTCAACAACTATGATGCTGGGTTGAACATGTTCAGAATCACTGGAGTACTTGGAGTGACGAAGAATTCAAGGAATTTTGAAGAACCAAGGAAATCAAGCATGATGTATGAGAAGCTACAAAGTTTATTTATTCTGTAATCCATATGTATTGACATTTTTGTCACTAAAATTGACAAATGGGGAGATTGTTAGAGCATTATTCGTTCGAAATCGCAAGCGTTGTTATCTCAAGCTTGTTTGTCAACTTTAAGTGATCAAAACTATAAGTCTTGATTTCTAGTCTACTTATAGCTATGTCTCGGATTAGGATAGAATGTGTAGTTGAGCTTTAAACTTCACGACGTTCATGGATTGAAGACGAAGATCTACTGAGGAGAGCTTGGAGGAACTTCATCAACAAAAGGTATGTGTAGACTAAAACTTATCTATCACTCACAATTCTATTTTATTCTATCTCCCATTGAGACTAAGTCGTATAGCTATATAGACTTTTACATTATACACATTTGATATTTCGAGCTGAGATTAAATTGCTTATACCTTTCATGAAATATGTGTTGGAAAGATTTTTTCTTTTGCTACGTTCATCATTATTCTTGACGAGTTTAGTTGGAAACAATTTATTTGTTTATATAATTGAAATAAACAAATATATAAACAGGCTGTGCGTAGTTCCCGCATTATATTTGTTTATATAATTGAAATATCACAGGCTGTGCGTAGTTCAATCAATTAGTAAATCCGACATAGCTATAAGTATACTAGAAATCAAGACTTATAGTTTTGATCAACTAAACTTGATAAACAAGCTTGAGATAGAAACGCTTGCGATTTCAACCGAACAATGCTCTAACAAAGACTACTTTTAAAGTGCGGAAATACTTCTTAAAATCTTTTCACATTGTTTGGCCACTTCCGGATACGGTTTTTAAGCTTTTTGAAGCTTGGGGTTGGAATTTTTTGAAAGGACGTTGCAAAGAGGTATGAAATATACTTCACTATGCTCTTGTTTGGAACATCTGGAAGGAACGGAACGATAGGATGTTTGGAGGAAGATCAAAGTCAGTTTATGAGATAATCATGTATATCAAACAAACCCTTGTTATGTGGAGTTGTCAACTGAACACCTTTAAGTTTATTTATAGCTCTTAAATTTTGAATAATTAGGAGTTAGTTTTACATATGTACACAAGTCTGTAACGATTGTATTTGTAACTGGTTTGGCTTCTCTTATTCATTAATATAACCTTTCAATTTAGAAAAAAAACTTCATTCTACATTTGCCTCCAACAATCTTTAAGGGATTGAATGACTTAACCACTATAGTATAATGATAAAGTCATCTGGTAATGATACCAGTGACCTGAGTTCGAAACTCTCCAACACCAAATTCTTTACCGATAAAAAAATAATCTTTAAAGGATTGAGCGAGAAATTAATAACTTGGTTGTCTTGTTATTTTTTAGGGGTTATGTTGTGAGGGTCTCGAGTCATTAAGAATCTAAAATGAACGCCGGCTGATATATCTTGGCGGGGTCAACTTACAAAAATAAAAAATGAAATCGGTTTGGGCAAAGTGTATAAGAGCATCTCCAATAGTGGGTGTTAAAAATTATATGTGGAATTTTTATTTAGATCCTTACTTATGGGGTGTTATGTATGTGGCAAAAATAATAATGCTTTGCCGATGAATCATCTCCGATGGTGTGGGTGTTATTAGGGTTGCACAAGGTACGAGACGGGACGGGTTTTTGCCTAGCTCAGTACCTGTACCTTCCTATGGCCGGTACCTGTACTTTTTACCTATACCTGTACCCGTGCATTACGGGACGGGACGGTACCTGTACCTGTTTAACTCGGGAACGGGACGGAATGGTACCGGTTCTTTACCTACATGGTTTCCAGTTGATGCCATACTTCCCCTTGAAACGCTGGATTTTCTTCTTCACGTTCCAGAGCCCAAGTCATCGCCCAGGTCAATAGAAAAAACACAATAATTGCTAACCAAAGATTCGAATTTAAAGGCTTGAGTAGTATCCATGCGTTGTTGCTCGTGTCCTCTTTCAGTGGAACGATCATCGAGAACCCAGATGGGGTATAAGGTAATGTGAAATCAACGTAGGTTGATCTATTTCCACTAATTGTTATATCTCCAACTACGGCGTCATAGTTCTATTTAGAAAATTCAAGAGTACAAAATGAATTAGTGAGCAGTATATATATTACGTACCGGAGAACTATCAGAAACAGTAGTAAAACTAACCTGGGCATAAACTTGATATACCAAGTCATCGTAAGTTCCTGCCTGCGTGCCATCAGCCTTCGCGAAGGGAACCAATTCATAAGAAACAGGATACGGTAGCATTTCCAGTGATGACATAACTAGAATTTCAACTACTCAAGTAACTCAACTAGAGATCCTCGGTACTAAGGTACGGGACGGGACGGGAATAGCCTAGAACCGTTACTTGTACCTACTCTAGGCACGGTACCAGCTTTTGGTACTTATACCTATCCCGGCTGATTACGGTTCAGGGACAAAACCGGGTTCCGGTACGGTTTCATGGGACGGGACGGTTTCTGTGCAGCCCTGTGTTATTTTTAAACATTTTTTTTATAATGATAAAAGTGATTCCTTTTTTCCTATTGGTTTCTAAAAAATTATTTAAAAATAAAAATATAAAATATTCTTAAAAAAATGACATTGAGGTCATCTCGAAGATCTAAATAAGACTTTCGTATTTATTTAGACACTTTTCCTACTTAATAGGACCTATTGTTAGAGATGAATTTAATCTAAATGAATATCTAAAACCCTATGACGTCATAAGAAAATAAATCTCTCGCCCTTTATGGAAGATGCTCTAATGCTTTGGTTGTTCATCAACCTCATTCCTAGAACCGAGGAAAGGAAGCTAAGGTTTTCGGATCAGAGATTCAGAATTAGGACCACAGTTAGAAATTTCTATACAAGAACACTTCTCTACCCCACGCCCGAAAACAGTGAGTGCATTTTGAGGGGATTTTCAACTGCTGTTTTATGACGACACTAGTACGCTAAACGTCCATCAATTCAACTCATTTCTTGTTAGCATTACACATTAAGGTACCATATTTCTATGATACCCAATATGCATTTTTTATTAGTATGATATGTCAACAGTCAACATATTCTAGTATTATTTTCAGCATATACAATTGTGCGTATGACAAAATATGGTCCCTCTGTGGTGTCACATAGGTATGATTACCCTGTAGCAAACCTCAAATGCCAATATGTTAGCTTAACTCATTTCTTCCCAGAGGCCCTACAGTTGTTTACTACAAATAGCTATCAATTTGGCGGTTGGAATATCAAACAGATCAGCAAGAATTTTCTTCAAACTCAATTTGTGGGAAAGATTTATTGTACTTCATTAGTATTCTTAACAATATTTTACAGTCAACTATTATGGGTTCATTAGGTTCATTGAGTTCATGCAACGAAGAGGAATTGTTAATTCAAAATGTTTCTGAAATCTACAACAACTTATCAACCTTAGAGAGCCTCAAACCTTCAAAAGATGTCAACACTCTTTTCACTCAACTAGTCCTGACTTGCATTCCACCATCCCCAATTGATGTAACCAAATTATCAGTCACAGACCAAAGAATCCGCTCCAAACTCATCCGTCTCTGTGGGGAAGCCGAAGGCCTCTTAGAAGCTCACTATTCGAAACTTTTAGGATCTTACGATAACCCACTTGATCATATCGACACCTTTCCATACTACACAAATTACGTCAAGCTTGGCCGCCTTGAGTATACTATACTGAGCAATTATATTACAAACCCAAACCCGAATCATATCGCATTCATTGGTTCTGGTCCAATGCCTCTTACTTCCATTGTCTTGGCTTCAAACCACCTGAAGACCACTACCTTTCACAATTACGATATCGACGTATCTGCCAATGCTTTGGCTTCTAAGTTGGTTTCTGCAGATCCTGACTTGTCGAAGCGGATGTTATTTCATGATACTGATATTATGGATGTCACTGGTGGTTTATACGACTATGAAGTTGTTTTCTTGGCTGCTTTAGTTGGTCTGAACAAAGAGGATAAGCGCAAAGTGATTGATCATTTGGCTAAGCACATGGCACCAGGGTCCTTACTGATGTTGAGGAGTGCTCATGGTGCTCGTGGGTTTCTCTATCCCATTGTTGAGCCTAGTGATTTACCTGGTTTTGAGGTTCTCGCGGTTTTTCACCCAATGGACGAGGTAATAAATTCAGTTCTTGTTGCCCGTAAGATTAAGAATGGAGCAAAGCAGTACTAGCTAGTTCATTATGGATCGGTGAGGCTCCAAGCTTGGACCACTTACTGTGAAAGGGGGAAGCCTACTAAAATAAATTTACGTATTTTCTATGTCTTCAAGTGTGTGATCATATGTATGCCCCGATTTCCACTTATATAAAATTATGTTCTATGTCTTCATGCGTTCTAAATTTATTCGTCGATTGAATTTCAAATGCAACCCAAACTTCATTCATCAAACTTAAAACTCTCAAGTATCTGTTGAAATTATATTTTTCAAAGAATCTAAACTTTAAAGAAGGCCGCCAATACCGACCCTAACAATTTTACTTCTGTTAAGGCGCACATATCTAGCAGCTTTCTATAGCAAAATATGCTAATTTAATTGGGGGCCCTGCACTACGTGACAAAAAGGGTCATGAAATAGTAATTTTGGATTATCCCTTATCCCATATTTTTAGAAATGCCTTAAATACCCCTAAGTGATTAGTGTTAATTAAATTTAATTAGTTAATTAATTTGTTAAGAAATAAGGTTAGATTAAAATCAGTTTTTTTGTAACTTTTTGGATTAAAGAAAAAATTGTGTTTTGGTGTTGTGGGTAGGGAGAAGTAGAGTTTTTTGGTGAAAAATTTAGGTTATTTGAAATGAATGATTCTAGTGTAGGAAATGATGCTGGTGAAGCTTCTAATTACAACCATGATTGTGTTGATGGTGAGATTGTGTCAACTAATCCTATGGATTGGATGTTTGATGAAGAAATGTTAATAGATGAAGCCATGAATAATGATGGAAATGAAGATCCCATTGGTGGAAATGAAGCAACCAACCCTCAAAATGAGGAACCCCGAGCTGAAAACAATCAGGAAAACATCTTATTCCCTTCGATTTGTATGTTTGTTGCTCCAAGTGGTCGAATCATCCACACCATGGAACAATTCAGTGTAAGGGTCGTCATAGTCGGGGGTGTATACCCAAACGACTCTCCTATGTCGTCACTTTACTGACACTACCAATAACGATTTTTCATAGAGTATACATGCAGAATTAGGGTCGTTAGGGTATAAAAGCATAATGGTAACGACCCTATAAAAGCATAATAGTAACGACCCTAATTCTGCTACTAAATTTTTTTGCCCTGGATTATGAAAAATCGTTAGGGTAGTGTGATACAGATTGACGACCCTATCAATATTTTGGACAGTATGTATTTTCTTAGCAGAATTAGGGTCGTCAATAGATTCGATTCTGAGAGGTAACGACCCAAATCTAAGGAAAAAAAATATAGTAGCAGAATTAGGGTCGTTCTCTAGAACATCATACAGATTAACGATTTTTCATAGAGTATACATGCAGAATTAGGGTCGTTAGGGTATAACATCATAATAGTAACGACTCTAATAGGGTCGTTAGGGTATAACATCATAATAGTAACGACCCTAATTCTGCCACTACCAAAAAACCGGTTCGAGAACTAAATTTCACAATCACAACTCAAGAAAAAAATCAAAACATAAGTGGGTTTTTTTAACTGTTTTTGTTTAATTAATTCCTTCGGTAAATTAAACATAAATTTACACAAAGTTTTTCTAATCGACGATTTTTTTTTTTTTTTTTTTGTTGTTGTCATTAATGGAAGAGAAGGGGAGAACTCGGGTGGGAGAGGAAGGGAGGGGTGGAGAGTTTTCTAATTTTGGTTATAGAAAATGAATTGGGGTCCTTAATTATGTTTAGGGTTAATAAGTTTTTAAGTAGTAAGGGTAAAATAGTATTTGCACCACCTTTTGGATCCCCCTTATAATTTATGATGTGTGTATAAATTGTTCAGGGCCCCTAATTAAAAATCAGGGCCCCAATTAAACTAGGCAAAATATTTACAAGGAAATATACTACTATATTAGTTCCTGACAATTTGTTTCACAGCTTCGACAACATTCAGACCCGATAGACCTCTCACCTCGACATTAAACCATTGTGACTTCTGAACAAGTTGCACTATAGGGTGCATATATTTGTTTGCGCATGCACTACACATCTCTTGTGTAGACACCCTAATCCTCGGTGCATGGATGGTAAAAAAGCGAGAGATTAATAGCAAAATCAAAAGCAGGGCCGGCCTTGAGGCGAAGCATCCGAAGCATGGCTTTGGGCATCAAAAATTTTGGGGCATCGAATTACAAAAGTCAACTATCTATAGATATATCTACGGTGGCAAAACGTTTGAACTGGTAGTGCTTTTATTAGGGGACGTTTTGATCACGGGGACCACATTTTGCTTCGGAAAATGATCAAAGTGGAGTTTTTAGACATAACCAATAAATCTAATACATCTTGACCTCATCTTTTTATTCTATTCCGCATCTAATCGCGATCAATAAAATAAATAATGACTCAGTTCATTTACCTTCCTAAATTGGGCCTAGCCAATTTAATTGGGACCTAAATTTGACTCCAGAATTGGTGTTTACATGGGTGTCGAGTAATCCGTATTTACATGATTGTCGAGTAAACCGATTGTAATATGCCCCAATTTAGCTAGGTTCATTTATGGTGCTAAAAAATGATTTAATAATTTTTTATTATTATATATGGCCTAGGGGCATCATTTTGGAAATGAACTTCGGGGCATTAACATGTCAGGGCCGGCCCTGATCAAAAGGAGAAGGAGCAAAGTACCCTCATTTTCGCGGGAGTACAGTGCATCATGTACTATGTCAACACTCATGCCCCACCTTCTGTAGTTTTGTTGTAAGTTTTTCTGCACAAAATCCTATCGATTTGTTTGAGCCAGAGTCTTTTGTGTTCTTTTTATGCAAGTACTTCTCTGCTAAAAACGAATATATTACTAAACGCAGGAAGGCTAAGTCATAGTTGGAAGCAAAATATCCTCCTTAAAGACCATCTCCCTGTTCTTTGGCGCGTTCATCAGAAATTGTACATCTACCAAGTTCTCATTTGTCAAGCGAGTAGCCTGCAGTGCGCTGCATTTGTAAGTCAAAAGATGTTGCTTATAAAGTACTCGATGAAAAGACTGAGTAAGTTTCTAATCTGATTTTCTAATTCATATTTACCGCCATCTATACTGATTTGAAGAACACTAGTCTTTTGTATTCCTCGTTAATTTGCTGCCATTCTGAACTATGCAATACAAATTTGTGTTTCATTTGAATGTTAAAGTGGATTAAATCCAAGTTACTAAATTATGGGAATTCATTATAGATAGAACTGAATTACAAGAGTTAAAAAACCCTAACTCATATTGACGGATAACCTGAATTTAGAAATTCCTTTATTTATTCATATCGTCTACATGAACTTCATTAGAAAGCATTCATAAGATTCTGCAATGTGAGCAATCGAAAATCATCAGAGATAGGGAGTAGTGCAGTGACGGAGGGAGGGGGTGGCTTACCCAGGCTGTAGCCCACCCCAAAATCCCTAAAAGCAGCTTTGGGCCCTTGTAATACGTTCGCAAAAAATAAATAGCCCAGGTAGCAAATTTGGATTAGCCCTTTAGTGAATGGATGAAAATGAGATAACAACGAAATGTAAGAAGAAGATCCAACAAAATTATAAATACATATCTGTAGTTTTGTGCTGCATATATTGGAGTATATATCATTAAATCTACTAGGTTGGCGTTATTAGAGTCCTTGGGATGTTGTATTTCTCATCTGATAAGTAAATATTTGTAGTAAGGACTTGTATCTTAATTTCTTTTTCTGATGGTGTATTCGTTCCGTGATCAATCAGGGAGATATTTAAATTTTTTTGTGTAATATTTTAAGTATATATTGTATCACAGATCTCATATACGTTATAAAACCTCAATTCTATATTGTGCAATGAGATATATCGTTAGACTAATGGTTGTTGTGATTTGAAATATCGCGCTATGAGGTGAACAAATACGATTCAAAACCGCTGTGCTTGAAACTTCTTTTAAAACATCTAGCCAAGAAGACTAAATCTTTTAAAATTTCTCTTAATTGGATGAATGATCCTCCTTTTGGTATTGTCCAAACTCTAGAAGTAGATAAATCTAATGTTAGGGAAGAACTTTTAATCCCAACATTCAGTGGCTCTACTTGTTATGTTGTAAGGGTTGCTAACTCTCCTAGTTAGCTCTTTTGAATGAATATGTAACTTCCAAGAAGAAAAAAAACTGTAGCCCTTGAAGAAAAAATTAATATGTTGCTTAGTTTGTGTAATTTATGTGTTTCACCGTATTTTTTATTTTATTTTTTTGCTACTGAGATTGTGTGCTCACGAAAAAAAAAAAGCCCCCCAAACAAAAATTCTTGGTTCCGTCGCTGGAGTAGTGCATGTGCTGATAGCATTTGACACACAAAATCCATTGCTGGTCTAGCATTAGGAGATACACGTGCACACGCCAAAGCAATGATTACCGCTGTCACAACCTCTTGTGCAATATCATTATTGGGAAGTGTTAGTCGCTTGTCTAGCAGATCAACGAGAAGTAGATCATGTCCTTCAGATTGTAGGTGCAAAAGGTATTCTCCTGGGTGTTTTCCAAATAATATTTCCAATGCTACAACTCCAAAACTGTATACATCGCATTTCTCTGTCATCCTCATTGTAAATGCAAGCTCTGCAATGGTAAAACAACATTGGTTCTATTAGTTCGAATGGTGACCAATGTTCGTACAAATGAGTATGAGTGTGGACTAGACTGGACATTGAGTATAATTGTGTTAGTAGGTAAGAACAAACTGACCTGGAGCAATGTTTCCATACGTGCCGATTGGCACTGTCCAGTTAGACTCATCCTTATTTAGAAGCCTTGCTGTCCCAAAGTCTGAAACCTTGGCTTCAAATTCTGAGTCCAATAAGATGTTATTTCCTGTTATGTTGCGGTGCACGATTGGAGGTGTGCAGTCATGGTGCAGATATAACAAGGCATGATCCACACCTTTAATTATCTTCAGCCTCATTGACCAGTCTAACATCTTTGCCTCTTTCTCTCCATTCAAGACATGTAGTACCAGAATATCGCCACAAGGATATTCTCATGATAAGAACAACGCTTTCACGAGAAGGTCAAATATTCCTATAAGTATAAATGACATTATTCACGAGAGTGTCGTGAGGATTCTTTAGCAACATTTGGCGAGCGTCACGGGAAGCATCATAATAGCTGACGATTGAAGAGACATGTTATGAGAGTATTGTTTCACGAGGATTACAAAAGTTGGCGAAGATTAATATTGCAAATACCACGATGAGATCGCAGAATATATCCGAAAGAAGGGGAAAACTTAGCTGTCACCCACTATGTAATTTCCTATATAAAGGGTTCAAGTAAGTCCAGATGAAGGAGGATGTATTTTTTAGAGTTGAGAAAATCTTGAGGAGAGAGAAACTCCAGAAAAGAAAGTTGTAATTCTGAGTTTGAATATTTTCTGTAAACATTTCTGAGATCTAAATAATAAAAGTGTCGTTTAATTCTTTAATCTTCAATTAGTTTCACTTAGATTTTTATAGGATCTTAATAGGGGTGTAGTGTGGGAAATCCTGCTACTACATTTTGGCGCCGACTAAGGGGACGTTGAATTAGCAAAATCGAAGAAAAGGTAAAAAAGAAGACATGAATTATTCAAGATCAGGGAAACTTTGAAGAAGATTGGTGAAATATTCAGAAGAAAAATGATTAGAATTAAAGAAAATTGTAGGAAATTGAAGTATGAATTAGTGTCAAGAGAAATGATCGATAAATTTCATGAAAATATTAAGGGGAGGATACATAAACGTGATTTTGAAGGGAGAAAAATTATGATGGTAGAGAAAACGCCATTATTAAAGAATTGGGAAAAGCAGGAAATTACATTTACAGCAACAGAAGTTTTAGAAGAAAACCTAGATCATACATCTCCTTTGGTGATTACGGTACCCATGATACCAATCAGGAAGGAAAAGTCAATAAAATCTGTAGAAAATGGGCTATAAATAGAACTCTAGTTGACACAGGAAGTTCTGTGGATATAATGTTCTATCATGCTTTTAAGAAAATGGGGTATAAGGATGAAGAAATGTCTATTTCATCATATCATATTCATGGTTTCGGAAAATCTATAACAAAACCAAGAGGAGAAATAATAGTACGATTACCACTTGGAGAAATTGAAACACAAGTAACACTATGCGTGGTGGATATGGAATCACCATACAACATGATATTGGGAAGACCATGGATACACGCAATTAAAGCTATAACGTCAACCTTACATCAACGCATCAAATTCCCTATGCCTAGCGGAATTGGGGAAATTAAAGGAGATACAGATCTTGCGAAGACATGCTATCAAATTGAAGTAAAAAATTGTGAAGAACGTCCTAAGCAGCGAAAAGCTCGCAGAAAATTGATGAGAGAAACAAGAAAAGAAGAAGAATTTAAAATTTACATGATAAGAGCAAAAGAGGGAAAAGGGATACCCAATGAATTTTCGCGAGAAGGAGATGAACGTGCGAGAATCATAAAAACACAGCACTGAAGCCGATTACACTGCAATTTGAACCAACAAAAGAAGTAAATGTTGGGAGTGAAGAAGAACCTAAAATACTGAAAATTGGGACTAGAATGGAGATAGACGAGGAAGAAAGAACTATAAATCTTTTGCGAGAATACAAAGACATTTTCGCGTGGAGCATGGATGAAATGCCAGGGATAGATCCATCGGTAGCATGTCATAAATTAGAAATCAACAAAAATGTAAGGCCGTTCAAGCAAAGGATAAGAAAAATCGCAACAACATACCATTCTCAGATAGAAGAAGAATTACATAAGATGCTTGATGCAGGAATAATAAGGCAAGCAAAGTATCCAGAGTGGATTGCAAATATGGTGGTGGTCCCAAAGAAGAATAAAGGAATAAGAATTTGCATAGATTTTACCGATTTAAATAAAGGTTTTCCTAAAGATAGTTTTCCACTACCAGATATTCCTCAAATGGTTGAGTCAGAAGCGGGAAATGCAAGAATATCTTCGTTAGATGGATATAAAGGATACAACCAAATCCCTCTCGCTGAAGAAGATCAAGAACATACTGCATTTTTTGCTCCAAGAGGGTTATATTGTTATACAAAAATGCCCTTTGGATTACGAAATGCTGGTGCAACATACCAAAGAATGGTGGAGAAGGTATTTGCAAAGTGGATCCACAAAACACTGGAGGTATATGTAGATGATATGTTAATCAAGAGCAAGGAAGTGAAGATCATGTACAAGACTTGAAGGAGATTTTTGAACAAATGCGGCAATTTAATATCAAAGTAAATCTGACAAGTGTACTTTTGGAGTGACTTGAGGGAAAGTTTCTGGGGTATATTGTATCAAAGGAAGGAATACAAGTTGATCCAGAAAAAGTGCAAGCGATTCGCGATATGCCCACACCATCTACAGTAAAAGATGTGCAAAAATTGAATGGGCTGTTAGCCTCGTTAGGAAGATTCATCTCGCGATCCTCTGATAAATGCAAGCATTTTTTCGATATACTCAAAAAGGGAACAAAATTCAGATGGACAGATGAATGTGAGAAGGCCTTTCAGGGAATAAAAGAGCATTTAATGGATATAACCATTTTACAGAAAGCTAAACCAGGAGAAGAGTTATTAATTTATCTCGCGACAACGGAATATGCGCTAAGTGCGGTATTGCTGCGAGTAGATGCTGGGATAGAGAAACCAATCTACTATATTAGTAAAACATTCAATTCAGCAGAGAAAAATTATTCAAAGATTGAGAAATTAATCCTAGCATTGGTACATGCAACTTTCAAGCTTCGCATTTACTTTCAAGCACATAAGGTCAAGGTGTTAACAAAAGTTCCAATTGAATCGGTAATGAAGAATTCAAAAAGATCAGGAAGAGTAGAAAGATGGAATGCACAAGTGGGACATTTCGATATCAAATATGAAATTCTATCTTCGCCAAAATCCCAAGTCATCGCAAATTTCTTAGCTGAATTTCCTTTGGAAAATGACGAAGCTGTGGAAGAAATGATGGAGGCGAGAAGAAGAACATGGAGATCCAAAAGAATTATTGATGAGAACCCAATAGATGGGAGATATTAGTGGATGGATCATCTAATGGAGAAGGAAATGGGATTGGAGTTGTTTTTATTTCACCAGAAGGAGAAAAAACAGCTTTCTCATTCAGGTTAGAATTTACATCCACTAATAATGAGACAGAATATGAGGCTATTATCCACGCTTTGAAATTTGCAATAGAAATGAAGTTGGAAAATGCTAGAATTACAAGCGATTCTCAATTGGTTATTCGTCAAATAACTGGAGAATATATAACAAATGAACCTTCTTTAAAGAAATACAAGAGACTCATGGAAGAATTATCTGCGAGAATTCCAAAGATAAAATGGAGGCACATATCAAGGAAAGATAACCGGCTTGCGGACGCTTTTTCCTTCATATCTAGCATGATGACAAACCCACTTGAGAGATGCATAAAAATTCAAACACTCTTATTACCTTCAGTAAATAAAGAAGACGAAGATGTGGATGGGAATTCCGTTGAAATTGACGAAGAAGGAGAGAAAGATGTGATGATTGTAGAAAATGGCGAAATAGAAGCAAAAGAGAGAAACAAAGATTGGCGAGCGGAACTTCTTGCTTATTTGGCGAAAGGAGAAACTCCAAGAAATAGACTGGAGGCACACAAGCTAAGAAGCAGGGCAACTAATTATGAGATAAGAGACGGAGTGTTATATCGCAGATCTTTTAATGGACCATCGCTAAGATGTTTGACAAGGGAGGAAGGAGAAAAGGTGTTAAAAATGCTGCACAGTGGAGATGCTGGTAATCATAGTGGAGGTAGATCTTTGGCATATAGAACGAAGATGCAAGGGTATTACTGGCCTTACATGCATGAAGATGCGAAACAACATTCAAGGCGTTGTGAAGAATGTCAGCGATTTGGAAAAAAGATACATGCACCAGGAGCACCACTATCATCCTCCACAAGTGTATGGCCCTTCGGAAAATGGGGATTAGATATTGTGGGACCATTTGTGCCTGGATCTGGACAAAGGAGATACCTCATTGTGGCTACAGATTATTTCACAAAATGGGGAGAAGTAAAAGTAGTACAACATATTCGTGATAAAGATATTTTCACATTCATATTCGAGAATATCATCTGCAGATTTGGAATACCAGCACAGTTGATGTCTGATAATGGAAAGAAGTTTGAAGGACAGAACATAGAATTACTACTCAATGCATTTAAGATAAAGTGTGGAAAATCTACTCCTTTATACCCACAAGCAAATGGTCAAGCTGAGGCAACTAATAAAACGATCGCAGATATTCTGAAAAAGAAATTAGAAGGGTATCACAAATCATGGTGTGAGCAAGTACATAATGCAATATGGGCCTACAACACCACTAGAAGAGAGGCTACTGGAATGTCACCCTTTTGTTTAACATATGGGGTTGAAGATGTATTACCAACAGAAGTTGCTATTCCTACAACAAAAAGAGAAGCGTGGGAAAGGAATTTAAGTGCTGGTATGATTTTACATAAACTAAATGAATTGGAAGAAAAAAGGGAGAAGACTCTACAGCATATGGAAAACTACCATCGAAGGTTAGCTCGTGAATACAACAAACGTGTCAAAAAACGAGAATTCCAAATTGGTGATTTAGTTCTGCGAGAGACACCGAGATATCAGCGAGAGAATGGTGGAAAATTGGCGAAAAAATGGGACGGACCTTACTTAATTAAAGAAATAATTGGAAATGGGGCATACAAATTAATGGATCCTGAAGGAAGAGATGTTGGCCAACGACTTGATAGACCATGGAATAGACTATTTTTGAAAAGGTATTATCAGTGACAAATACTGTAAGGTAAGAAATATTGGCATAATTAAAGGTTATTATCAGTGACTATTTTTATTTTAAAGATTACGCGAGCAATATCGCGAGAAACGCGAATGAAATTTCGCAGAGATTAAGAGAATGGGACAAACCTTTATGGCGTGCAACTTAGTTCGCGAGTACAATTTCGTAAGAGGCAAATGTAAGACCTACAAGCACGTTATAAATGGGGTATCTCTTTATATGATTCGGGGATAAGGTTATACCGCTACTGGAACCTGAGTCATACAGATGTAGGGGTTAAAGAAAACCTATCCGGGAGAGAGATCTTGGATTTCCAACTTTATAAGGTTATACCCTGGTTGGACGACTGAGAGTCTCTTCCAAGAAGTGTAGAGTATGATCAAGGCGCCGAGGTACACGGTTTATCCAAGGATGCCCGGGACGGACGAACCTACCCTGGCCATCTTTGGTAAGTCTTGGCTACAATGCACTTGGCCTGAAGAAAACCCCACCTAGGGTGCAGTCTTGTAACTATAAGCCATATAGGCATAAAGGACAAGAGGCTGCGAAAACAACTAGTTGTTGGTAAATCTGGATGGGAGGAGCTAGTCTTGTATGGCCGATGTTACCTCCTTGAAGGGGCAGCCAGGGGGAAGATAAGGGCGACACCCTCCATTAGGAAGCTGATAAGTGTCTTAAGACGGCAATGTCATGGGGCTCTAAGATCGCAAGATCATTTAGGCCTGTCATATTGTCGCGTAAATTATACAGAGGCAAAAAGCCATAAGAGAAAAAAGTTAAGATGAGGTCAAGGGGTTTTTACATGCAAATGTGAAGACGTCCTGCGATTCATCGCAAGACGGCAATGTCACGAGGCTTTGTTTTCGCGAGAAAATTTAGACTCGTCATATTGTCGCAATATAATAAAGAAATATAGATAAGGAAAGATCAATGGGTCAATACATGAAAGTGTAAAGACGTCCTGCGATTTTGTCGCAAAAAGAAAAAGTTGGCAAAATAAGACCTTTAATTAGGAAGGCAAAATAAGACCAATAGAATAATCTCAAAAATTAATTCTTCTTTGTTAAGCATGCAGGGAAGATTTCTTTATCACAAGAAACAAGTTGAATTCAACAAGTCTCAAGAAATTTAATGAGGAGGCAAGCAAGGGAATAAATATGTAGGATTTCATTAAGTTTCTTGAGAATATTATAGTTCAAAAAAGGTTATATCATTACGAGAAAGAAAGAAGAAGAAGAAAGAAATTAAAAATAGAACTCAAGCTTCAAGCGGTAGTCTCGCCAGATTTAGAATTGTTAGGATTGTTATCATCACCAATATTTCTTTCATCGCGAACATCATCGCCAGAGTTCTTTTTGTTACGATCTTCTCCTTCTTTTAGAGGGTTTTCTTCTTTTCCTTGATCATCTTCTTCTTCAGCGTCTTCTTCAACATCTCCTTCAGAAGACGGATATTCTAAATCTTTATCCATAGGAAGAGGGACTTCATCATCGTCAACTTTCAAAGGTAGAACGGATACAGGAGAAAGAGAGTTGGAGATCAAAATTTTGTTCACGAGAACTTCAAAGACTAAGATGAACTTGGCGAAGGAAACCTTTGTCACGATTTCGATCTCTATATTCTTGAAATACTCAAGATAATCAAGTCTTCTTTCTGCTTTATCACGAGTTTCTAAAAGGTTGAGAAGAAGAGTCTTGTTTTCTTTGCGAACACTGTCTAGCTCCTTAGTAAGATTGGTGATAGTAGAATGAAGGCTTTTTCAGATTCTGCGAGCAACAAAATAAAGAAAGGTTATAGAAATAAATATATCGTGAGAATATCAACAAGTGAAATATAACATAAATTGTGACAAGGGAAATCAACAAGTGAGGCAGTCATAATTGACTACCTTCTTTTTTGCGAAGTTAAGTTTTGGATTAATGAAAAGAGGCAGTTCTCCCATTGGTTCATAGCATCATCAAATTTGTCGCCAACTATGCCTTTTACACGAGATTTCATGTTCTTTTCTTTGGTGCGTAAATATGAATTTTCTTTTGACAATGAGGAATGAGACTCCTTTAGTTGGGAATATTCATCTCGAAGCTTGTTGGCATTCAAACTAAGAGTTAGTCTACCCTTGATAAGTTTGTCTATTTCAGCAGCAGATGATTCAGTTACTTCGTCAAGTTTATTTTTAAGAGAGCGGAGAGACTGCTTTTGGTCATCACATATCCCTTGAAGATTGTTTACTTTCTGCGAGGAGATCGCCAACAAGCTTGATAATTTGTGTTTCTCTTGAGATAAAGTTCTATTCTTGTTTGACAAAGATTCTATAGACAAATTAGTCTTGGATAACGAATATGAGAGTCGAGTAACCTCGTTGTTTAGAAAACTGTGATTTTGCAATAATTGATTATTCTCATTTGTGAGATTTCTTATTTGATCAACTGAATACGTATAAAGATTATCTAATCTACTATGTTGGTCCATCCAAGAATCTCTTTCAATGCGAGCTTCATCGACAATGGTTTTGATTTAAGTTTTTCGATGAAACGATTTCGGTTGGAAACTAATATATAAACCAAGAATTTAAAGGGAGGATTAAGTACGAAGAATATGGAAATAGAATAAAAAGATAAAAGGACAGAGGCAAAAAGAAGCTTACTTTTTAGCTCATCAACCTTTCTAGCGAGATTCTCGCGATCCAGTACAGAGTTATTGAGCTTGTGATTTAGAGTTTCACATTCAGAAGTCTTATCTTGAAGACTTTTTCTCAAAGCATCATTTTCATTCTCTAGAGAAGCTCGTGAAAAAGAATTGTCTGAGCCAAAATATTTGAGCAGAGTTTCGCAATCTCCGCTTTGGAGAGAATCAGTAGAAGAATCTCTAGCATTATTTAGAATGTTAGATAAAATTTTGAAAGCAACATCAATTCCTGCGATGGTCTCACTTGATGAAGGAAGGGATGTAGAAGGTGAAATAGAGGAAGTGAGGACAAGTTGATGATTTGAGTCATTAGCAATGGTTGTACCATCAGAAGGAGGAGTTTTCGGGAAAGTAACATTTGGAGGAAGTAAAGGGCTAGAGGGAGTTTCAGGTATGATGGGTTCTGCAATTTGAATTGGTGAAGGACCAGTAGAGGCAGTAGTAGTGAAAGCGAGCTTCTCGCCAGAAGAAGGAGGAAGATCAGATTGCACAGTTGTAGGTGAAGCTTTCGCAGATATTAAGGGAGGAATGACGAAATTACTTCCGAAGGTTTTATTTAATTGGCGAGATCTTTTAGGAGGATTAGCATTACCCTCGTCATTCTACAAACAATAATCTAGATAAGAAACAGAGGCAACAATATTGTTATTAAGAAATAAAATGTGTTTCTTACTACCTTATTGCTCATGAGAATTTTCTTTCCTTTTTCCGATCGGCCTCTTATGAATAATAGGTTTTTGAGTCGAGGATTGGGAAATAGATGCAACTCCGCTGAAGAGTACATAATATGGGGTTATAAAGAATTAAGTAAGAGAAGATCAAAGAATATAAATAAAAAGTTTGATCTAAGAAAATACCATACCTCGAGGACTCCATTAATACAGTAGCAGAAGAATGAGAAGGAGAAGAAGTTGCAGAACAAAAAGCAAAGAAACTAAGTAAAGAAGAAAGAGAGTTAAGAGAAGAAAACTAGAAATGAAATTCGACTCTTCCTTTTATAGGCAAAGAAGGGAGTAAATTATGTGAGACGTGTCAATATAAAAGGACAGATTTACAACACGTGTTAACAAGGAAAGATGAATTAGCGGAATATTGCCGGAGAAAAAAGTTCAGATATTCTTGCGATAGTTAAGGATTCTCATGATCGTTTCTTCTTCACAGAAAAGACATGAGAAGATGCAAGATGTAGTACCAGAATATCGCCACAAGGATATTCTCATGATAAGAACAACGCTTTCACGAGAAGGTCAAATATTCCTATAAGTATAAATGACATTATTCACGAGAGTGTCGTGAGGATTCTTTAGCAACATTTGGCGAGCGTCACGGGGAAGCATCATAATAGCTGACGATTGAAGAGACATGTTATGAGAGTATTGTTTCACGAGGATTACAAAAGTTGGCGAAGATTAATATTGCAAATACCACGATGAGATCACAGAATATATCCGAAAGAAGGGGAAAACTTAGCTGTCACCCACTATGTAATTTCCTATATAAAGGGTTCAAGTAAGTCCAGATGAGGGAGGATGTATTTTTTAGAGTTGAGAAAATCTTGAGGAGAGAGAAACTCCAGAAAAGAAAGTTGTAATTCTGAGTTTGAATATTTTTTGTAAACATTTCTGAGATCTAAATAATAAAAGTGTCGTTTAATTCTTTAATCTTCAACTAGTTTCACTTAGATTTTTATAGGATCTTAATAGGGGTGTAGTGTGGGAAATCCTGCTACTACAAGACATTTTCCAGATTACCCCTTTTCACATACTCATATATCAGAGACGGAGCTGAGAATTCTGAAATGGGGTGCAAAAATTTACTTTGGGATTGCAAAAAAATTTAGGGTGCAAAATAGCAAAAAAAAATTGTTGGGCTTAAATTAGGCTTTGAAGCCAGCTGGATAGAGGGTGCAACTTGCAAGTGCACGCCCTTACAATGGGCTCGCTCCGTCCCTGGTCAAGTGTACGGTTGATATAACCCAATGGTCGCTAGGGGGTAAGCGAGCTTGAAGCGTGGTTGCGCACACTAAAATAGCTGGCTCACAAGCTTCTTTTTTTTTTTTGAAATGTTAGGCTTCCAAACTCATTTATGCCTAATTACACTCTCTACCAAGACTTTACTTCCCCTTAACAAGATTTCTGGCTGCGCCTCTGCTGGTCATCCTCAGGGCCGGTTTAAGGGAAAAGCAGTCTAGGCAGCTGCGTAGAGCCCCAAATTATTAGGGGACCAAAATGTTTTTCTTCATTTTACTATTATCAATATGTGACATTTATAAGTGTTGCTAAAGTGTTTTATCACACTTATTTAAATTACTGTAAGTTGTTTACAATTATAGTTGTTGCTAAATTTTTAATAACAGCTATAAGCATCACTAAAGTTTCAATTTTTCAAACCCTCAACCCATGTTAGGGTACTTTTATACCAAATTACAAGATGAGAACCCAAAATCTAACACACAAAAAATGCTGAATTTTATTTTGACGGCCTTCGGCTGCATTGCCTAATTCAAGTTGTTATGTTTAGCTTCCTATAATTTAAATATCCAGATCTCCCCTGATTTGTGAACTCATAAAAAAGCCCCAAAAAATTTATTCGCCTAGAGTACCACAAATGTATAAGACGGCCCTGGTCATCCTTTTAAGTTGACAAAATAATATAGGTACACTTAAACATTAATTTAAGTGAGATTTGGTGAGTCAAATTCGAGTCAAATTAGTCCGGTCAAAAAAGTCAATAGAAGACAGATTAGATTAAAAAGTGAAAAGCTAAAAAGAAATAGTTCAGAATTATTTAATCATCTCTTAATTAAGAAGGACCAGATAATTAAGGGTGGAATGGGTACACTTTCCAGTTAACTAAGATTTGTTCTTTCTCTGATCATTCTGAATTTTATTCTATAAATTTTTGCACCCCTTTTCAAGGTTTGTTGCTCCTGGTATATGCCCAGTAGGATTGTTAACCGAAAAATCCAAGTTACTCAGATTTAATAAATTTCCTATTCCTGTAGGTATGTTCCCTGAGAGGTGATTTCTGCTCAAATTCAATTTGTACAGAGCTGAAGTTGAACTAAAGAGAGCCACCGAAATGGGTCCAGATAATTTATTGGAAGAAACGCTAAGTTCTTGCAGAGATGTTAAGCTTCCAAGCATGGGTGGGATATCACCTGATATCATGTTTTCCGAATATCACCTGATATCATGTTTTCCGATATACTGAAGTAGGAAAGCTTGGTGCATGCTCCCCAATTTGATGATAATTCCCCCGATAATCGGTTTCTGCTTAAGTCGATGAAATTTAGAATTGGGTAAACACCAAATGCATTTGTGATGTTTCCTTGTAGAAGGTTGTATTCGAGTCGGACTCTGTATAATCCGGTGCAGTTTCTAAGGCTTTCAGGAACTGGACCATCTAGCTTATTTCTGTTTGCTATCAAGAGTCTGAGTTTTCCTCCTCTGCAAATGTGGAGAGGAATCTTGCCCGAGAAATTGTTGTAAGAGAAGCTTGCAATGGTGAGAGAACTAGTACCAAAATCTTCTGGTATACTGCCATTAAAACTGTTATTTGCAAGATTTATGTAATACAAGTTCTGCAATTGGGTTAAGGACGGAGGAAAAACCCCTTGCAGATTATTATTGCTAAGTTCTAAGCGAACTAGGTTTTCAAGATTACCTATTTCTTTTGGAAGCGTTCCAATTAGTTGGTTATTGGAAGAGCTAAAGTTTGCAATGAAGACGGTTCTATGGATAAAATCAAGACGTTTGGAAGAAGAAAATTTGGAACTGAAAAAATCCAATGAAAGCTCAACCGAGTTAACCTCAATGTTAAAAGTAAGTATAAATCATCGTGATACACGAGGATTGGGCTATAAGGGAATAGATGCTTCAAATATTAACAAAGAGATAAAATTTGTTAAAGCTACTAATTCTTCTCAATCAGAGGCTTTCACTGTTGAAAAAAGTGATACCATTTCTTGTAAAGAAGCAAAGCCAGTCAAGCCTAAGAATTGTGTTCAACCAGTAGCAATCAAAGAGACCACTTCTTCTAATAAAGGAATAACATTGAATAAGGATAATAATAATAACAAGAATGGGCCCTAGCTCAGCTGGTCATCCCCGTTCTCCGAAGTTTCATGCGTTCCAGGAGGTCCCAAGTTCAAGTCCCCAATGGAGTAATATTGCAGGAATTAACATGGAAGGTAGTGTTAGTTTACCCCCCTTGTGACACAATCTCGCCCCCTCTCCCGCTTCGGCTCCCCTTGGCAAGGTTACCCATGAGGATCGCTGGTAGGCTAGCACAACAACCTGTTCAATTAATGTAGTAGTATGTCGTTGGAGCCTAGCTTGTTAGGCTTCCAACCAGTTTCATGTAATAATATTAAATATCCATCAGATAATTCTTTAATAATAATAATAAGAAGAAGAAGAACGGGTCCTAGCTTAGCTGGTCATCCCCGTTCCCCTAAGTTTCATGCGTTCCAGGAGGTCCCAGGTTCAAGTCCCCAATGGCGTAATATTGCAGGAATTAACATGGAAGGTAGTGTTAGTTTGCCCCCCTTGTGACACAATCTCGCCCCCTCCCGCTTCGGCTCCCCTTGGAAAGGTTACCCATGAGGCTCACTGGTAGGCTAGCGCATCAACCTGTTCAATTAATGTAGTAGTATGTCATTGGAGCTTAGCTTGTTAGGCTTCCAACTAGTTTCATGTAATAATATTTATCTAATATAATTAATATTTTTCTTTATAATGATAATAATGTAGGAATATTGAAGGAATTAACATGGAAGGTAGTGTTAGTTTGCCCCCATTGTGACACAATCTCAGCCCCCCCTCCCGCCGTTTCGGCTCCCTTGGCTAGGTTACCCATGAGGCTCGCTGGTAGGTTAGTACAGAAACATGTTCAATACCATAAATCAAAAAGTCAGCATACCTGCCATTGTAAGGACCTGTTAAGATATTGCCATCATGTGGACGAAAAGATCTCTTCCATGATTGCACTTTCATACAGTCACCACAGAGCCATCAAATCTCTTCAATCTGTTTTTCATTCGTTTCACCATCTTTTTATACAACGATTGATATCTTTTTGTTGTGCTAAACCTCGATCCCACCTAATTCCATCAGACGGTTATTGCAGTTACTTTGGTTTCTGCAATGCCAAGAACAAGACGCTCCTCCCAGGAACAATCCAACTCTGATACCGATGAGATTGTTTCCTCATCTGACTATCATGAATCACTTACGGAACCTACAGAGGGATGAATGGTGCACTGTCCTTTCAAAAAATTTAAAGATTTCCAGGATGGTGTCAATGGCAGAGGTTATGCCAATACATCAATTTTTAGACACATACGTGATAAACACTGGCCTTCCAGAGATAACGTTCTCATATGCAAAGAGAGGATACGCACCAATGGGGTTGTTTATATGGCTTGGTAATTACTTCTAAATCAATTACAAATGTGGTTCTGTGGTGACTGTACGAAAGTGCAGTCATGGAAGAGACCTTGTCATCCACATGATGGCAATATCTTAACAGGTTCTTACAATGGCAGGTATGCTGACTTTTTTGATTTATGGTATTGATAAACCTTCAATTGCACTTCCTCCAACAACAGCCCCTGTCACTGTAACTTCCGATGAATCAATTGGGCTCTCACTGGATTTGCTCGACACAATTTATTAGAAGCAAATAACGACCACAGCCAGCATTCCGCCACCATGTAGATTGAATTTCTCAAGAGCATTAAAAAATTCCCTAGACAAGGTTCTTGCCAAACCTGGTGATTTATCATCCTGGGTGCAGCTTTTTTTGCTTCCCATCTTTACCTTAAATCTTTATATACCTAACAATGCATCTGAGGAAAGATCAGGTAGGCGTAAGAAGCTCCAAATTTCAGCCATCAATCAATCTTTGATTGAGTGGGGACAACTAGGGGGTTGTATAAACATCGTGCAGCATATACTTGAGTTGCTTAGACAAACTCAACAAAAGCAGCATCAGCGAAAACAACCCATTTCAAGAAGAAACATCATAAGACCAATATTGAAGCATGCAGAAAGAAATTGATTTACGGTCACTATACGGCGTCTATACGTATATTGTCTTCTAACGGAGTCTCCCCTTCCAATGCTGATACACCGCATGAACTCCACCAAAAACACCCTCCTGCTAGCCTCCCCATTATACCACCTGACAATCTGTCGTCAGCTGCTGTTGTGGTAGATGTCCAAGATGTTGTCAAAGCGTTGAGGAGTTTTCCGAAGGGCACATCATGCGGTCGTGATGGCCTTAGAGCACAAAATTTACTCGATGCAACTACCGGTGCTGCAGCTGCAGTTACTGATGAACTATTGTTATCCATCACAGGCGTGATGAACCTTTTACTTGTTGGTAACTGCCCACCTGCACTAGGACAATACATCTCAAATGCGCCTTTGACTCCACTACTCAAACCTGGCGGGGGTCTGCGGCTGATTGTAGTAGGTACTGTCTGGAGACATCTATGTTCCAAACTGGCAACATCAGCGGTACTTAAATATATGAAAGCATATTTGGGCAACCATCAGTTCGGTGTCGGTATTCCATTTGGTGGCGAAGGCATCTTGCATTCTTCCAATAAACTTTTAGAGCTGAAAGGAGGACTATGCTCCTGGTCGATCTCACTAATGCATTTAATGTTGTTGACAAGACTGTATTGATCAAGGAAGTAAGAGATAAGTGTCCAAGTATTTCGAAATGGGTGTAATTTTGCTATGCAAGACCTGCCAAGTTGTACTACAATGAATTCACCTTGTCTTCGGCGCAAGGAGTTCAACAAGGTGACCCCCTTGGACCCTTACTTTTCTCATTGGTTCTACATCCCCTAGTATGTAAAATAGCGTCGCAATGCATATTGGATCTTAATGCTTGGTATTTAGACGACGGTACTTTAATCGGAGACACCATGGAGGTTTCTAAGGCTTTGCAGATTCTACAAAAGGAGGGTCCAGCTAGGGGTTTATGCGTGAATATCCAGAAAATAGACGTTTTCTGGCCTACTACAGATACATGCAGTATTCTCGCTTTCCCACCTGAAGTTGGCAGACCAAGCAATGGGGTCAGGTTGCTCGGAAGACATGTAAGTTTGGAGGCTAAGTTTTGTAGTGACACCATCATGTTTAGGGTTGACAAAACAATCAATCTCATGGACTTCATTAAAAATCTTCGTGACCCTCAGAGTGAGATTTTACTCCTCCAGAACTGTGCTGGAGTCTCCAAATTATATTTCTCCATGCGTACTACAAGACCACAGGTAATGCAGCAGGCTCAAATGCACTTTGACGAACATCTCTTGAAGTGCCTTCGTTATTTGATTATTGGGGACGACCCAGGTTTCGGACCACTGCAGCAATGCCTTTCCACTCTCCCCATAAAATATGGCGTCTTGGGAGTTTATACGATGGCTGATACCATTCGCTATTGTTACGTTACATCTTTTTTCCAGACCAGACATCTTCAGAACAGCATTCTGCAATTCACATCACACTCGGGCCCTAATTTTCAGTATGCGCTGGATATGTACATGAAGGAATGTGACTTATCTTCTTCTTCATTCAACATTAGTGACATCACCCCTCAGCCCATGCAAATTTTGGTGATTCGTTACTTTGATGCTGTCAAGAAGAATTTAGCCACCACCTACACCTTATCGGAGCGCGATTCCATCCTTTGGAAGTGCAACAAGAGACCCCATGCTCAGGACTATCTCAAAGCTATACCGATTCCAGGCCTCAAGCAATCCATGGGTCCACGACAATTTAGAAGTGTACTGCAATACCGCCTTGGCATCCATCTTTTTGATGAAAATAGTTCTTGTTCATGCTGCAAAAGAGCTATGGATCGCTTTGGCGACCATGCAATTCATTGTGCAAGTGAAGTTGGGAAGAAATATCGGCATGATATGGCACGAGACCTCTTGGATGAATTTTTTTATAAAGCGGGAGTCGGATCACGGAAAGAAGCGTCAATTGGCATTATGTTGAAATAGTAACACCCCTCTTAAACCGGCAGATATTTTGGTATATAACTGGGAGAACGGCAAGGACATATGCTATGATGTAACGGGTGTTTCGCCATTCTCTAAAGGTGGCAACCGCACTTTCATACCCGGCTATGCCATTTCTGCTTCCATCACCCGTAAGTGCAACAAATACGCTGCTCTATGTTCTTCTTATGGATACGGCTTTGGTGTTATGGCTTTTTCAACTTTAGGCGAGTTGGGTGATGATACTATCCGGTTTTTGAAGAGACTGAAGAACTGTATGGCGAGTCATGATGTTAACAATAACTTAGGAAGTTCTCTTTTTCATAGGCTAGGTATTATTATTCAAAAAGGAGTTGGAGCGCAACTTGTTGCGCGACTTCCAGCTAAATATTTGTAATTCGACTCGTGTTTTGCTTAATAAAAGCCCATGTGGCATCTCTTCATAATAATAATATTAAGGTTATTCTCTTGTGTTTTGTAATAAAAGCATGATTGGCATCTTTCATAATAATAATAATAATAATAATAAATGTCCCAGTATTGCTAAATGGGTCGAGTTTTGCTATGTGCATCCGGCGAGGTTGTATTGCAATGAGAATTATCTGACATCTTCACAGGGAGACCCGTTGGGACCTCTCATATTTTCTTTGGCTCTGCATCCGGTGATTTGCAAAATTTCGGAAACCTGTGAACTGGACTTGAATGGGTGGTATCTGGATGACGGGACATTAGTTGGGGAATCGACAGAGGTTGCTAAGGCTCTTCGGATCATACGTGAGGAAGGGCCTGCTCGGGGTCTCCAACTGAATTTACAAAAGACGGAGCTCTTTTGGCCATGTCAAGACCAACGCTGCATGGACCTCTTCCCTGCTCTCATAATCAGGCCTACATCTGGTGTTAGTATACTTGGAGGACCAGCGAGTTTCAATGAGGAATATTGCAGTAACATCATCCAATATAGGGTTGATAAAATGCTGCGTCTAATGGAATGCGTAAAGAAGCTGAAAGATCCCTAAGCCGAGCTTCTTCTCCTCCGGAATTGCGCTGGAGTCTCAAATATGTATTTCTGAGTGCGTACAACTAGGCCTCAGTGCATGCAAGCTGCACAACAGCAATACGAAGACGACCTTATTCAGTTATTGCAATACCTGGTTACAAGTGATGGACCGGGGTTTGGTCATTTGCAACAACGCATCTCCACTCTCCCAATAAAATCAGGTGGATTAGGGGTATATACCTTACATGACTCCATCCAGTATGGATATTTAGCCTCTTGACACAGCACCTGCAGAGTCAAATCCTACAAGGAAATCCTGGACTTAGCCCGTATTTTCAGACCGCGCTGGATCAGTACATACAAGTATGTTGTTTAACTCCTTCATCTTTCAATATTAACAAAGGCGACCCATAGCCCATGCATTTACTGGCTACTCGTTATTATAATGCTATCATGAAGGATATACCATCTAGCTTTGTTATGTATGAGCACGACTCAATCCTGTGGCAGTGCAATAAGAAACCGCATGATCAAGACTACCTAAAAGCACTTCCCATCCGTGGTTTGAACCAGGCCTTAGGTTCTAGACAGTTCAGATCGGTGTTGCAATATCGTCTTGGTATACCGATTTTTGCAGAGGACAGTATTTTCTCATGTTGTAACCGTGTTATGGATCGGTTCGGAGACCACACCATTCATTGTGCTAGTGAAGTAGGGCTCAAATATAGCCACGATATGGTTCAGAACCTCTTTGCTGAACTGTGCTATAAAGCAGGAGTATCCGCAAGGAGAGAAGCATCATTGGGCTTTACCCTTAAACCAACAGATCTTATGATATATAACTTGGAAAATGGAAAGGATATTTGCTTATATGTCACCGGTGTTTCACCTTTCACCAAAGGGGGAATTGGACATTCACACCAGGTCATGCTATCTCCGCTGCAATCACACGCAAACGCACCAAATACTCCGACCTATGCTCAACCAATGGTTACGGTTTTGGAGTCTTAGCCTTTACCACTCTTGGGGATATAAGTGAAGATACTGTAACACTCTTGAAAATATTGAAGAATTTCATGGCGAGTCACGATGTCAACAATAACTTAGGAAATTTCCTTTTCCTTAGGTTAGGCATTATCATTCAAAGGGGCATCGGGGCGCAACTTGTCGCGCGTATCCCTGCAAAATCTCTGTAAACTTTTATTTGTTTTCTCTTCTTAATAAAAGCCTTTATGGCCCCTTTTCATAAGAAGAAGAAGAAGAAGAAGAAGAAGAAGAAGAAGAATAAGAATAAGAAGAAGAAGAAGAAAACTCGTCGAGCTCCAATGCAAGAGGATCCACAAAAAGGTAACACTAAAAATAATACTTCGTATATTTATACTAAGCATTGTTATTATTGTGGTAATAAAGGACACTTGCAATGGGGATTCAAAGTTCGTAAGATGGAAGATGCACTTTCTTTTGTATCAAATGAATTGGATAAGTTTTCTCCTTATAAGAACTCAGATCGTTATTGTCCTAAGTTTAGGCAAAAGAATTATTATTGTGATAGTTCAAATATTGCATATCACTCGACAAGGTCATCTCATAAAATACCCAATTATATAAAGAGAGATGATGTTTCAAATGCAAAGACAAGATCTGATGTTCCAAATTGGAGAAAGGGTGTTTCTTAAAATATTCAAAAGGACATTGATCCTAATGGTATGAAGGAGAAATATGCTCCTGCAAAACCCAACTCTAAATGGGTTCCTAAGTCCTCCATAGCCAAGAAGGAACCAAAAGTTAGTCACAAGAATGACTCTCATCTGTTAATTGTTGGTGACAATAATTACAAGAGTCTTTTTGAAAGACTAAATAAAGACATTATGTATGAAATCTCTTGAACTAGTAAAAACAAGAGATGGAACAAGAGAAAACAAACCAAGCAAGAGGTAAATAATGATTCTGTCTTAGTCACTCGTGAAGAACAAGACAAGACTGAACTTAACACAACCTAGTTGTGTTAGAATGTGCATGCTCACCTTGGTGCTCAATTTTGAAAGGTGAGGAAGCACATGAAACTGAGCACATGATCTCTTGATTATTATATGACTAATTAACATATTTAGGAGATTTCTTTTTTTTCTATACTCATTCTTTCTCTATCTATATTTGGGTTTTGAAATAAATGATAATTGTGAGTTTATGATGATGATATCTTCTGATCATATATGTGTAGCTATTTTTTTTACGGTTAAAACGAGCTAAAAATCACTGAATTCGAACATCGTATGCAAATATTATGTCAAAAACAGTTGAATGTTGTGATTCGTCACAAGTAACACTTGGGGGGGAACCGATCCTATGGAGAGGTCCCTGTAGTTGCAGAATAACCTACAACTACACCCTCAGTAGAATTAGTAAAACTTGAGAAGTTCTTGATGTTGAATGACAACTTTTTTATTAATTATCTCAATTGATTACAAAGAAGTATTTAAATGGAACTAGAATAGTTACAACTTTCTCTATTCTCTTTCCTAAGATAATTTCTAATACTCACCAAAAGAACCTCTCGAATTTTACATTTGAACTCCTATTTATAGTGAACTTTGTACAGCTGTATATGTGTTGCGAAGTATCACAACACATCTTCGTACGATTATTCTATCTTCGCAAATCTTCATACTTCCCTATGCTTCCTCTATCTTTGTATTGTTTTGTAACTCTTTCCTCTTATATTTGTCATGATGTTCGTAAGCTAATGCCTTGTGATATTCGGTATCTACATCTTGCCTCTTCTCATGTCAATTTTACGAAGAAGGAATGTCATGAGAACCTCTATTCTCGTAAATTTAATATAGTTATCACCACCTGTTAAATTCGCAACACGTCTTTTTTCTTTTCCATTACCTTTTTGACACGTTTCTTCGTAACTGTTCTTTTCAACCGTTCACATTTAATCGCATTGATGAGTTTCTATATTCATCGAATTCTCTCTTCTTTATAAATGTTATCCTTTGTTTTTTTCTTTTTATTCTCTTATCCCATTCGTCTTCCTCATCACTTCTGCCTCTGCAATTTATTCCCTTTTTCTGCTACTACGATTTCTTATCTCTTTCACCTCTTTTCCTTTCTATTTTCTATCTTACATCTAATGGCTCCAAAGAAGAAAACTATTGAACAAATTAATGCATAGCTTGCTGATAGGGACCTCATTCTTTCTGAAATTGATGGTTACGACAATAAGTCTTCTCTCTGTGTGAAGCTCTTCACCAATTTTATTTGGAATGATCAGAGAGTTTTAATCTCACGAGGTCAAATCCTCGCAAGTCTTCCTCTTCCTCTTTATGATGTCAATCTCCCTTTATTCTATGAAATTATTTCCCACCCCAATTTTTCATATGCCATTTATCAATTGACTGGTGATTGCATTCGCATTCTGGTTGAATTCGCAACTCGTGCTACTGCTAGAAGATCTTTGTATCCAGTTAATCTTAGGAAACCTGGATTTCAAGATATGGAGATTATTTCTGCAGACTATACAGTTGAGGGTTTCTTTAAAAATTACACATTAATTCCTGTGAGGAAAGAAGATAAACGTTGGGGTGTTCGTCTTCATCGTAAAGCTAATATCGCAGCAGATGACCTTCTTATGCACGACATTGATTATGCCTCGGGAAATAATAAAACACCTCGTCGTTCTAATGATGAAGATTGGTATAACTACCCTTTAGCATTATCGGGATCTTATATTTCTGGGATAATAGATCTTCCTGCGAACCTTCGTGATCGCAATTATCAACCTTGGGTTTATAAAAATGTATGTACCTCCATCTCCTTATCTTCTTGTTACTCTTCTATTTATTTTCAAATGAGGTAAGAAACACTCTTATATGCTTTTTAAACAATATATTGTTGCCTCTGTTTCTTATCCTTATTTGAATTTGAAGGTTCTTTCTGATCTTCCTGAGGTTGTTGCGAGTAAGAATAAGAGTTCCACTTCTTCCAAAAGGTTAACTCATGAGACAAAAAACACTTCGCTCTGCGAAGGATACCCAAACTTCTGGTAGTCAAGATGATGATGCTCTTCGTAAAGGAAAAAGGAAACTTGAGGATGTTGTTTATGAGAGGAAGAAGAAGAAGAAACTCTCAACCAATGCTTATTCCAATGTGATCTCTTCTAATGAGAATGTTGACGAAGATCAAGGTGATGAAGATGATAAATTTCCTGAGAAGGATTTTAATTCTAATTCTGATACCCTTTCTAATAAAGGAGATGATAAAGATGAGATGATGATGATGATGATGATGATGTTGATGAAGGTGAAGAGGAAGATTATAGTAACACAGAAACTTTTGCTTCACCAATGGTTCGTGTATCTGAATCCTTTCTCCATTCTTCTCGTGGGTTAGGAAAAGCTCCTACTGCGAATGCTCGTAAGCTTATTGCGAAGGCTTGCAAAGTTCCTACTGTACTTAATAACAACTCTCTTGATGGAATTTCAAGATTCGTCTCTCCTACTACATTATATGCTTTAGGGAGTATGGTAAGTTTCTTTTCTATTCCTTGTTTGTTTCCCCTATTCCATTAATTTCTGACCCTTTTTACTTGTTCAGGTTGGAAGAGTTAGCTGCGTAGCTGCTTCAGATTGGGAAAGACGTCATTCCATTGCTGAGAAGAAAACTTTAACCCGTTGTAAGAGGTTGGAGATTGAAAATTCAAAACTTCTTCAGAAAGTAGAGGATTTAAGTATTGATATCACCGAACTAACATCCCGTCACGAAGATAATCCACAATCTGCGAGCATCGCAGCTGATAGTTCTTCTCTTCTTAAGGAGAATAATCATCTAAAGCTTGAAAACTCTTCTCTTCGTAATGATAAAAAGCAATTAGAAGGTAAATTCTTCATAATGGTGAATATTTTAATTACTTTTCTTTCGTAATTTGATAACCAATTCCTTAACTTCTCTCCTTGCTGCAGAAAATTATGCGAAGATGAATGATGATTTGAAATTATTCATGCCAGTCGTAAGAAGAATATTTCTGATTTAAGATCTCAACTTCTAATTACCCAGCACAACCATAGTTTATATGTCAAGCGTTTTCGAGCTAAGATGACTCGCAAGATTTGTGAAGACAATCAAATTCCTCTCAAGAAGTACCATACGCTCCTTTCTGAATAAATACCTGAAGATACCCCATATCTGGAAATCTCTGATAGTGAAGTTGAAGATGATCTCTCTGAAGAAGAAAAAGAAGATCATTTTGATGGGAATAAATCCCCGAAGAATAGCTTCATTATTTTTTGTATATCTGTTCTAGTTCTTTTCATATTGTTTGTTTGAGTACAACATTTTCTTCTTTCTTGCACTTTTGATCAACCAACAATTTCTTTTTGAAGTTTAACTCGTATTAATGTCTTAATTTTGCGATGATGACTTGATTTTTCTTTGATCGCGTGTCTCCCTTATTCGCATAACTTGATCATGTGAAGAGAAATAATATATCTTAAAGACTTAGCTTAGTATTCCCTTTCCTCCTATTATTGTTCTTCATATGATCAAATATCGCTGGAAGTATTAGAATATCTGCCTCAATTTTAATTTGCGAAGCTTCAACTTGTTGCAATTAAGAAATCCTCCCTAAAAAATACGAGGTATGAAATATCCTAAGAAATACGAAGTATGAAATATCCTTAAGAAGTATAAGAAGTATAAAATATCTTTGAAGAAATATAAGAAGTATTTAATCTGTAAAGAATTCTTCAATGTATGAATGAGTATAAGAAGTATTTAATCCTCGCAAAATCTGATAAATGTGAAATATCAATTGAAGAAGTATAATAAATATGAGACGTTCTTGAAGAATTATAAGAAGTATTCAAGTTGTGGAGAAATATTCAATATATGAAGAAGTATAAGAAGTATGTAATTCTCATAAAATTTAATGAGTACGAACCATCCGTTTTTGATTGCAATCAAAATCGCATATTTTGTTATATCTTCGTGAAAATTCTTCAATGGGGCTGTCTTCTTTGTTAGGACTTCATGATATATATTCTTGTAAAAATTCTTCAATGATATTGACGGAGCTGTCTTCTTTGTCAGAACTTCATGATATATGTTTTTGTAAAAATTCTTCAATGATATTGATGGAATAATTTTCAATATTTGTTGTGGTCTTATCATGCCTTCCTAAGTAAAGGTCTTATTTTGCCACCTCTTTTTTGATAATATTTTCGTATTTGCGATAATATGACAAGTTTGAACATTCTTGCGAATATACAATCTCGTGACATTGTCGTCTTGCGATGAAATCGCAGGACATTTTTACACTTTCATGTAATATCCCATTGATCTCATCTTAACTTGTTTGTTATGTTCTGTGAGTTTTCTTTGTATGTTTTGTTTCTCTCTTAGAATGCTCGCATAAATTCAATTGTTGCACAAATATGACAAGCCTTTATGTTTTTGCAAACAAGAAGCCTCGTGACATTTGCGTCTTATAGCACGTATCAGCTCCCTAATGGAGGGTGCTGCCATTTATCTTCCCCTTGGTTTCCCCTTCAAGGAAGCGTACATCGACCATACAAGGTTATCTCTTCCCATCCGGTTCTGCAAACAACCAACTTTTGATCGCAACCTCTTATCCTTTTTGCCTATAGGGCTTATAGTTACGAGGTTGCACCCTATGGGGTATCTTTGGGCCAAGTGCATCATTTGCCAAGACTTGTCAAAAATGGCAGATGTGCTTCAAGCCCACCCGGCACTCTTGAATTAACCGTGTACCTCGGCGCCTTGATTGTTTTCTTCACTTCTTGGGAAAGACAGTATGCCTTAGTCGCCCAACCTAAATCATGTTACACCGCATAATATTGCGTAATGTCGCAAGATTAGGTGAGAATCCAAGGTGTCTAACCCGGATAGGTACCCCGTTATTGGGTTGTACCCCTAAAGTTCCATGTACTCAGGTGCCTTGGTGGTGTTCGGTGTCCCGAGCCATGTTTATAGGTACCCCTTAAATGACGTACTTTAGGACTTTGCCTCTTACGAAATGTTGCTTCGCGAACTAGGTTGTACGCCACAAAGGTTTGCCTGTGTAATGTTTCTGCGGCTTTCTTTCTTTTTTGAAAGCTGATCACAGATTCGGTCTTTTCTTCGCAAGTTAATGTGTGCGTCTTTCTTTAATGAAAGTTAATCGCAATAAAAAATTTGAAATTCGTAACTTTTGCAAATTTCCTCATTTCAACTTTTTTTTTTTTTTTTTTCTGAATGGATATCTTGTTATACTTCACGAGCAAACATATTGATTACCTTCTTGTTTCATTACTTTCTTTCTTCTTTCTTCGCAAATCACAACCCTTTGTTACCATCATAAATTTCCTGTATGATTAACGTTGTAATTTTATTCTTTCATGTTTTAATATTCTTCCATTAAATTTTCACTTCTTTTCACAGCTCTTGCTCTTTTTCTCCAATTTTCCTTTTCAGTAATTTTTCCTTCGCAAACTTCTACCTTTGTATCGTAACATTTCTTTCCTTCATCCCAATCACCCTTGATAATTCCAACACCCTTCATATGAGGAAACTTTATGCACTGATGTAGAGTGGAAGCTACGCCCAGAATTCCATGAAGCCAAGGTCTTCCTATCAAAGCATTATACGGTGATTCGACATCAACAACGCAAAACAGAATTTCAGTTTGCATTCCACTTAATGGAATTCGCATGCTTATTTCTCCTTTAGGCTTATTAGCAGTTCCATTAAAACCATAAATCCTGTAGGTTGAAGGTATTAAATCTGCGTCTTTTCCCCCCATAGTTTTGTAAGCAGAATAGAACAGGATATTGATAGAACTTCCCGTATCAATCAAAATTCTATTAAGACCAATTGATTCTTCCTCCATATCATCTTCGCCTTCTTCCATATGCATGCAAATTGCTAATTTTACTACCAATGGATTATCATGTGCTTCACAACCTTCTGGAATTTCAGTGGCTTCAAAAGAAATTTCACGTTTCTTCCAATCTTCAAGTCGTGAAATTTTTGCGATGTTCATTACTTCCTTTCCTTCACCATCCCTCGCATATACCCTGCTTAACACATTATCATGAAAATCTTCTATGGTTTTATATGAGTGAACAATAGAATTACAGAAGACATTCCTTTCTTTTGATCCCACTTCTATATGTAGGGTTTCTCCTCCCTTTTATTGTACTGTGTTCTCCCTGCGAGTTATGACTAGAGCCTATGGTAATTGTTGCAACTGTGCTTGCTTAAGTAAAAAGTGATCCAGTTTCCCTTGATCAATCATTCGCAAGATTATCCTCTTGATATTATTGCAATTATTTGTAGAATGTCCATGAAAATGATGATATGAACAAAATTCATGACTTCTTGGACCCATTGGTGGTTCCTTTACCATGTTCCATGGAGTTGGTATATGCTCTATCAGGATAATTGCCTGCCATATCTTTTCTACACTTGCATTCAAAGGTGGCAACTTTATCTCTTCCCTTATCATTCTTTGACCTCCTTGACCATTGTTATAATTTTTTTTCTGGTTTCCTTGTCCAAATTGCCTTTGTCCCCCATAATTTTCTTGCTGTTGATCTAATCTTGGGATCTGGTTATTTCCTCCTCGATTATAGAAATTCCTCTCTCTATCATACTCTTCTTGATCTTTGCTACCCATTGCTACTATTTTTGGCTGGCTATTATTGATTTTCTTCTCTTCTGAAATTTGCGAAGAAGTTTGCGAGGATGTTTGTGAAGTACCTTCTACGATATTGATTATTTTGGGAAGTAAATTTGCTCCTGCATCTTGATTATTAGTGTTTGCTACTGGATATGACTCCATATTGTTTTGCTTTTCCTCTAGTGTAATGTACTCTTCTTGCAATTCTCGTAACTCTGTCATCATTATGGAATTCTTTCTTCTGAAGATTTGAACATACAGTTTTTCAGTTGCGAACATCGCATTTATGAAAGACATAATCAAATACCTCTCATCCACGCGCCCTGCCATATCACTGCACATAGTTTTCCATCTTCTTACTAAATGCTTCAAACTTTCACCAATTCTTTGTTTTAAACCAAACACATCTTCAATACCAAGCCGTGAGGAATGATTTGTGATATATGCTCCAAGGAAAGTTGCTTGTAAATGATTAAATGACGTAATAGTGTTCTTAGGAAGCCCTTCAAACCACTTTAGATCTTCCCCTGTTAAGCTTGATGCGAAGTACTTGCATAGTACAGCATCATGATTCTCCCATTGTAACATGCATCTTATGTATGCTTTAATGTGATGAATAGCACATGAAGTCCCGTCAAAGATACTGGTAAGTGTAGGCAGATTTCATTTTGGTGGAATCCCTCCCAATTGTACTTCTCTAGCAAATGGAGTCCTCGTGGATTATTCTATTGCTTCATCTAATTGCCTTCTATCTCCTCCTCTTCTATTGTTTATCATCCCTCTCATTTCCGCTAATTCTCGAAAAATCCGTGCATTTGCTTCAGAATTCTCATCCATTGGCTTCTTCAACGCATCCTCTCTTCTTCTACGTTCTTGTGTCTCTTCTCTTGTGATCCTTCGCATTCTATCATATTCTTCATTAATGTTTTCATTTGCACAATTTTTCAAATATCTTCTTTCTAAATTATCATAATTGTTTTGTTGCAGAGCATCTTGAAATTCTTGTTCTTCCCTTTCTATTCTTCTCATCCTTCTCATACGAATATCAGGAATTTCTTCTTCTTCATTTCTCCTCCTTCTGTGATTTATTTTTTCCTGATTTGCTTGTATTCTGGTTCGAAAGTTTGGTTCATTCCTTGTCATTTCTGTTTGATGATTTCCAATTCTTCTCTTAATTCTTTCATACTCAATATTTTTATTGTTACGAGCCTCTTCACGTCTTCTTACTCCATTCTCGTAATTGTTTTGATGTACTGCTTGTTGTCTCTCAGTTTCTTCCATAAGTTGCTTCCCCTTCTCTCGATTTTCTTCACCATTCTTATTGTATTCTCTAGGATTTGGCCTAGTTCGTAAATTCTCCATGTTTTGTTCGTGGTTTGGTATTAAAATGAAACGATTCTCTTGATTTCTTTCAACTTGATTCGGTGCTTGTCCTTGCATAGTACTTTCATCATTGATTGTTGGTGAATTTTGTCCTTCTCTCTCTGGTCTAGCATTTGATCTTACAACACTTTGAGATTTCCTCCTTTGTAACATCTCATTCTCCATCCTTAATTCTTGATTTTGTATTGTTAGATTAGAACGTTCTTCAGCTTCAAACCTTCGTTCTTCTTGAATTCCTTGTCTCAATGTTTCTAACATCTCCCTTTCTCTTTCAAGAATTGTTCCTCCCATCAACCTACCATTTTATCTAATTTGTGGTTCTCTATATTCTTCTGCTGGTGTATTAGTTCTCCAAGTGTGTATACTCACTCGATCATGATCTATTGTTTGTTGAGCTTGATTTCTTCGATTACTCCCTCTCCTACTAGGTTCTCCTGTTATATTTGCTTCTCCTCCTGCGAGTCTCACACTTCTTCTTACTGCAGTTAATGGTTCTGATATATTTCTTCTTCTTGCCATTTTTCTGATACAGGAATCCTTCAAATCCCTGTTTCTAGCGCCAATTATGTAGTTGCAGAATAACCTACAACTACACCCTCAGTAGAATTAGTAAAACTTGAGAAGTTCTTGATGTTGAATGACAACTTTTTTATTAATTCTCTCAATTGATTACAAAGAAGTATTTAAATGGAACTAGAATAGTTACAACTTTCTCTATTCTCTTTCCTAAGATAATTTCTAATACTCACCAAAAGAACCTCTCGAATTTTACATTTGAACTCCTATTTATAATGAACTTTGTACAGCTGTATATGTGTTGCGAAGTATCGCAACACATCTTCGTACGATTATTCTATCTTCGCAAATCTTCATACTTCCCTATGCTTCCTCTATCTTCGTATTGTTTTGTAACTCTTTCCTCTTATATTTGTCATGATGTTCGTAAGCTAATGCCTTGTGATATTCGGTATCTACAGTCCCCATAAGAAGAAGTGTAAAAATGTTTTGCCCATAACTTCTTTGTCCGAACTCGGAATAACCTCATTCTTTTTCCGTTGTTTTCGCAATTAAATTCCATACAAGATAGAGGTAATTGCAATACTTGATTATTTGTTGAAATTTTATGGTGTATTGCATTTGTGTTTATGGGATGTTTGATTACGGTTTTCATGACCTTAATATTCGATCTCATATAATGTTGTGAACCCTTATGGTTTGGGTGACTTTTTGATTTAGAAGGATTAAGTTCTAGCCCATGTTGGTAGGCTTTATCAAAGGATCATGAGGGGTTCCTGTAGAAACAATATGTGAAAAAGTCACAATATGTTGAATCGGTTTTGGTTTAGCATAAAAGCATGTGTTTCGACGGTTTTCAACTTTTGCATGCAATTGTTAAAACCGATTTTCAACCTTTCTCTGGTAAAGGTTGGTTTTTGTTATTCTTTTGTTTTTGGCATAATAATGACAACATAATGGTATTTCGATATCAATTCTCCCGGAAGAAGAAAACGATGTGATCATATTTGGAGAAGTTGGATGCAAAATTGAGGTAACAATCTTGTTAGTTAATTGTTTTCCTATTTTAAGAAAAGCCTATTTTTATTTTTATTTTTATTTTTATTTGATATATATATATATTGCTTTTGCTTAAACGAAATTGTCGGTACAATTGATTTGTTTATTCCATTATGTATGTGTGGATGTTTGTGTGATTCAATTATTTCTGGTTAAGTAAATCTTTTGTTATCTTACTTTGTTGTGTGATATCAATAGTTTAGGCTTACCAAATTTGGTGCAATTCCGGTGCTTTAATGTCTATGTTAATTCAATTGCTTCCAGTTAAGTAAATCAATTGTTATTTTGCTTTATTGTGTAATATCAATTGTTTAGGCTTATAAAATTTTGGTGCAATAGTGTAACTTTGATTTATATGTTGTTTCAATTGCATCCGGTTGAGGTACATAATTATGCAAGTTGATTTATTGGTTTGTATGAATTATTTATGGTTTTTTTTTTCTAAATCAGTAAATTTTATTACTAATAATCATTTACAATTTACAAAAGGCTCAGTTTTCCCCCCTGTAAAGCCCATAACCAGAAGAAAAAACAAAAAAGCTAAGGCAATCATCCCATTTTTTCAAAGCCCAACTACTACCATGTGCTTAGATCAACAAGTACACAAGATAGTTAGAATCTAAAGTAAAGATAAGTCTCATTTTCCAGTTTGCTCATAAACACAGGTTGATCTTCAAAGTAATGTACCTCTCCCTTGTTTAGAAGCACCCCTCTTTTTTCCATTTTTTCAGCTGAGAAGTTGACCTCACTGTATGAATGTCTGAAGTTGATGATTGGAATGGCTTTAGTGATTCTAATCCATCTTTTCTGAACCATCCATGGTATGTTCCCACTTACAAATGCCATTATAACAGCTTTAGAATCTAAGATGAACACTACATTCAATAATCCTTTGGACATTGCCCACTCACCTGCTATAATTAGAGCCATTACCTCTGCCAAGTAATTTGTGGAGATTCCCAATCCACCAGAAGCTGAACCTATGTGTTTTCCATAGTGATCTCTAGAAATAAAACCAACACCTGCCAGCCTTGGGTTGCCTTTGGAATCTCCATGACAACAAATCATAGTTTGATGCTGATAGGGAAAATTGAAGAAACATTGTTTTATTCTCACAGATTTGACTTGAACCCCTGAAATGCCAAAATGTAACATGATATTGAGGTCCAGCACATTCCCCCACATTTTTCTCCTCATTCTAAAACTGCATTCCTTTGCACATCTGTAGATTCTTATTTTCATTTTCTCCACAGATGGATCCTCACCTTTCAAAATCACAGCATTTCTGGCAAACCATAGTTCCACCATAACATTAAAAGCACAAATGATCCATACTTCTCTAACAACTGGGCTTTTACCTTTATCAAGATTTAAAACTTCCTCAAAGTTTTGTGGGTAAGAAAAATGAAAAAATCCATACAGCCAGTGCCATATATCTTCACTAAAATCACATTGCCAAATAATGTGATCCATTGTATCCTGAGCATTAACATACAAATAACACTTTGAAACTGTTGAAAAACCTTTTTTTCTTACTGCTTCTTCTATTGCACAAGCACCCCTTAGTATCTTCCATAGATTTGTAGATGTGTAGGGATGAATACAAGGTTTCCATACCAGATGAGTCCAAGCTTTTAAAATGGAATTTTTTTTCTGATCATTTGAGTTGCATTTGACACTGTAAAGTTGCCAACCAAGTCTTTTGACCAAATTCTTCTATCATATCCTCCAACCAGTACTGGCAATTTATTAACATCAAAATAATTCTACATAGCATCAGGAATGCACCATTCTCCATTATGGATTAGATCTTGTACCTTCATTTGTTTATTTTGTAAAATGTAAGCATCATCAGTATATCTCTCAATTAGTGCATAATCTTTAATCCATTTATCCTTCCATACAGATATATCTTTTCCATCACCCACAATCCATCTACTTCCTTCTTGAAAATCAGAGAGCACCCATTTAATACCAGGCCAGATAGTGGATTGTTTTATGATACTTTATCCATTCTCCCTTTTTATCTTTATACTTTTCTCTCATAAACACAGTCCATTCAACATCTTCTGTTTCAATTTTCCAAAGCAGTTTTAAAAGCAGATCTTTATTTATCACTTCAAATCTCCCCAACCCCAAACCCCCTTATGCTATTGGAAAGTTTACTTCATCCCACTTTACAGTCACCAGTTTCTTGATAGAAGGATCACCTGACCATAAGAAGTTGCTAATGATTCTTTCACATGCTTTGATTACACTCTTAGGCCATTTGTACACTGACATATTGTAGATGGGCATGCTGCATAACACAAATTTAACCAAAGTTAATCTAGCTTAAAAACCTAATAATTTTCATATCCATCCAGCTAACATTTTTTGCATCATTTCAACTATCCCCCAAACTTGATGAGCCTTAACTCTTCCTTGATTAAGAATGACCCCAAAATATTTATCAGGGAAGAAAGATAGTTCCATATGCATTTGCTCTGCAATACTATTTTGTCTTGTAACTGAAACTCCTCCTACAAAATATTTAATTTTTTCTCTATTCAATTCTTGGCCAAAAGAAACTTGATATTTGTAAAGTATCTCAGATAAGCACTCTAGAGTCTTCTTGTGACCATTACAGAATATGAAGATATCATCTGCAAACATCAAATGAGTTGGTTGACTTCCACCCCTACTTACCATTGGTTGAATCTTACCCTATTGAGCAAGTTTTGTGATATTCCTACTCAACACCTCCTCAGCTAGGACAAAAAAAATTTGTGATAAGGGATCACCTTATCTGAGTCCTCTCCCTACACCAAAGAATCCACATGGATCCCCCATTAACAAGTACATAAATTCTTGCTGACATAAAAATCTTCTGAATCCATTGTATACCCCACTCTGAGAAACCAAATCTTCTTAAGACCTCAAATAAGAAACTCCAGCTCAATGAGTCATATTCCTGTGCAATATCAATTTTCAATCCTATATTACCACCCCTTCTTTTAATACTCATCTCATTTACAAGCTCAGATGCTAAGACAATTTTTTCATGAATATCCCTTCCTTTGATAAAAGCACCTTGCTGCTCTGACGTCATTCTACTAATGATTGTACTGATTCTGGAAGTGATAATCCTTGTGATGACTTTAAAGTTGAAGTTTTCCAGTCCAATAAGTCTGAAATGTGCTGCTTTTTTAGCACCCTATATTTTTGGCAACAAAAAAAAGAAAGTTAGAATTAAAGCCCCTGGGAATGTATCTATTCTCCCAACAATATTGAATAGCTTCAATTAGTTCCTCCCCTACAATTTCCCATGAAAATCTATAAAAACTACCAGGAAAACCATCTGGACCAGGTGCACTGTTTGCTTCCATCCCAAAAACTGCATTCTTAATTTCTTCTTGATTTGTCACAGCATCTAAAAACACATTATCTTCTTCAGACAAAACTTTTGGAATTGCATCAAAAAAATCTTCTACAAAATGCACTTGTTTTCTTTCAAATTTACTTTTATAATTTTCCACAAGAGTACCTGCAATTTGATTTTGACAAGTAATCACATTTCCATCTGAATCCTCTAGCTCATGTATATTGTTCTGAGCTTGTCTAATTCTTAGATTTGCATGGAAAAAATCAGTATTTGCTCCACCATCTTGCACCCACTTTAACCTTGATTTACTTCTCATTAATTCATTATATTGCTGAGATGCCAATTCTTGCCTCCCTCTTGCAGTAACTAAATTGTTTAGTAGTTCACTATTCTCAGGATATTCATCTGACCTTAAAGTAGATGCAAGAACTTCCTCCTCTGTAGTTTTAACTTTAATTCTTAAGTCACCAAACACCTCCCAATTCCACTTTTTGAGTATTGCTTTCAAAAAAATTAATTACTCATAAAAAAATGGAGGATTTCCTTCATGAACCTCCTTCCAAGAATCTTATATGACCTTTAAAAAATTAGGATGAGTAGTCAAAACTGATTGATATCTAAAGGGGATATTACTAGGTTTATTAGGTTGCATAACTCCACCCATTAAAGGGCCATGACCCGAGGTGCCTCTTACTCCAACCTTGTAGCTTCATGCATCAAATTTTTCTAACCATTTTACATTGTAAAAAGTCTTATCCAAATCACACAAAATCCTTTTCTTTCCTGCTCTGTTATTGCACCAAGAAAATTTAATACCAGTTCTGGTTGCTTTGATTAAGTTGCATGATTCTAAGAAATCTCTGAATTCTTGCATTGCTAATCTAAGAGGAGGTCTACCACCTTTCTTTTTTTCAGCAGATAAAACCACATTAAAGTCACCTAAAATCATCCAAGGCATGTTTCTTGAAATTATATAATAAATCTTCCCATAAAGATCTTCTATAAGTTGTCAAACAAGCTGCATGAATACCTATAACAAGAACATCACCTACTTGAACTGTAATTGCCTTCCTTGTGGAAGATAATACTGATGGTGTAGACAAAGAAGAATGCTAAAACAACTAAATATTTCCTTTGACTGATTCACTTGAATTATGGATTAACAATTGTTTCATTCCAGGAAGTTTTAACTGTCTTAAAATACTACTAGATATCCTCACTTTAGGTTCAGTCACCCATAGAAGAGAAGGATTAAATTGTTGTACTAAACTCCTAAGTTTGTCTTTAGCCTGAATTATTTTCAGGCCTCTGACATTCGAATAGGCTACTCTCATGATGAAAATGGTGTTTGAGAAGTATTAGAACTCCCCACACCTGAATTATTGACTGAATTATGAGCTTGTTTTTGTTGATGGTGGATTTTCATTTAAGGTTAAAATTGTAAAACCCAAAGATTGTGCGCTAACATCTTGTAAAAGATAAGGCCATTAATAAGTGATGGATACTCTTTCACTTTACTAATTCACCTAGAATGGAGCATGTGGCAACAATCCCATTCTGTGAATAAAATACACGAAATTCATCCAGGTTGGAGCATGTAGCAACAATCCCATATACCCTGTGAATTTATAACATTATTAATTAATGCGTAACCAGCCTTGTATTTCCTATAGTCATTATCAGTGCGGCATGACGACTGAGTGTTGCTCTCAGCAGAGCAACATGAATCTCCAAGAATTATAATGAAAGCATGTACGAAATACTCGTACAGGCTGCACCTCTCGGTGTGTTATACTAGCCCGATTGAGCCACTCTCGGTGTGTTATACTATCCCGATTGAGCATCCGGACTATCCGTATCAGTCTGGAAATGATCACGACCATCCAATTCAATCAGCATGATTGGATGGCCCAGATCGATTCTATAACCCCCGAGCAGGTATGGGATATCCGATGCCGAACCAATGCGAGCCCCGCATGGCCGGCCTCCCCAAAAGATTGGCACAACTTTCCAAAACGACCAAACCATAGCAGTATGGACGCAAACCCTAAATTATGGTTTGCGGCACATTACATGTGTCGTAAAACAGTCTCAACCATCCATCTTCACAGGTATAGATGGAGGGTGTAGATGTAGATTCAGAGGGCCCATAGCATGTCAAAACAACCACCATGGGCCCACCTACATACCTGACGGATCGGTCAGGACCAACTATATTTGGTAACCTCTAGTCGCACGCCTAAAACCGGGTGTGACACATGGCCGGCAATACCCTAACTAGGGTTTGTCTCGCGATCACGAAAGTCCATCTTCTCCGGAGCGGATGGAGGGTCCCGGAATAGGCTAAGCAGGTCCGGTAAGTATCAACACGATCAATGTGGTCCCACCTATCTCCACACCCAACCGGCCAAGACCGAACTTAGCTATATGTCTCGATTCGTGCGCCCAAAAAAAGTGTGGTCGCACCTCCCAAGCTGCAAACTAATCTTGACCACTAGATTTCGCCGGAAAAATTGAGTGGCTTAGATCATGTTTCTATGGGATGTCAGGGTATGGACGTGAACTCTAGCCTACCACCTACACACTGGGTCAAACGTCCAGGACCGACCAAGCCTGATCGTCTTGGAATGCGTGCCTGAAGATGGCATGAGGAGCGGCTTTTACGACACCAGTTTTCTGTCGCAAATTGATCTCAACCACTCAACTTCGTCGGACGAATTGAGTGGCCCAGATCACACTTTCATGAGAAAAAGAGGTATGGGCGCCTACACCGTCATGCCGTCTACACGCATGCACGATCGGCCTAGACAAAATTATGTCCCAAGCTTGGATTCGACTAAGCTGAAAAGTGATGTTTGCGCACCTTTTCATAAACCCTAATTCCATCAACGGTCGCAGATGAGTGTCTCAAAGATCATCTCGTCCGTCCAACTTCACCGGCTTAGTTACACAACCCTGGTCAGGAGTTAATTAGTCAGTGCGGAGTCATAGTGATCACCATCTGTCACTTTACCACACCATGTGGTCGGCCAAGGGAGGACTTGTTTGCGTAACCTCCAAACCATCATATGAAGTAAGATGGACATGAGGTTATTTTGAGACGCTCAAACAACGATGCTTCATACATGTTGAATATACTCGATGCAGTACCTTCATAGTATACACATGATGCTTCACAAGTTTCAATTTCCTAAATAACGTAGCATTACATGCTACTTTATGTGGGTCCCACGATCCACACGTTCAAGACATCAATCATGTCACAAACTGGGGGATACATACTGGGGTATTGGTCTGCCGGTTTACAGCGTGCAGCGCACAACGCTCCATCACAAGAACGTGTCAGGAAGTCATGGACGGTTAGTGATGATAGGAGAAGTGGGAAATACTGGTCGTGTGACACCAACACACTACTCCATCACTCCACTCTCTCCACTTTCCATGAGATACGAGGGTTAGGCTAAAAGACTTGTATAAATAGGTTCTTCGCCATATTTTTCAAAAACAAGACAAGGAACAAGACAAGACAACATAGGAAAGTGTTGATACAATCGTGTTCAAACACCGGAACTGATAGCTTACATCATGCAAGCCAGTTCAGCCTTCTAATAGAAGTCATACATAGCCAACACCTTCACAATCTCAACACCTTCTTCGCTTCCCTCCTTAAGATCAACCCCTTCTCCTTCACTTTGTGACCGAAACAAGTCTGGAACGGCCATTTCTTGGTTTAGGCCAAACTTGCACAGATTGATCTCTTGAATCTACAAGCACTCACCGCGCAGTGAATTTGTTTAGGGTTTAGATTCATTCCTCATCCACATACCCCAAATTACCAAAACCGGCATGAGTAGTTTTCACCCATAAACAATTGGCGACCACAGTGGGAGATTAATCTCTCTGTTGCAATATCAATTTCCAATTTCCAATTTCATCTTTCAATATGCGATTCAATTTTTGCAATTTCAAGGGGATAGATCTTAGAACAAATTCAATCAGCAATTCATTTCAAGATGGTGGGACTCAGGTCTGGATCATCAATCAATTCTGATGGAGCTAGTGTGGATAACACTCCCGGTGTCGATGTACCTGTCACTAGAGATACCGTAATCAATACATCTCGTGGAGACGTCACTTCTATCACCAACACTAGCGGAGCAGAATATATTCCAGTAGGTGTAACGCCTCCTATCACCATGTAGGTACTGAATATCGCAAGAGTTTGGGTTGCGAATATAGAAACGACTATAAGAGGAAGTGTCAAGAAATAACACGATGATAGAAGAAACGCGGGAGAAGAATGGAAAGTTTGCGAGTATAAAATAAGCTTGCGATCATAAGTTACGATGCTTCGTGAATTATTACAATTGTAAAGATTTCACTATAAATAGTAGTTCAAATGTTAAATTGAGGAGGTTCTTTTGGTGAGTGTGAAAAAATATTATAGGAAAGAGAATAGAGAAAGTTGTAACTATTCTAGTTCCATTTAGATATTTCTTGTGATCAATTGAGAGAATTAATAAGAAAATTGTAATTCATCATCATGAACTTCTTAAGTTTACTAATTCTACTGAGGGTGTAGTTGTAGGATATTCTGCAACTACATAATTGGCGCTAGAAACAAGGAAAACTGTTGATCATCATAGCAGAAATTTGAAGGAATTTTGGAAATTTGAAGATCAAATGGAATCAGCAGATGAAGGTTGTAAAAAAGAAGAATGTAATATGATCACAAAGACAATGATTGATGAATTTCATAACAACATAAAGGGAAAAATACACAAACGAGATTGGTGAGGAAGAAAGATCATGGAGGTGGAGAAGATAACAACTTTGAAAGAATGGGAAAAGCAGAAAATCACGTTTTCAGTAGTAGAAAATCACGTTTTCAGTAACAGAAATTCCAAATGAAGACTTGAACCACACTTCACCATTAGTAGTCACAATCCCGATCATGCGAGAAGAGAGTAAAACTACAAAATCTATAGAAAAATGGAAATTAAACCGAGTTTTGATTGATATAGGGAGTTCTGTTGATATTATATTCTATCATGCACTTAAGGGGATGGGGATCAAAGATGAAGAAATTACAAATTCAGAATATCTTATCTATGGATTGGGAAAATCTTCAACAAAATCCAAAGGGGAAATAATGTTATGAGTATCGCTGGGAGAAATTGAAACACACATAGTTTTATGTGTAATAGATATGGAATATCCATATAATATGCTGATAGGAAGACCATGGATTCATGCGATTAAAGTTGTTGTTTCGACATTACATCAATCAATTAAGTTTCCTACACCAAGCGGAATACAATAGATAAAAGGAGATCTTGATAGTGCAAAATTTTGTTATCAGACTGAAGTAAAACAGTGTGGAGGAAGAGCCAGAAAGAAACAGTTTTGCAGAAAACTTCCGAGAGAAGCAAAAAAGGAAGAAGAGTTCATGGTGTACACAATAAGATCAAAAGAAGGAAGAGGAATACCAAGTGAGATCCCAGAAAAAGAAGGAGAGCCAATGAAAGTAATAAAAGATCCAACACCTATGGGAGAGCAAAGTCCTAGTTATGTCGCAGCAGAACCAACCAAAGAAATAAATATTGGAAGTAAAGAGGAGCCTTTAATCTTGCGAATTGGAACTAAGATGGATGAAGAAGAAGAAAAAAGAACTATTGATCTTTTACGAGAATGCAAATATATATTCGCAGGAGATGTAGATGAAATACCATGAATTGATCCATCAGTGGCGTGTCATAGACTGAACATAGATAAAAGTGTGAGACCATTTAAGCAAAGAATAAGAAAGATTTCGCAAAATTACCATACACAAATAGAAGAATAATTGCAAAAGATGTTGGATGCGGGAATCATAAGAGAAGCAAAATATCCAGAATGGATTGCGAATATGGTCATTGTTCCGAAGAAGAATAAAGGGATAAGGATTTGCATAGATTTCACTGATCTAAACAAAGCATGTCCAAAAGATAGTTTTCCATTGCTAGATATACCACAAATGGTGGAATCAGCTGCAGGACATGACAGAGTCACTTCACTTGATGGGTATAAAGGGTACAATCAAATATCACTCATAGAAGAAGACCAAGAATATCTTGCATTTTTTGATCCAAGAGGTTTATATTTCTATGTGAAGATGCCATTTGGTTTGAAATGCGGGTGCTACTTATCAACGAATGGTTGAAAAGGTGTTATAAATTGGATACATAAAACCTTAGAGGTATATGTAGACGATATGTTGATAAAAAGTAAAGAAGCCAAAGACCATGTGCGGGATTTGAAGGAAATATTTGAACAAATGAGAAAATTCAACATCAAATTAAATCCTGAAAAATGTATAATTGGAGTTGCGTCAGGAAAATTCTTGGGATACATAGTATCAAAGGAGGGAATACAAGTTGATCCAAAAAAAAGTACAAGCAGTTCGTGACATGCCAACACCTGCAACAGTAAAAGAAGTGCAAAAGCTGAATGGACTCTTAGCTTCACTTGGAAGGTTTATTTCGCGAATGTCAGATAAGTGCAAACATTTATTCAACATACTCAAGAAGGGAGCAAAATTCAGGTGGACTGATGAATGTGAAAAAGCTTTTCAAGGGATCAAGGAGTATCTCATGAATACATCCATATTACAGAAACCAGAGAAAGATGAAGAATTATTGATATACCTCGCAACAACTCAATACGATTTAAGTGCAGTTTTGTTACGAACGGACGCAGGAGTAGAAAGGCCCATTTACTACATCAGCAAAACTTTTAATACAGCAGAGAGGAATTATTCTAAAATGGAGAAGTTAATTTTAGCTCTGGTTTATCCATCATTCAAATTGCGAATATACTTTCAAGCACATGTGATAAAAGTGGTTACCAAAGTTCCAATTGAGTCAGTCATAAAGAACACAAAAAAGATCAGGAAGAATAGAAAGATGGAATGCACAAATAAACCATTAAAAGATAAAGTACGAAGTATTATCATCGCAAAAATCACAAGTTGTCGCAGAATTTTTGGCAGAATTTCCTTTGGAAGAAGACGAGGCAGTAGAAGAGATGATGGATGTTGAAGAAGAATTTGGGAATACAAAAGATTTGTTAACAGAACCAAATAGATGGGAAATTCTAGTAGATGGATCATCCAACAGTGAGGGTAATGGAGTAGGAGTTGTGTTCATTTCACCATAAGGAGAAAGAAGTGCATTTTCATTCAGACTGGAATTTGCATCTACGAATAATGAAACAGAGTACGAAGCTGTAGTGCATGCATTGAAGATCGCAATAGAAAAGAAGCTTGAAAGTATAAGAATAACAAGTGATTCTCAGTTGGTAATTTGTCAAATTAAAGGGGAATATACCACGAATGAGTTTTCCTTGAAGAAATACAAGAAACTCGTTGATGAATTATCTGCGAAGATACCAAAGCTAAAATGGAGGAATATCATAAGGAAATACAATCGACTCGCAGATGATTTTGCATTCATTCCAAGTATGATGACAAACCCTAATGCAAGAAATATCAAAATACAAACAATTCAACACCCATCATTAAATAAAGAGGAAGAAGAAATTGAAGAAGCAATTGCGATGGAAGTAGAAAGGGAACTACTAGGTAACATGGCAGAAAACATCGCAGATTGGAGAGAGGAAATTCATGCATATCTCGCAACAGGAGAAGTACCCAGGAACAGACTAGAAGCACATAAATTAAAGAGTCGTGCAACAAATTATGAACTACGAGAAGGGATTTTATACATAAAATCTTTCATTGACCACCTCTAAGATGTTTAACTCGTGAAGAAGGAGAAAAAATATTAAAGATGTTACACGGAGGAGAAGCTGGAAATCATAGTGGGGGACGATCTCTGGCGTACAGGGAAAAAATACAAGGATATTAATGGCCTTACATGCACACAGACGCAAAATTGTTGGTAAGACGATGTAAAGAATGCCAACGACATGGGAAAAGAACTCATGCACCAGGAGCAACATTAACCTCTTCAACAAGCTACTGGCCTATTGGGAAATGGGGATTGGACATTGTTGGCCCATTCTTACCTGGATCAGGGCAGAGAAGATTTTTAATAGTCGCAACAGATTATTTCACGAAGATCGCAGAAGTAAAAGCAGTACAACATATTCGTGATAAGGATGTTTTTACATTCATATTCGAGAATATCATTTGTAGGTATGGAGTTCCAGCACAATTAGTATCTGACAATGGGAAACAATTTGAAGGGCAGAATATAGAGATGTTACTCAGTGCTTTTAGGATAAAATGTGGGAAATCAACTCCATTATATCCACAAGCCAATGTACAGGCAGAGGCAACAAATAAAACAATCTCAGACACGATCAAAAACAAATTAGAAGGACATCTCAAAGGGTGGTGCGAACAAGTACCTAGCGCAGTTTGGGCATACAATACAACTAGAAGAGAGGCAACTGGAATGTATCCCTATTGCTTAACATATGGAGTAGAAGTTGTATTACCAACATAGGTTATAATTCCGACTACAAAGAAAGAAGCATGGGAAAGAAATTTAAGCGCAGGGGTGATATTAAGTGAATTGGATGATTTGGAAGAAAAAAGAGAAAAGGTATTGCGATATATGAAAGTTTATCAAGAAAGATTAGCTCGAGAATATAACAAGAGAGTTATCGAACGTGAGTTCAAGACAGGGGATTTAGTTATGCGATAAACACCTCCATACCAGAAAGAAAATGGAAGAAAATTAGCACCAAAATGGGATGGACCATATGTCATCAAAGAGGTTGTGGGAAGTGGAGCTTATCGGCTGATGGATCCAGAAGGGAGAGACATGGGTTTAAGACTTGGTCGACCCTGGAATAGATTGTATTTAAAAAGGTATTATCCATAAACCTCATGAAACATTATGCGAATATGGTTTGCTCGCGCGAAACTTAAATTACGAATTTTTAACTCTTATTGCGATTAGGTTTCATTAAAGAGAGACGCAAAAATTACTTGCGAATAAAAGACCGCAAACTGTGATTAGCTTTCAAAAAAGAAAGAGAGCCGCAGAAATTTTACACAGGCAAACCTTTGTGGTGTACACCCTAGTTCGCGAAGCAACATTTCGTAAGAGGCAAAGTCCTAAAGTACGTCATTTAAGGGGGTACCTATAAGAATGGCTCAGGGAAACCGGAACACCACCAAGGAACCTAAGTACATGGAAATTACGGGGTACAACCCAAAAGCGGGGTACCTATCCGGGTTAGACACCTTGGATTCTCAACCTAATCTTGCGATGTACCAGGATATAGGTTGGGCAACTAAGGCATACTGTCTTTCTCAAGAAGTGTAGAAAGCGATCAAGGCGCCGAGGTACACGGTTGAGTCAAGAGTGCCGGATGGGTTTGAAGCACATCTGCCATTCTTGACAAGTCTTGTAAAATGATACACTTGGCCCAAAGATACCCCATAGGGTGCAACCTCGTAACTATAAGCCCTATAGGAAAAAAGGATAAGAGGTTGCGATCAAAATCTGGTTGTTTGCAAACCGGATGGGAAGAGCTAACCTTGTATGGTCGATGTACGCTTCCTTGAAGGGGCAACCAAGGGGAAGATAAAGGGCAGCACCCTCCATTAGGGAGATGATACGTGCTATAAGACGCAAATGTCATGAGGCTTCTTGTTTGCAAGAACATAAAGACTTGTCATATTTGTGCAACAATCATATTTCTGCGAATATAAAAAAATATATATATATATAAATATAAAATATATATTTATATATATACATATTCGCAGAGTTACATACAATGAAGTTAAGATGAGATCAATGGGTTATTACATGAAAGTGTGATAACGTCCTGCGATTTCATCGCAAGACGATAATATCACGAGGTTGTATATTCGCAAGAATGTTCAGACTTGTCATATTATCGCAAAAATATCATCACAAAAAGAGGTGGCAAAATAAGACCTTTACTTAGGAAGGAATGATAAGACCACATCAATTACTGAAATCAATTCCATTAATATTATTGGAAATTTTTTACGAGAATATATATAAAGAATTCATAAGCATGGAAGCAATCTTGTTCGCAATCATATTCGTAAGGGTTGAATACTTCTTATACTTCTTCAAAGATTCAATACTTCTTTTACTTTTTAAGAGATTCAATACTTCTTATATTTCTTCAAACAGTGAATGTTTCTTCATGAATTGAAATTTTTTATACTTATTCAAGGGTGCCTCATACTTCGTATACTTCTTTAAGGATGTTTCATACTTCTTATGCTTCTTTAAGAATATTTCATACTTCTTATACTTTTTCAAGGATGTTTCGTAATTCTTCACGGAGATTTCATACTTCTTATACATCAAAGGGGAAATTTATTATTTAATTCGCAATAAATTGAAACTTCACAACTTAGACTAAGGCAGGTATTTTAATATCTACAATAATAATTGATCATCTGAAGTGCAATAATAAGGGGAAAGGGAATACTAAGTTAAGTCTTCAAGACATAGTATTTCTCTTCATATGATCAAGTCATGCAAATCTAGAGAAAGATCAAAGTAGTATCGCAAAGTACAAAGTATGCTTCTTAAGGAAAACAAGCAGTAAGTAGGATCGTTCATAGAAAATAGAATCAACAGTAACCAAGAGAAAGAATTCAAAAGAAAGGAAAACACATTTGTTAAAAAGAAGAATAACAGTAGAATAATCCATCATGTTTAAAGCTCCTCATCAACGTTTTGTACTGGATCTTTAGGAGGGGTAGGACCATCAACAGGAACATCTCCTTGAGGGACAGATTCTTTTTCCAAATCAAGTCCTTCATCGTCACTCTCGTAATCAAAATCACTATCAGGATCACGAGCAACCTCATCATCAGATATTTTCAGAGGTGTAATTCTCACGGGAGGCAAGGACCTTGATAAGAGAATGTTATTCGCAAAGACTTGAGCTTTCAGATGACTTTCACGAAGTATAGCCTTCTGATGGTTGGTATCTTCGATATCTTTGGCGTAAGCAAGATAGTTGAATCTTCGAGTGGCACGATCACGAGAGTTGATCAAGCGAGTAGAAATCAGAGCATTTTTCTTGTGAAGCTCAGAACAAGATGCTTCTAGTCCAACTTTAGCACTGCGGAAGTTGTTCTCAGATTCTGCGAGTGAAACAAAATTTAAAGAATCAGTTTTGCGAAGTATAACAAAATTGAAAGGTATACCAAAGGCAGTCAAATTTTAATGACTACCTTCTCTTTGTGAAGAAAGAAATTGAGCTAAAGATAGACAACAACTCTTCATCTGATCCATCGCATTGTCAAAACCATCGCCAACTAATCCTTTAATTCTAGATTGAAGCTTTTGATCTTTGGAAAGAAGATAATTTTTATCCTTCGCAAGTTTGGCATTAAGACTTTCTAGTTGAGAGTAATCTTCTTTAAGTTTATTTCTCTTAGTGCTTAATATCATATTCTTATTAAGAAGGGATTTCTTCTCGGCATCAAATGAACTTCTTTCGGCATCTGAAGACCTTTTCAATTCCTCAAGTTCACCTTTTAACAAATAAAGGAGATTTTCTTGATCGCAACATTTACTCTGAAGAATATTTAATTGTTGCGAAGAAGCGTTCATTGTATTCAAGTACATACATCGTTCTTTTGATAAGGTTTCATTCTCTTCTACTAGGGATTCTATCCTTAAATCGGATTTAGTCAAAGAAGAATTGAGCTGAGATATTTCATCATTCAAAATTTTTTGATCGTAAATTAATTGAGTATTCTCTTGGAAAAGGGCATCAAAATTATCAAGAGCACATGAATGAATATTAGATAAGTGGGAGAATTGATTCAAAAGACTTGCATGTTTGGCTTGAGATTCTTGTGCGTCTGATTCATGATGAAGTACCAACATTCTACATTTCTGGATAGATTCTATAAAGGGGAATGGGTTTAAATGGGTGTTTCAAGCATGTGAGGAATAGAAGTAAACAAAGGGAAAAAAAATATAGAGATAATATTAATACCTTTTAATGCATCATTCCTCTTGCGAAGGATCACACAATCTAGAGAATCATTCTGAAGCTGATGATTCACTTTACGAAGACTCTCACATTCCACTTTCAAGGATTCCTGGGATTGGCGAAGCAATTCAACTTTTTTTTCCAAAGATTGGCGTGAAATAGAAATATCAGGATTGATAAAATTATTGAGCACTTCACAAAATTCAGATTGCGAACGAACGTTTGAAGACTTCGCAGTACTACTTAAGACCTCGGATAACATTTGGAAAGTTGAATAAATTCCGTCTCGAGCTTCTCGAGAAAGAGGAGAAGAATTTGAAGGAATTAGAGCAAGTTGTAAATTTCTTGGAGCAACAACATTCAAGGGATTAGGGGTAAAAATAGGTTTTTTGGGAGACGAAGGTGAGGAAGTATCTTGCGAAGGTTGATCTCGAAGAAGTGTTGATAAATTGACATTGGTGGGAGATTGAAAACTGGGTAATGGAGTAGAGGCGGGAGTTTGCGAATAAGTATTTCCACGAGGGGGAGAGGGAAATTCTTCATCAACCTCAGGAAGGAAGTCATCGATTGAAATTAATGGTGTGGGTTTAGTTACTCGAGATCTCTTATTGGGTTTTGATTTTTCACCAACCTACGAATCAAAAGGTGGATTAAAAACAGAGGCAACAATATATTGATTAAAAAGGAAAACAGAGTATTTTAACTACCTTTTGATTCTCGGATTTTCTTCTTCGGAGATTAGGACTTGAGTTTTTAGTTGAAGGTTTCTCCTGAGGAATAATTTTTCTGAAATAAATCAAAATTAAACAATAAATTAGACGGAAATCAAAGAGATAAACAAGTGAAAGACGCGAGAGATAGAAGATAATTACCTTGGAGAACTCATGATGAGGTAAAACAAGAAGATAGAATGATAACTGAAAGTGTAATAAGAAGATGGAGTTACAGAAGTGAAAAGGGAAAGTGAGAGAAAGATAAGGAAGGGAATAAAAGGAGTTTATATATAAGTAAATAGTTAGAAAAGAACGGTTACAAAAGAGATGTCCAAATAAAAAGAATAAGTAACGGTTATATTCTCACGATCATTACTTCTTCGCAGAAATGACATGAGAAGAGGCAAGATGTAGGTACTGAATATCGCAAGAGTTTGGGTTGCGAATATAGCAACGACTATAAGAGGAAGTGTCAAGAAATAACACGATGATAGAAGAAACGCGGGAGAAGAATGGAAAGTTTGCGAGTATAAAATAAGCTTGCGATCATAAGTTACGATGCTTCGTGAATTATTACAGTTGTAAAGATTTCACTATAAATAGTAGTTCAAATGTTAAATTGAGGAGGTTCTTTTGGTGAGTGTGAAAAAATATTATAGGAAAGAGAATAGAGAAAGTTGTAACTATTCTAGTTCCATTTAGATATTTCTTGTGATCAATTGAGAGCATTAATAAGAAAATTGTAATTCATCATCATGAACTTCTTAAGTTTACTAATTCTACTGAGGGTGTAGTTGTAGGATATTCTGCAACTACATAATTGGCGCTAGAAACATGGAAAACTGTTGATCATCATAGAAGAAATTTGAAGGAATTTTGGAAATTTGAAGATCAAATGGAATCAGCAGATGAAGGTTGTAAAAAAGAAGAATGTAATATGATCACAAAGACAATGATTGATGAATTTCATAACAACATAAAGGGAAAAATACACAAACGAGATTGGTGAGGAAGAAAGATCATGGAGGTGGAGAAGATAACAACTTTGAAAGAATGGGAAAAGCAGAAAATCACGTTTTCAGTAGCAGAAATTCCAAATGAAGACTTGAACCACACTTCACCATTAGTAGTCACAATCCCGATCATGCGAGAAGAGAGGAAAACTACAAAATCTATAGAAAAATGGAAATTAAACCGAGTTTTGATTGATACATGGAGTTCTGTTGATATTATATTCTATCATGCACTTAAGGGGATGGGGATCAAAGATGAAGAAATTACAAATTCAGAATATCTTATCTATGGATTGGGAAAATCTGCAACAAAATCCAAAGGGGAAATAATGTTACGAGTATCGCTGGGAGAAATTGAAACACACATAGTTTTATGTGTAATAGATATGGAATCTCCATATAATATGCTGATAGGAAGACCATGGATTCATGCGATTAAAGTTGTTGTTTCGACATTACATAAATCAATTAAGTTTCCTACACCAAGCGGAATACAAGAGATAAAAGGAGATCTTGATAGTGCAAAACTTTGTTATCGATGAAGTAAAACGAGTGTGGAGGAAGAGCGAGAGAAGAAACAGTTCCGCAGAAAACTTGCGAGAGAAGCAAAAAAGGAAGAAGAGTTCAGGGTGTACACAATAAGAGAAAAAGAAGGAAGAGGAATACCAAGTGAGATCCCAGAAAAAGAAGGAGAGCCAATGAAAGTAATAAAAGAGCCAACACCTATGGGAGAGCAAAGTCCTAGTTATGTCGCAGCAGAACCAACCAAAGAAATAAATATTGGAAGTAAAGAGGAGCCTTTAATCTTGCGAATTGGAACTAAGATGGACGAAGAAGAAGAAAAAAAGAACTATTGATCTTTTACGAGAATACAAATATATATTCGCAGGAGGTGTAGATGAAATACCAGGAATTGATCCATCAGTGGCGTGTCATAGACTGAACATAGATAAAAGTGTGAGACCATTTAAGCAAAGAATAAGAAAGATTTCGCAAAATTACCATACACAAATAGAAGAATAATTGCAAAAGATATTGGATGCGGGAATCATAAGAGAAGCAAAATATCCAGAATGGATTGCGAATATGGTCATTGTTCCAAAGAAGAATAAAGGGATAAGGATTTGCATAGATTTCATTGATCTAAACAAAGCATGTCCAAAAGATAGTTTTCCATTGCCAGATATACCACAAATGGTGGAATCATCTGCAGGACATGACAGAGTCACTTCACTTGATGGGTATAAAGGGTACAATCAAATATCACTCGCAGAAGAAGACCAAGAACATACTGCATTTTTTGCTCCAAGAGGTTTATATTGCTATGTGAAGATGCCATTTGGTTTACGAAATGCGGGTGCTACTTATCAACGAATGGTTGAAAAGGTGTTCGCAAAGTGGATACATAAAACCTTAGAGGTATATGTAGACGATATGTTGATAAAAAGTAAAGAAGCCAAAGACCATGTGCGGGATTTGAAGGAAATATTTGAACAAATGAGAAAATTCAACATCAAATTAAATCCTGAAAAATGTATAATTGGAGTTGCGTCAGGAAAATTCTTGGGATACATAGTATCAAAGGAGGGAATACAAGTTGATCCAAAAAAAGTACAAGCAGTTCGTGACATGCCAACACCTGCAACAGTAAAAGAAGTGCAAAAGATGAATGGACTCTTAGCTTCACTTGGAAGGTTTATTTCTCGAATGTCAGATAAGTGCAAACATTTCTTCAACATACTCAAGAAGGGAGCAAAATTCAGGTGGACTGATGAATGTGAAAAATCTTTTCAAGGGATCAAGGAGTATCTCATGAATACATCCATATTACAGAAACCAGAGAAAGATGAAGAATTATTGATATACCTCACAACAACTCAATACGATTTAAGTGCAGTTTTGTTGCGAACGGACGCAGGAGTAGAAAGGCCCATTTACTACATCAGCAAAACTTTTAATACAGCAGAGAGGAATTATTCTAAAATGGAGAAGTTAATTTTAGCTCTGGTTTATGCATCTTTCAAATTGCGAATATACTTTCAAGCACATGTGATAAAAGTGGTTACCAAAGTTCCAATTGAGTCAGTCATAAAGAACACAAAAAAGATCAGGAAGAATAGAAAGATGGAATGCACAAATAAACCATTACAAGATAAAGTACGAAGTATTATCATCGCAAAAATCACAAGTTATCGCAGATTTTTTGGCAGAATTTCCTTTGGAAGAAGACGAGGCAGTAGAAGAGATGATGGATGTTGAAGAAGAATTTGGGAATACAAAAGATTTGTTAACAGAACCAAATAGATGGGAAATTCTAGTAGATGGATCATCCAACAGTGAGGGGAATGGAGTAGGAGTTGTGTTCATTTCACCAGAAGGAGAAAGAACATCATTTTCATTCAGACTGGAATTTGCATCTACGAATAATGAAACAGAGTACGAAGCTATAGTGCATGCATTGAAGATCGCAATAGAAAAGAAGCTTGAAAGTATAAGAATAACAAGTTATTCTCAGTTGGTAATTTGTCAAATTAAAGGGGAATATACCACGAATGAGTTTTCCTTTAAGAAATACAAGAAACTCGTTGATGAATTATCTGCGAAGATACCAAAGCTAAAATGGAGGAATATCACAAGGAAATACAATCGACTCGCAGATGCTTTTGCATTCATTCCAAGTATGATGACAAACCCTAATGCAAGAAATATCAAAATCCAAACAATTCAACACCCATCAGTAAATAAAGAGGAAGAAGAAATTGAAGAAGCAATTGCGATGGAAGTAGAAAGGGAACTACTAGGTAACATCGCAAAAAACATCGCAGATTGGAGAGAGGAAATTCATGCATATCTCGCAACATGAGAAGTACCCAGGAACACACTAGAAGCACATAAATTAAAGAGTCGTGCAACAAATTATGAACTACAAGAAGGGATTTTATACAGAAAATCTTTCAGTGGACCACCTCTAAGATGTTTAACTCGTGAAGAAGGAGAAAAAATATTAAAGATGTTACACGGAGGAGAAGCTGGAAATCATAGTGGGGGACGATCTCTGGCGTACAGGGCAAAAATACAAGGATATTATTGGCCTTACATGCACACAAATGCAAAATTGTTAGTAAGACGATGTAAATAATGCCAACGACATGGGAAAAGAACTCACGCACCAGGAGCAACATTAACCTCTTCAACAAGCTGCTGGCCTTTTTGGAAATGGGGATTGGACATTGTTGGCCCATTCTTACCTGGATCAGGGCAGAGAAGATTTTTAATAGTCGCAACAGATTATTTCACGAAGCTCGCAGAAGTAAAATCAGTACAACATATTCGTGATAAGGATGTTTTTACATTTATATTCGCGAATATCATTTGTAGGTATGGAGTTCCAGCACAATTAGTATCTGACAATGGGAAACAATTTGAAGGGAAGAATATAGAGATGTTACTCAGTGCTTTTAGTATAAAATGTGGGAAATCAACTCCATTATATCCACAAGCCAATGGACAGGCAGAGGCAACAAATAAAACAATCGCAGACACGATCAAAAAGAAATTAGAAGGACATCTCAAAGGGTGGTGCGAACAAGTACCTAGCGCAGTTTGGGCATACAATACAACTAGAAGAGAGGAAACTGGAATGTCTCCCTATTTCTTAACATATGGAGTAGAAGCTGTATTACCAACATAGGTTATAATTCCGACTACAAAGAAAGAAGCCTGGGAAAGAAATTTAAGCGCAGGGGTGATATTAAGTGAATTGGATGATTTAGAAGAAAAAGGAGAAAAGGTATTGCGATATATGAAAGTTTATCAAGAAAGATTAGCTCGAGAATATAACAAGAGAGTTATCGAACGTGAGTTCAAGCCAGGGGATTTAGTTATGCGAGAAACACCTCCATACCAGAAAGAAAATGGAGGAAAATTAGCACCAAAATGGGATGGACCATATGTCATCAAAGTGGTTGTGGGAAGTGGAGCTTATCGGCTGATGGATCCAGAAGGGAGAGACATGGGTTTAAGACTTGGTCGACCCTGGAATAGATTGTATATAAAAAGGTATTATCCATAAACCTCATGAAACATTATGCGAATATGGTTTGCTCGCACGAAGCTTAAATTATGAATTTTTAACTCTTATTGCGATTAGCTTTCATTAAAGAGAGACGCAAAAATTACTTGCGAATAAAAGACCGCAAACTGTGATTAGCTTTCAAAAAAAGAAAGAGAGCCGCAGAAATTTTACACAGGCAAACCTTTGTGGCGTACACCCTAGTTCGCGAAGAAACATTTCGTAAGAGGCAAAGTCCTAAAGTACGTCATTTAAGGGGTACCTATAAGCATGGCTCAGGGAAACCGGAACACCACCAAGGAACCTGAGTACATGGACATTACGGGGTACAACCCAAAAGAGGGGTACCTATCCGGGTTAGACACCTTGGATTCTCAACCTAATCTTGCGATGTACAAGGATATAGGTTGGGAAACTAAGGCATACTATCTTTCTCAAGAAGTGTAGAAAGCGATCAAGGCGCCGAGGTACACGGTTGAGTCAAGAGTGCCGGATGGGTTTGAAGCACATCTGCCATTCTTGACAAGTCTTGGCAAATGATACACTTGGCCCAAAGATACCCCATAGGGTGCAACCTTGTAACTATAAGCCCTATGGCACCAACTCCACAACTGATGAGATTGAAATCGTTGAGGAATATCCTAGGCCTATCTCCGTCAGATCAAACTTATGTATGGATAAACGCATGAAGCTCGTGGAACTTCTCAAAGAGTACCAGGACATATTCGCTTGGAGATATGAAGAAATGCTGAATTTAGATGAAAATTGGTCACCCATCATCTATATGTCATACCTGGATCCAAGTCAGTTAAATAGTTGCAGTTCAGACACGAGGAAAATGGATAGATCAGGAGCTACATAGACTTCAGATATTTAACAGGTGCTTCTCCGAAAATGATCCTCCTCTACCTAACATCGACATATTAGTATATGCAACCAGCGGACATGGAATGTTCTCCTCTATGGATGGATGTAGCGGCTACAACCATATAAGGATGTACGGGCATGATGCAAGTATGATAGCTTTTCGAACTCCTCTCGAATTTTTTTATTATACCATACTTCCATTTGGTTTAAAGAATGCCGGTGTAACGTATCAATGCTCTGAAAATCTTCCATTGGAGCCGATACCTCAAGGGAGCAGCCTCAACAAGATAACAATGTCCACGCGTCATATCGAGCAAGATCCGGGCGAGTCATTCTATCAGACGGTGGTCGAACAAGATCCAGGCGAGTCACTTTATCAGACAGTGGTACATGTCTATCATGCTATGTTGGAGAATCTGCGCTTTTGGTCATCCTCTGGAGATGTTGAACGCTCATCTACAACAACATGTGCCCTGATAAAAAGAATCAGGCCTGCTAGTAATGAAGAGCCTCATAATATTCGTAGGGGAATATATCTCACCAATATGCGATACAACCTTCAGCCTTCTGTAAACAGTTCCCAGAAGCAACAAGAGGAAAACCATCGAGATACAACATCATGCGCGTCCGCCAACTCCAACTCTAGTACCACATGCACGACTCCCACAATGATGAAACAACGTCCAAGATATTCTATATCTGGCTCGACAACAATCACTATGAACAAACCATGTAAACCACGCTTAGGGACTGAGGCTCAACATGAAGTTCCTTCACCATCAGTCAAGGACTTCTTTAACACGAGAGAGATGGTCAGTCAAGAAGCATGGAATTTGCGAGGGTAAATCGAACTGAAGAGGAATCCACTTCAATGCTCCCTCCAGCAGAAGCTGCTTCAATGGTCTATTCAAGAGTCGCCTCAACGCTCTCTTCGGGATCCACGTTCGCTTCAGAATCCTGATTCAACACTCTCTCCAGGATCCGCCTCAACGTTCGCACCAGAAGCCACTTTAATATCCTCTCGATCCGTTTCAACACTCAATCTACATCAATAATTTGTGCTCTGGTCAAGTTATCTTTGATGTACTCATTGCTCAACATACGTCTCATCCATCCTTCATAAGGGCGCAACAGAGCATGAAAAACGTTGAAGTCGATAGGAGAAGGGTTATCTTGTGGAATGGATATTTTCATATAGTTGAAATGGCGCGGTGAACAATTCATCTTCAATGTTTGGCATATCTTTGAAGCTGTCAACACCTCCTGACTTGGCACCAGCATTATCCCCAGATGACATCTCAACATGAGTTATTTTATTCATTCTATAATAAAAGACAAGAGTCAGTACTTGTATAAAAACACGTGAGATGTGTAGTCACACACGACAGAACACACATTCACGTTGGATTACACAAGGCTGGTATTGGGTCCAAACACCGGTATTGATCAAGTTTCAAGTCTGGTGTTGATCAAGTTTCAAGTCCGGTGTTGATCAAGTCACAAGTCCGGTATTGCTCAAGTTTCAAGTCTAGTGTTGATCAAGTTTCAAGTCCGATCAAGTTTCAAGTCCGGTGTTGATCAAGTCACAAGTCCTGTATTGCTCAAGTTTCAAGTCGGGTATTGATCAAAGTCACAAGGATGGTATTCGAATAAAACAGGCGCACGCAGCAGGGCCGATTTTTAGTCGAAACACAGGGTCGACGTTCAGTCAGGCACGCGATGGGTCCCACTTGATCCCAGCTCCATATTGGTCAAAGCAGACACAAACGTCCCCAATCAATGCTCTCTCTCCAGAAAAAAGGCGTTTTATCTCCAACACTTCAACGCTCTCCCGGGCCTGCTCCAGAAGATGCTTCAACGCTTTCTGCAGGACCCACATTTACATTTGAGCATACAAGGTTCTTTTTTTAAAAAAAAAAAAAAAGCTTGCTCACATCGGGTCCCACGTTCGAGCGAAGCAAACAGCAAGGCCGATGTTTGGTCAAAGCATCAAGTCCGGTGTTTAGTCAAGATATATGGGTTGGTGTTTGGTCGAAGTAGAAAGATTACACTCGAGCAAGCACATCAACCGTATGGTCAAAGTAGGCACATGACATGGCCGATGTTTGAAACATGTACATGGCGGTCCCGCGTTTGGTCGAAGCATGCACATCTGCCCATGTACGAATCAAGCATGCTTACATCGGGTCCCAAGTTCAATCAAGCAGACACGTCGGACCCATGATTAACCAAAACAGGCACATCAAGCCAACATTTGATCAAGCAGGCGAAGTAGCCCCACGAGCGAAACAGGCGTAACAGTCCATCGAAGCAGGCAAGACTGACATCATGCTAGGGGAACACTCGCCTGGACGCCTCTTGAACGTGACATGCTCCAAGTACAGGATGACCCATCTCTCCTGGTAACATCTAACTTTGTCTCGTAAGCTTTGTCTTTAATTGTCACCATCTCATGTCGACCCCACAATGGTGTAACCATTATGTGCTAGGCAGGGGACTTAATGCTGATGGTGGATTTTCATTTAAGGTTAAAATTGTAAAACCCAAAGATTATGCGCTAACATCTTGTAATAGATAAGGCCATCAATAAGTGATGGATACTCTTTCACTTTACTAATTTTCCTAGAATGGAGCATGTGGCAACAATCTCATTCTGTGAATAAAATACACGAAATTTATCCAGGTTGGAGCATGTAGCAACAATCCCATATACCCTGTGAATTTACAGCATTATTAATTAATACGTAACCAGCCTTGTATTTCCTGTACTCATTATTAGTGCGGCATGACGACTGAGTGTTGCTCTCGGCAGAGCAACACGAATCTCCAAGCATTATAATGAAAGCATGTACGAAATACCCGAACATGCTGCAACTCTCGGTGTGTTATACTAGCCCGATTGAGCCACTCTCGGTGTGTTATACTAGCCCGATTGAGCATCCGGACTGTCCGTATCAGTCTGGAAATGATCACAACCATCCAACTCCACCAGCATGATTGGATGGCCCAGATCGATTCTATAACCCCCCGAGCAGGTATGGAATATCCGTTGCCGAACCAATGCGGGCCCCACATGGTCGGCCTCCCCAAAAGATTGACACAACTTGCCAAAACATCTAAACCATAGCAGTATGGACGAAAACCCTAAATTAGGGTTTGCGGCACATTACATGTGTCGCAAAATAGTCTCAACCATCCATCTTCGCAGGTATAGATGTAAGGTGTAGATGTAAGATTCAGAGGGCCCAGAGCATGTCAAAACAACCTCCATGGGCCCACATGCATACCTAACTGATCGGTCAGGACCAACTATAGTTGGTCACCTCGATTCGCACGCACAAAACCGGGTATGACACACGGCCGACAATACCCTAACTAGGGTTTGTCTCGCGATCACGAACGTCCATCTTTTCCGGAGAGGATGGAGGGTCCCGGAATAGGCTAAGCAGGTCCGGTAAGTATCAACACGATCACTGCGAGCCCATATATCTCCACACCCAACCGTCCAAGACCGAACTTAGCTATATGTCTCGATTCGCGCGCCCAATATAAGTATGGTCGCACCTCCCAAGCTGTAAACTAATCTTGACCACTCGATGTCGCCGGACAAATTGAGTGGCTTAGATTATGTTTCTATGGGATGTCAGCGTATGGACGTGAACTCCATCTTACCACCTACATGCTGGGTCAATCGGCCAGGAACGAACAAGCCTGGTCGTCTTGGAACGCACGCCTGAAGATGGAATGAGGAGCGACTTTGGTGGCACTAGTTTTCTGTCGCAAATTGATCTCAACCACTCAACTTCGCCGGACGAATTGAGTGGCCCAGATCACACTTTCATGAGACAAAGAGGTATGGGCGCCTACACCATCATGCCGTCTACACGCATGCACGATCGGCCTAGCCAAAATTGTGTTCCAAGCTTGGATTCGACCAAGCTGAAAAGTGATGCTTGCGCACCTTTTCATAAACCCTAATTCCATCAACGGTCGCAGATGAGTGTCTAAAAAATCATCTCGTCCGTCTAACTTCACCGGCTTAGTTACACAGTCATGGTCAGGAGTTAATTGGTCAGTGCGGAGTCATGGTGATCACCATCCGTCACTCTACCACACCATGTGGTCGGCCAAGGAAGGACTTGTTTGCGCAACCTCCAAACCACCACATGAAGTAAGATGGACATGAGGTTATTTTGAGATGCTCAAACAGCGATACTTCATACATGCTGAATATACTCGATGCAGTACCTGCATAGTATTCACACGATACTTCACAAGTATCAATTTCCTAAATAACATAGCATTACATGCTACTTTCTGTGGGTTCCACGATCCACACGTTCAAGACATCAATCATGTCACAAACTGGGGGATACATATTGGGGTATTGGTATGGCAGTTTACAGCGTGCAGCGCACAACGCGCCATCACAAGAACCTATCAGGAAGTCATGAATGGTTAATGATGATAGGAGAAGTGGGCAAGACTGGTCTTGTGACACCAACACACTACTCCACTACTCCATCACTCCACTCTCTCCACTCCCCATGAGATACGAGGGTTAGGCTAAAAGACTTGTTTAAATAGGTTCTCCGCCCTATTTTTCAAAAACAATACAAGGAACAAAACAAGACAACAGAAGCAAGTGTTGATACAATCGTGTTCAAACACCGGAACTGATAGCTTACATCCTGCAAGCCAGATCATCCTTCTAATATAATTCATACATAGCCAACACCTTTACAATCTCAATACCTTCTTCGCTTCCCTCCCTAAGATCAACCCCATCTCCTTCACTTTGTGACCTAAACAAGTCTGGAACAGCCATTTCTTGGTTTAGGCCGGACTTGCACAGATTGATCTCCTGAATCTACAAGCAGTCGCCGCGCAGTGAATTTGTTTAGGGTTTAGATTCATTCCTCATCCACACACCCCAAATTACCAAAACCTACAGGAGTAGTTTTCACCCATAAACAGTTTTCTGGTTACAACATTTGGGGTAACTTTTTGTATTTTACCTTTTGGAGGTTTCCCAATAGCTCTAGAAAAACCTTGATCATGTTTCCCTGCTACTTCAATGAGTGCATTAAATTTTCTTGGTGATACAAAATTCTTACCTCTAGATGATTCATTTAAATTAGCATTAGTCTTTTTTTCCTTTGGAGCTTTCCCAATAACATCTTTCCATTCTCCCTCTTTAGAAGTACTGATATTTGATAAAACTTGAGCTGTACTCATCTCCACAGAAGGTTCAATCAAAATAGGAGCTACTAAGTGTATATAAGGAATACTATTACCAACTTCTAAAATTCTTTCCTCTGATAAACAGGAAAATTCTTGATGAGAGTCTAGAATACCAGTTAATTCCACTGTATTTGAAATACTCCCCTCAGTTGAATTAAGAGGGATCACAACTCTATCCCCATTCTCTAAAAATCTCTTTGCTCCTTGCTCTGATGATTCAGCTTCATTCAAAAGAGGAGGACAGATATCAAAACTACCAGAAGGAGGAGTCATCTTTTTCTTAGGAGTGTATCTCCATTGCTGTTTAAAATTTTGAGGCTTCCCATTTTGAGGTTGCTCTATTCTTTTGCTTCTACACTCTGAAACAATGTGTCTAATTGCTTTAAAGTGAATACAAAACTTAGGAACTTTTGGTATGCTTATTTCTTGTTCAAAATTTCCATACTTAGTCTCAACCCAAACTGTATTAGGTATAGCATTATTGAGATCAGTTTCCACCAAAATACTTGCATAATATCCCACCTCCTTTTTCAAGGTTGTTTCATCAAGCCTAATTGGTCTACCAATTTATCCACCCATAGACATCAAAATGTTTTCCTTCCAATACTCAATGTTTAAGCCTGGAAAAACTACCCATACAAAAGCAGAAGAAGTTTTCTGCAATTCTGGCTTAAAATCTTTTTACCAAAATCTGATGCTCAAAACTCGAGACTCCACCTTCCAAAAACCTTCATAAATATGTTTCATATCATCACCATTGTCCAATTTGATAATAAAGAAACCTCTGCCTATTGGAATGATTTGACAATTACCCTGCAGCTTCCATTGACTTCTCAAGTTTGCTTTTGCTACTATTATTTTCAAATGAACCAAATCCAGCCTACCAATCAAACTGAACTTCCACTCTTATAGACTTTCATCAATCTTCACATCAGATATCAAAACTGTATTAAAAGGATTTGTCGAATTTGAAGATTTTTCAAATCTAAAGTTTTGAGTAATATCACCATCCGATTGAAAGTTGACGTTCTCCGACATATTTACTTCAGATTTAACTACTAAAATCAGTCATTATATACTACAGATGAACCAGAAAACGGATTGATTACTAACTACCTCAAATAAATACCTGAATTTAATGTATTAACTTAATGAAAAACAAAGATCGAGAAGAAAAAATTCGCCCGATTCCGTCGCCCGAGTTGCAGAGCTCAACTCACCACGAGTTGCACGACTTGAATGAAAAATTCGAATTATTTATAGCTTAATGAATGAATATGTTGACGGGATGAGTTGTTTAGTCCAATTCGATTCCGGATAAGATAAACTAAGTTAATTTTGATCTTAGTTAGACTTATCAAAGTGGAGGTTTCGGTTATTCAAGTCTTGCCGAAAGCCTAAACAAGGAAATGCTAGTTAACTAACCTAGTATTTGGCTTGTTTGAAATCTAAAGGTCTAAGTTATATGGATAATTAGAACCTGATGAGAAAAATGTAGTTTATCTTTGTTTTGGTCTTATCGAATGAAACAGTTATATTTATGCAATTGGTTTAACAAAGGAACTAGGTTGCTTAGTTGATTTTTGGTTTGCTAAACTAGTTGGGAAAATTTCTTCGTGCAATTATTTCCATGATAACATATGAAAACGTGATTACTTTGTAGCTTCGGTTTTGATATTGGTTATCAAAAATGGTATGTGGATCCCTGGTGCTTGACTCAACAGGTTGCAAGTCTATTTTGAGATTTGTAAGATCCTTTTCGTGTTGTCCTTTATTTTTTCGTTTCTTTGTCATTTTTGTGACAAAAAGGGGAGAAATATATGGAGTAAACAAGTGATGTTGGTATCAAATTTATGGTTGATCGGTGTCACTAGGGAAGAGGACAATGGTGCTTGAACGTTTATCTAACGAATGAGGAAAATCACAGACTAAGGGGGAGTAACATATCATATGATTGGGATAACAAAGGCGCGCGGATTGAAAATTTACCTATCTCAAATTTAGGGAGAGTATGATCTTTGTTATTATAATGTCAATAGCGATATTTTTAAGGATTGAATGTATGCAGGTTTTGTGCTGTTGGATTCGGGAATCAAGCGTATGTGTAATGAATTCTTGTAATTTGTTTATCCATATGATTGTAAGAGTTTTGTCACTAAAATTGCCAAAGGGGGGGATTATTAGAGCATTGCTCGGTTGAACCCACCAAGCGTTGGTATGTCAAGTTTGGTTGTCATATTTTAGTGAACCAAAACTCATTTAAGAGTCGCTTGATTTAAATGTTCTAGAGGCAACTTCATATAGGTTAGCTTGAAACTATTAGGATGAGACATTACAAGTATTGCGAAGACTTGAAGAAGTGAATAAGTACTGAGCTACAACCACAAAATCATCCTTCCACTTGAGGTTAGTGATATTTGACTTGAACTGTTTCATTCCCTAACGTATCTTTCAAGTAGTGCATATTTAAAACATAAAACTACGAATCATGAACACTCTAGATAGACATAGTATTAAGGAATACAATATGAAGTTTCTTGCTTAACCATTAAACTTTGTATATAAGACATCGACATAATCATATGAATGATATTGTGATTATGTATGGGTATGAGGTGAGTATTTCATCCTAGGAAACAATTTTTTTACATGTTTTTTAAGGAAGTAAGTTTATGACATGTGTTGTAAACCGAAAAGGAAATCGACAGGCGTTATTGGAGATGTTCTTCCTTGCATATCTTATGAACGACCAATATGTGTGATTAGTATAACCGCTCATGACTTGTTTGTGTTCTTGGTAAAACTATTCACATGAGGCCTGACTTATGTATTGGTATGACTTTTATTAGTGAAAACGATCTTAAGTAATCACCTAGGATATGATCAGGTTTGTGAGTGTCTGAACTTATTATTGGAAGAAGGGGAACCGATCCTAGTAAGAGGTGCAATGCATCACAAGGGGAACCGATCCTTGTATGAGGTTCAGCAAGGTTTGTGGAAGAAAGGGGAACCGATCCTATGAACATGTGCAACATGGTTTTGGGAAGGGGGAACCGATCCTATGGACATGTGCAGTGTATACAAGTTATATACCAAATATATGTAGGGAACCGATCCTAGTACCTAGTCATCCATATCTTTGGTAAGCTAGTGTAACTATGCACAATACTCACATAGAGGTAGAACCGAAACTTGTTTTGGTAGAACCGTAAACCCATGAGTTGTGATTGAGTGTTACTTGATCAATTTTGTAGTTATTGAAAGTCAGATGAACCAACTCTAAACTTGTTTGGAAGTGTGGTAAATCGGTTTCAAGTGATTAAGTATGAACAAGGACTTGCAAGAGTAAGATGTCGACACACTTTGAACATGGTGCATTAATGCTTATTATATATTGTTCAGAGATATTCCTTAACGGCTAAGAAGGAAGTAAATCCTAAGATCAAATTTAAATGAGTTAAGAATCTTTTTAATTAAGGGTTTTTAATTATATCTGGAAAATAAGAATTAGTAATGTGCATTTACTAGTTAAAGATTTTCCAAGGAGATTTCGATCATATTTTTGGACAATGCATTCACAGGAATTATGAAAACCGAATTTGGTGGAGTAATGAAAAATATCTTGAGAATATTTTCGATTTTGGAAATTCCTTGGTGTCCAAACTTCCTTGTCTATAAATACTTTGAGTTTTCATTTCTAGCAAACTAATCCTTCGTAACAATAGACTTACTCCTTTGTCTTTGTTACTGGTGAAGCCGCCTATCGGAGAGCAGAGTCATCTAATTAGGTGAAATCTCTTTTGGCCGCTCATTTTAAAGTCTTCTTTGGGATTGAGAATCTCTAGCGCGACCCGTTGGTGGGAAACTAGATATTGCGGTTTATCTTTAGTTTTCGTATTGATTTGATTGACTAACGGTGGTTGAATGTTGAATGCACCTAGTTTGTTTATGCTTGAGAATATTCTCTTCTGATATAAGATTTACTCAAACTAGTTCTAGGTTTCGACAGGGATCTTTAGACTGTTGTTAGATCTAAAGACGATCTTGTGATAATCCATTGTTAACAGACTCCGTTTTGTGTGTGATTGATCACAAGAGATTCAAGAAGTTGTGTTTAGTTGTTTATTGAAGATCTAAGAATATTTGAAGACAAAGAAGATATTAAAGATTTATGACTTGGTTTTTATAATCTTTGGTGTGCACAATACTTATTTGGGAAAAAGTGGATCCAGTTACTAATCGGTTTATCCTTGTGGTAGATTGGATTGATTAATTGAGGAAGATCGACATCAATATGTTTCCTTGTGATTAAAGGTATTGATTGGGTTAATCTTAATGATTACCTTTGGGTGATTGAACATAAGATAAATCTTGGAACCTGGCAAAGGAGTTTATGTTAAGATAAACAAGGCAACCTTTGCCCAACTCATATCACTTGGTTGAAGAGAGTTGATAACAAACAGATTTGTTGTTTCTTTACTGTTTGGAATACGAACCAAAGGAATTGGTCCAAGTATGTGACTTTTTTACAGGTTGGAGGCGTGGGAATACAGATGAAACTAGGTGAACTATAGGTTTAGTTGCTTGGTCTCAACTATACTAAGTTCGTTTATTTTGTATAGCGGCTTAATCCTGAGAGTATTCAATTCTGGACTAGGTCCCGAGGTTTTTCTGCATTTGCGGTTTCCTCGTTAACAAAATATTATTGTGTCATTTACTTTTTATTTCCGCATTATAATTGTTTTATTATAATTAAAGTAAATTGCACAAACATTAATTCCTATTTACTTGAACCGATTTGTTGTTGTATTGTCTCGATCTCGTATCCATAGACGATCACACAAAGTGTGAACCGATTTGTTGTATTGTCTTGACTCAGTCCATAGACAATCAATTTCGGGGAAAGGACTTATAGGAAGGAAAATTAATACCTTGAGGTATATTTGGGTACCCTCTCCTTTTCATTATAAGTACTTAAACAAATAATAAAAACATTAAACTTTTTCAAGTTTATAGACTTACCTTTTTAGAAAAGTCTAATTGAATTCTACGGCGTTACCGAATATATTCTGTCCGCCTCAGTTATTGTGCTTCCCTCACCGTATACATAGCAGGGAATTTCTTGGTGAGGATGCACTTTCAACAAAAACAAGTTGTGTTGAGGTGAACAATATCTTGCTCACCATGGCACTAAGAAAGAGTTTCTTTCCAACAACTCTTAAATCTTGTAGTGTTGAGAAACACCCAAGGAACTGTTTTTATAAGTCTATCAAAGAACTTCAAGAGAACCCAAAAAGATTTGTGTTTCTGATTTCTTGTTTTCCAACGTATAAAAAACAGTTTCTGCAGATAGTTTTTAGTACTGCGAAGGGAAACTCTTTTGATAAAAAGAGACATCCTAGATTCTTCATAAAAGAAGAAAATACTACTATCTTGAAAGGAAGTATCAGGAATTGAGCAACGAATCAATTTTTTCTTTAAGGTGATACACTCAGATGACTGAGATTTAACCTCCTATTGTAATTTGTTTATTTTATCACAACTAATTGGATTACACAGAGAAGGAGCATTGCTCTCACTGATTAGTAAATCAATATCAATCTCAACATGAATATTATTCATCAGAACTTGATTTAGCCTGTCAAAAGATTCTTGCTTTTTATGGAGGTAAAACTCAACATCAAGAGATAACTCTCAAGCTTCTTTTCAAGCCCTAAAACCACTTCAAGGGATTTTAAACCGGATGGAGGTTTAAATAAAATTTCTTCTACAAATTTTATTAAATTAGTCATGGAAGAGAATTCTGAAATCCATGGATCTGGTGGTGCATTTATTTAGATAACACTATTGTCCATAGAGTCAGATCGCTACAAACACAGACTTGTAAGGTCTTGAACGTGTTTTCCCTCTCAGATACTAATTGAAAAAACAGGGGCCTAACAACCACACCCAATATTTCGATTATCAATCTATATGCACAAACTCCAATATACTTTCTAGAGAATCAACTAGACAGTCAGACTCAATCAATAGAAAATATATCAAAGAGTTTATATCTCTATCTCTCGATTTAAATCTTACTCAAGCAAACTGTGAGTCTCAATTTAAATACAAGAGAGATAACTTGGATGGTACCAAAAACCAATATCCAAGTGTCAATCAATTTAAAGCAAAAACCAAAAGGTTAGGTATTCTAATTGATTGAACAACACACAACCTGTAATAACACGGAAAAGAAAATATAATACGGAAAAGAAATAACACAGACACCAGAAATTTGTTAATGAGGAAACCGTAAATGCAGAAAAACCCGGGACCTAGTACAAATTAAACATACAATGTATTAATCCGCTACAGACACTGGCCTACTCCAAGCTAACTTCAGTCTGGACTGTAGTTGAACCCAACCAATCTCACAGTGATCCAAGCTACAGTTATGCTCCTATGTATATGATCCCAGCAGGATACTACGTACTTGATTCCCTTAGTTGATCTCACCCACAACCAAGAGTTGCTACGACCCAAAGTCGAAGACTTTAATAAACAAATCTGTATCACACAGAAAAGTCTATGATAATAGATAAATCCTTCTCCCACGAATATACCTACGAGTTTTTGTTCCGTATTTTGATAAATCAAGGTAAACAGGAACCAATCAATAAAACCAAACTTATATTCCCTAAGAAAAACTCAATTTTATCAATCAATTCACAATAATCCTAATCGACGCAGCGAAAAAAGATATTGCGGAATCACAAACGATGAGACGAAGTGTTTGTGATTTATTTTATATCTTGTCTATCGAATATAGAAATCCCAAGCCAATTATTCCAATTGTACGCGTACGATAGAAGATGCAAGATCAGATCACACAATTACAAGAAAAGTAGTATCGGTCTGGCTTCACAATCCCGATAAAGTCTTTAAGTCGTTAACCTGGTTTTAGAAACAGAAAACCAAAGGTTAAAGTAGAATCAACTCTAGCTTAGCAAAACTAGTATCATACAAAATATGTGGGGATTAGGTTTTCCAGTTGCTAGAGTTATCCCTTATATAGTCTTCAAATCAGGGTTTGCCATCAACATTAGCTTAGAAACAAAGAACTCAATATTCACCGTTATATGAAAACCTGATTAAATTCAAGATAATATTTATCAACCGTTAGATCAAAAACATAGCTTGTTATACACACATATAATGCACGTTTCTAGGCTTGTGTAAACGTACCCAAACTTGTACATTAGTTAGTTCATAAATAGTTAACCAAATGGTTAGCCATATGATAACTTTCATATCAACTATATTCTTCTTCACCATAACTAGTTCAAATGACTCAAATGAACTAGTTAGAGAGTTGTTCCATTTCTTAGATATTTATGTACTACACAAGATACAATCGAAGTAAAAAACAATTTGATTCACTCGAATCGGTTCATGAACTATATAGCCACGGATTGTAATTGCATTCCTTAGTTTATAAAGATAAGTTCACAAACATCGTTTTTAGACATAACCAACTCAAGTTCGCGGACTTTAGTTCCCGGATGGAGTTCACAAACTCCAGCAAAAATTCTCGGGTTCGAGAGCTTTGCCAGTTCTCGGACTGGGCTTTACGCACTACTTCGGTTTCTTTTAATCAACAAAGTTCGCAAACTTTGGTTCAAGGAATAATGACTTATACATATATGTGTTTCCACAACAATGCTTATAATCTCTAATGGTTATACTTTCTAATCTCTTATTTCAATCATTGAAACATTCTTAGAGGAAATTATATAGTTGTTATTCACAAACCATTTTTCGTCAGAGGAATTTTCAAAGTGATTGAAACATAACATGTGTAGGACCAGAATATCGCCACAATTACATTCACGAGAGATTAACGACACTTCTACGAGTGTCACCGAACACTCTACAACAACATTTCGCGAGCATTGCAGAATAATTCAAAGAATGACGTAATAGACAACGATAGCATAAAACATGAGAAAGATGTGAAGATTTTGTGGTTGGATAGAATGATCGTGAGCACATGGCGGGAGCTCACGAGAGCAAGGAAGGAAATGAAGATTTTGTGGTTATAGATGAGTCTCGCGAGCACGATAGCAGAGCCTGCAAGGAGCATAGAAAAAATCCTAAAAAATGGGAAATATGAGCTGAATGTGAGCTGTCATCCACCATGAAGATACCTATATAAAGAGAAGAGCTGGAGAGAGAAAGGGAGAGATAATTTTGGAAGGGAGAGAGAGATATTTTGCAGAGATATTTTTAGAGAGAGAAAATGTATTTTTCCTTTATCATCTTCTTCCCCAAAATTAGACTTAGAACTCTCCATTAATGGAGATTATCAATGTAAATCAAATGTAAACTTAAACAATCATAGTGAAGAATCATGGATGTAGATCAAATTGATCGAACCATGTAAAAAATCTTGGTGTCCGTTTATAATTTTAGCAATTTTACTACCATTTTTATAGGAAGACCTAGAAATTAATATCAAGATATGATAAGGGGTGTATTGTGGAAAAAAATGCAACTACATTTTGGCGCTAGAAACAGGGACAAACTACTTGTCAAATTGAAGAAGATTCAAAGAAATTGGCTATCATTAGAATTGGATCTCACTGGATCTAAAATCTTCAAGATCAAATATGGAGGCTACAACGAAAGCTCATGATTATACAACAAATAGAGAGAAGGAGATATATTAAGAGGCAGCTGAAGAAAAGACCAGCAAAATTATGTCAACAAATCATCAAAAAGGACAAATTTCTTCTCACTTTTCTTATTCTTTGTTTCATTTTTCGGATCTGGGAATTTCAAAATAAAAACTGGAAAACAGATTTTTCATAAAACCTAAACTTTGCTTTTTGTAGAAATTTGATTTATTGAGGAAGTCTTGAATCTAAAAATGTTTTTGTTCCGAATTTGTAGTAACCAAACCTCGTTTTACAAATCTTTTTAATGGATCTCTAAAAATGTAAAATTTCGAGATTTTCTGTTGATTTACATTTCGTAAAAAAAAAAAAAGGGATTTCATTGAAAGTTTTCATTCTTCGCAGGGAGAAATCTAATGAATTTGGATCAATTAATTGTTCAAACAGGACAAATTCTTTATTATCTTATTAAATTATATGTTCATAATATAGATCTGGAAGATTTTGAATTTTAGATTATTAATCTTTGTTTTTCACAAAAATTGTTGTTTAGTTGATATTTTGAATTCAAAAGAGTTTTGATCATAAATTTACGTTTATAAACCTTGAATTCAATCATAATTTTGATCGTATAAACAACTAATGTGAACATGATTTTTGTGATTGAAGTCAAAGATGAAGGAATCAAAAGATCCAGTGAAATTTCCCTTTTGCGATAAGATGCATCCACCAACCTATCAATAAACAACTTCAGCGAATAAATGGATCAAACCAACACCAACAATTTAGATTCCAATGGATAAAAAAGCACAAAGGACAAAGACATCATAGTGGATAAAAGAAGAAGACTAATGATTTATTCACCAAGTACTTCATCAACAATCGCGAAGAAATCAAATGAAGTTACACCAACAAATAATTCTACAGGACAAAATCTCATCTCTTTTCTAATTTCATATTCAAAAAAAAAAAAAAAAACAAACGTAATTTTTAAGTTATGCGATTTTAAAAAAAATAAAATAAAATTGATGATTATCCTTGTTTTCAGTTTTATGAAGATTGATATAAAACTTGCATTACTCATAGTGATTGCTCGCAGGGAATGAACTCTCGCAAGAAAGAAAGATAAAATAGCATGGCTAGAAAAGAGAATACAAAGAACCAAAGAGAACTAAAAAGAATAAGTCACGAGAATCTCGCCACTCTTTCACAAGTTGAAGATAGTACAGTTGGTCAAACCAGAAGCATAGAAGTTTAAGGTCGCATGATCTGCTATCGAACAATTATCATATTTTTGTTAACAGGATCTTCTAGAAACAAGCTGCTAATATAAGATAAATTTCGCAAGAAAGAGAACAAGCACAGTTGGTTGGGAGGCATGAATGCAAGCAGCAGATCGCGGGATCAATTCTTGCTTCTCGCAAGTTTATTTTTAATATGCGAAATTTCTACATAATTGTCTCTCGAACAGTTAAACTTTGATTACATCGCAAGATCTTTGATAAATTCGCAAGAGAGGGCTAGCACAGTTGCTTTGTTGCGAGAAAATGCAAGAGGAAGGTCAAGGGTTCAAGTCTCATCTCTCACTCTTCTTTTTGCTGCAAGACGTTCAGATAACTCACATAAGAGCTAAGTACCATTTCCTAGAACATTTTACTTACCGAAAATAAAATATTTTTGATTTAATTTACAAAAAATGACACAATCGCAAGATTTCAAAGATTATAAAAGATTACAAAAGATGAAATCATCGCAAAAAATTTATAGATTTCAAAAAATTTCAAAAATTTCAAAGATTACTGAAAATGAAATTATCGCAAAGATTTCTAAGATTTCAAAAAAAATTGACTTAATTTCCAAAAAAGCGATACCCTCGCAAGATTACAAAGACTTCAAAAATACAAAAAACCGAGAACCTTCAATTTATATATTTCTCTAGAAAATTTCTTTCACAGAAGATTTTTGATTTAAAAACGTGATACAATCGCAAGATTTCAAAGAAGATTTCAAAGATTTCTTTAGAATATTCCTTTTACAGAAAGAGATTCTTGATTTACCAATGCGATACAATCGCAAGATTTTAAAGAATATTTCTAAGATTTCAAAAGATTTTAAAGAATATTTACTGCAAATATGATTATGAGAATGAAAGAAGAAATGACAGAAATGAAAGAATTGACAGAAATGAAAGAATGAAGAAACGCGAAAATATCGCAAGAAACGCGAACAAAATTTCGCAGAGACATAAGAATGGGACGAACCTTTATGGCGTGCACCCTAGTTCGCGAATAAAATTTCGCAAGAGACAAATGTAAGACCTAATAGTGCGTCATATAAGGGGGTATCTGATTTCATGGCTCAGGGGTAAGGTTATACCGCTGCTGGATCCTGAGCCATGGAGATAAAGGGTTCCATCTCTTTGAGATACCTATCCAGGAGAGGTACCTTGGATTTCTAACTATATAAGGTTATACCCTGGTTGGACGACCAAGGGTCTCTTTTAAGAAGTGCAGAGTATGACCAAGGCGCCGAGGTACACGGTTGAGCCAAGGGTACCCGGGGCGTACGAAAATACCCTGGCCATTCTTGGTAAGTCTTGGCTATGATGCACTTGGCCTGAAGAAAACCCCACTTAGGGTGCAGTCTTGTAACTATAAGCCATAAAGGCATAAAGGACAAGAGGCTGGGAAAACAACTGGTTGTTGGTAAATCCGGATGGGAGGAGCTAGTCTTGTATGGCCGATGTGCCCTCCTTGAAGGGGAAACCAGGGGGAAGATAAGGGCGGCACCCTCCATTAGGAAGCTGATAAGTGTCTAAAGACGGTAATGTCATGGGGCTTTATGATCGCAAGAACATTTAGGCCTGTCATATTGTCGCGTGACGAAAATTATACAGAGGCAACAAGCCATAAGAGAAAAAAGATAGGATGAGATCAATGGGTTTTTACATGAAAGTGTAAAGACGTCCTGCTATTTCATCGCAAGACGGCAATGTCATAAGATGTAGTTCTCGCAGGGGAGCTTAAACTTATTATATTGTCGCAGAGATGTTGAAAAATTGTGGATAAGGCAAGATCAATGGGTTTTTACATGCAAATGTGAAGATATCCTGCGATTTTGTCGCAGATACAAAAGAAAAATTGGCAAAATAAGACCTTTAACTAGGAAGGCAAAATAAGACCAATAGAATAATCTCAAATATTAATTATTTTCTTTTAGAATGCAGGAAAGATTTGTTCATTGGAAGAGAGATAGCAAGTACTATTTAGAATCTCTTAGAAATACTATTCAGAATCTCTCAGAAGTATTGTTCAGAATTTCTCTGAAATATTATTCAGAGTCTCTCAAGAGGATTGTCTACAATCTCGCAGCACTATTCATCGCAGAACTATTCATCACATCATTATTCACGGCACTATTCACAATTTCGCCATTTAACATTCGTTCATTTAACATTTTCTCAAGGATTCTACCTCCACATATAAAGAACAGAGGCAACTATGGATTACCAAGAAAACATTTTATGTTCTTTATATTCTCGGCAAGAATCATTTCCAAAATGGACAGGGATTTTCACCAAAAATGAAGTAATAATTTCGCATGAACAGAGGCAATACTTATGATTTTTATTCAAGGACGGATACTTCTTATATTCTGAGGATTGAGTACTTCTTATATTTCTTCAAGGATACTTCATACTTCGAATACTTCAAGAGTTAATACTTCTTATTTACTTAGCAAAGATATGGAACTTCACAAAAGAATAGAGGCAAGTACGTACTTTTCAAGTCTAGTATTCTTTCGCTCGTTCCTTCATCAACAAAGATCAAAGACTACTACAACAACAGATTTTTTCTTAAAGATTACTTTTCAAGCAATATTCAAGAAAAAAGAGGCAAGATGTAGGACCATAATATCGCCAAAATTACATTCACGAGAGATTAACGACACTTCTGCGAGCGTCACCGAAAACTCTTCAAAAACATTTCACGAGCGTCGCAGAATAATTCAAAGAATGACGTAATAGACAACGACAACATAAAACATGAGAAAGATGTGAAGATTTTGTGGTTGGATAGAATGCTCGAGAGCACAAGGCGGGAGCTCACGAGAGCAAGGCAGGAAATGAAGATTTTGTGGTTATAGACGAGTCTTGCGAGCACGATAGCAGAGCCTGCAAGGAGCATAGAAGAAATCCTAAAAAATGGGAAATATGAGTTGAATATGAGCTGTCATCCACCATGAAGATACCTATATAAAGAAAAGAGAAGGAGAGAGAAAGGGAGAGATAATTTTGGAAGGGAGAGAGAGCTATTTTGCAGAGATATTTTTAGAGAGAGAAAATGTATTTTTCCTTTATCATCTTCTTCCCCAAAATTAGACTTAGAACTCTCCATTAATGGAGATTATCAATGTAAATCAAATGTAAACTTAAACAATCATAGTGAAGAATCATGGATGTAGATCAAATTGATCGAACCATGTAAAAAATCTTGGTGTCCGTTTATAATTTTAGCAATTTTACTACCATTTTTATAGGAAGACCTAGAAATTAATATCAAGATATGATAAGGGGTGTATTGTGGAAAAAAATGCAACTACATTTTGGCGCTAGAAACAGGGACAAACTACTTGTCAAATTGAAGAAGATTCAAAGAAATTGGCTATCATTAGAATTGGATCTCAATGGATCTAAAATCTTCAAGATCAAATATGGAGGCTACAACGAAAGCTCATGATTATACAACAAATAGAGAGAAGGAGATATATTAAGAGGCAGCTGAAGAAAAGACCAGCAAAATTATGTCAACAAATCATCAAAAAGGACAAATTTCTTCTCACTTTTCTTATTCTTTGTTTCATTTTTCGGATCTGGGAATTTCAAAATAAAAACTGGAAAACAGATTTTTCATAAAACCTAAACTTTGCTTTTTGTAGAAATTTGAATTATTGAGGAAGTCTTGAATCTAAAAATGTTTTTTTTACGAATTTGTAGTAACCAAACCTCGTTTTACAAATCTGTTTAATGGATCTCTAAAAATGTAAAATTTCGAGATTTTCTGTTGATTTACATTTCGTAAAAAAAAAAAAAAGGATTTCATTGAAAGTTTTCATTCTTGGCAGGGAGAAATCTAATGAATTTGGATCAATTAATTGTTCAAACAGGACAAATTCTTTATTATCTTATTAAATTATATGTTCATAATATAGATCTGGAAGATTTTGAATTTTAGATTATTAATCTTTGTTTTTCACAAAAATTTTTGTTTAGTTGATATTTTGAATTCAAAAGAGTTTTGATCATAAATTTACGTCTATAAACCTTGAATTCAATCATAATTTTGATCGTATAAACAACTAATGTGAACATGATTTTTGTGATTGAAGTCAAAGATGAAGGAATCAAAAGATCCAGTGAAATTTCCCTTTTGCGATAAGATGCATCCACCAACCTATCAATAAACAACTTCAGCGAATAAATGGATCAAACCAACACCAACAATTTAGATTCCAATGGATAAAAAAGCACAAAGGACAAAGACATCATAGTGGATAAAAGAAGAAGACTAATGATTTATTCACCAAGTACTTCATCAACAATCGCGAAGAAATCAAATGAAGTTACACCAACAAAAAATTCTACAGGACAAAATCTCATCTCTTTTCTAATTTCATATTCAAAAAAAAAAAAAAAACAAACGTAATTTTTAAGTTATGCGATTTTAAAAAAAATAAAATAAAATTGATGATTATCCTTGTTTTCAGTTTTATGAAGATTGATATAAAACTTGCATTACTCATAGTGATTGCTCGCAGGGAATGAACTCTCGCAAGAAAGAAAAATAAAATAGCATGGCTAGAAAAGAGAATACAAAGAACCAAAGAGAACTAAAAAGAATAAGTCAGAGAAACTCTTTCACAAGTTGAAGATAGTACAGTTGGTCAAACCAGAATCATAGAAGTTTAAGGTCGCATGATCTGCTATCGAACAATTATCATATTTTTGTTAACAGGATCTTCTAGAAACAAGCTGCTTATATAAGATAAATTTCGCAAGAAAGAGAACAAGCACAGTTGGTTGGGAGGCATGAATGCAAGCAGCAGATCGCGGGATCAATTCTTGCTTCTCGCAAGTTTATTTTTAATATGCGAAATTTCTACATAATTGTCTCTCGAACAGTTAAACTTTGATTACATCGCAAGATCTTTGTTAAATTCGCAAGAGAGGGCTAGCACAGTTGCTTTGTTGCGAGAAAATGCAAGAGGCAGGTCAAGGGTTCAAGTCTCATCTCTCACTCTTATTTTTGCTGCAAGACATTCAGATAACTCATATAAGAGCTAAGTACCATTTCCTAGAACATTTTACTTACCGAAAATAAAATATTTTTGATTTAATTTACAAAAAATGACACAATCGCAAGATTTCAAAGATTATAAAAGATTACAAAAGGTGAAATCATCGCAAAAAATTTATAGATTTCAAAAAATTTCAAAATTTTCAAAGATTACTGAAAATGAAATTATCGCAAAGATTTCTAAGATTTCAAAAAAAATTGACTTAATTTCCAAAAAAGCGATACCCTCGCAAGATTACAAAGACTTCAAAAATACAAAAAACCGAGAACCTTCAATTTATATATTTCTCTAGAAAATTTCTTTTACAGAAGATTTTTGATTTAAAAACGTGATACAATCGCAAGATTTCAAAGAAGATTTCAAAGATTTCTTTAGAATATTCCTTTTACAGAAAGAGATTCTTGATTTACCAATGCGATACAATCGCAAGATTTTAAAGAATATTTCTAAGATTTCAAAAGATTTTAAAGAATATTTACTGCAAATATGATTATGAGAATGAAAGAAGAAATGACAGAAATGAAAGAATTGTGAGAAATGAAAGAATGAAGAAACGCGAAAATATCGCAAGAAACGCGAACAAAATTTCGCAGAGACATAAGAATGGGACGAACCTTTATGGCGCACACCTAGTTCGCGAATAAAATTTCGCAAGAGACAAATGTAAGACCTAATAGTCGTCATATAAGGGGTATCGATTGCATGGCTCGGGGTAAGGTTATACCGCATTCTTTGGATCCTGAGCCATGGAGAGAAAGGGGTCCATCTCTTTGAGATACCTATCCAGGAGAGGTACCTTGGATTTCCAACTATATAAGGTTATACCCTGGTTGGACGACCAAGGGTCTCTTTTAAGAAGTGCAGAGTATGACCAAGGCGCCGAGGTACACGGTTGAGCCAAGGTTACCCGGGGCGTACGAAACTACCCTGGCCATTCTTGGTAAGTCTTGGCTATGATGCACTTGGCCTGAAGAAAACCCCACTTAGGGTGCAGTCTTGTAACTATAAGCCATAAAGGCATAAAGGACAAGAGGCTGCGAAAACAACTGGTTGTTGGTAAATCCGGATGGGAGGAGCTAGTCTTGTATGGCCGATGTGCCCTCCTTGAAGGGGAAACCAGGGGGGAAGATAAGGGCGGCACCCTCCATTAGGGAGCTGATAAGTGTCTAAAGACGGTAATGTCATGGGGCTTTATGATCGCAAGAACATTTAGGCCTGTCATATTGTCGCGTGACGAAAATTATACAGAGGCAACAAGCCATAAGAGAAAAAAGATAGGATGAGATCAATGGGTTTTTACATGAAAGTGTAAAGACGTCCTGCTATTTCATCGCAAGACGACAATGTCATAAGATGTAGTTCTCGCAGGGGAGCTTAAACTTATTATATTGTCGCAGAGATGTTGAAAAATTGTGGATAAGGCAAGATCAATGGGTTTTTACATGCAAATGTGAAGATATCCTGCGATTTTGTCGCAGATACAAAAGAAAAATTGGCAAAATAAGACCTTTAACTAGGAAGGCAAAATAAGACCAATAGAATAATCTCAAACATTAATTATTTTCTTTTAGAATGCAGGAAAGATTTGTTCATTGGAAGAGAGATAGCAAGTACTATTTAGAATCTCTTAGAAATACTATTCAGAATCTCTCAGAAGTATTGTTCAGAATTTCTCTGAAATATTATTCATAGTCTCTCAAGAGGATTGTCTACAATCTCGCAGCACTATTCATCGCAGAACTATTCATCACAGCATTATTCACGGCATTATTCACAATTTCGCCATTTAACATTCGTTCATTTAACATTTTCTCAAGGATTCTACCTCCACATATAAAGAACAGAGGCAACTATGGATTACCAAGAAAACATTTTATGTTCTTTATATTCTCGGCAAGAATCATTTCCAAAATGGATAGGGATTTTCACCAAAAATGAAGTAATAATTTCGCATGAACAGAGGCAATACTTATGATTTTTATTCAAGGACGGATACTTCTTATATTCTGAGGATTGAGTACTTCTTATATTTCTTCAAGGATACTTCATACTTCGAATACTTCAAGAGTTAATACTTCTTATTTACTTAGCAAAGATATGGAACTTCACAAAAGAATAGAGGCAAGTACGTACTTTTCAAGTCTAGTATTCTTTCGCTCGTTCCTTCATCAACAAAGATCAAAGACTACTACAACAACAGATTTTTTTCTTAAAGATTACTTTTCAAGCAATATTCAAGAAAAAAGAGGCAAGATGTAGGACCATAATATCGCCAAAATTACATTCACGAGAGATTAACGACACTTCTGCGAGCGTCACCGAAAACTCTTCAAAAACATTTCGCGAGCGTCGCAGAATAATTCAAAGAATGACGTAATAGACAACGACAACATAAAACATGAGAAAGATGTGAAGATTTTGTGGTTGGATAGAATGCTCGAGAGCACAAGGCGGGAGCTCACGAGAGCAAGGCAGGAAATGAAGATTTTGTGGTTATAGACGAGTCTTGCGAGAGCACGATAGCAGAGCCTGCAAGGAGCATAGAAGAAATCCTAAAAAATGGGAAATATGAGTTGAATATGAGCTGTCATCCACCATGAAGATACCTATATAAAGAAAAGAGAAGGAGAGAGAAAGGGAGAGATAATTTTGGAATGGAGAGAGAGCTATTTTGCAGAGATATTTTTAGAGAGAGAAAATGTATTTTTCCTTTATCATCTTCTTCCCCAAAATTAGACTTAGAACTCTCCATTAATGGAGATTATCAATGTAAATCAAATGTAAACTTAAACAATCATAGTGAAGAATCATGGATGTAGATCAAATTGATCGAACCATGTAAAAAATCTTGGTGTCCGTTTATAATTTTAGCAATTACTGCCATTTTTATAGGAAGGCCTAGAAATTAATATCAAGATATGATAAGGGGTGTATTGTGGAAAAACATGCAACTACAACATGACTTTCATCACTAGGTAAAGATGAACTTGGATAAAGCGAAAGATTTACCAACACATATTTTGAGAAATAGATAAGCGAGATATACTCAGCTCGAAATACCACATGTGTATAATCTAAGTATATATAGCAAAACGAATTTTGTCTCAAGATAGGAGATAGAGCAGATAGACTTTTGAGTGATAGATAAGTTCAAGTCTCCACATACCTTTTAGTTTATGAAGATCCACTAGTTCCTTGAGTAGTCATTCGTCTTGTATGATGATCTTCATGGAGTTCTTGAGCTCAACTGCACTTTCTATCCTAGTCCGAGACCTTAGTTATAGTAGACTAAAAATCAAGACTTATAGTTTTGATCACTAACATTGACAAACATTCATTAGATAACAACGAATGCGAGTTCGACCAAGCAATTCTCTAACAACATATATTAAAGTTCCACTATTGCACCAAAATTTTGTAAGCCTAAAAAATTGATACCATACAATAAAGAAAAATAACAATTGTTTTACTTAATTAGAAGAAATTGAAATAACATAGACATTAAAGCACCACAATTGCACCAAAATTTTGTAAGCCTAAACAATTGATATCACACAATGAAGCAAGATAACAACAATTTTACTTAACTGGAACCAATTGAATCACACATACATCCATACATTCAAAATGGAATAAACACATCAATTGTACAAAAAAATTTGTTTAAGCAAAAGAAATATATATATATATATATATATCAAATAAAAACTGGCTTTTCTTAAATAGGAAAACAATTAACTAACAAGATTGTTACCTCAATTTCGCATCCAAATTCTCCAATATGATCACATCTTCTTCTTCCAGGGAGAATTGATATCGAAATATCATTATGTTGTCATCCTTATGCAAAAAATAAAAGAATAACAACAACCAACCTTTACCAGAGAAAGGTTGAAAATCGGTTTTAACCATTGCAAGCAAAAGTTGAAAACCGTCGAAACACATATGCTTTTATGCTAAACCAAAAACGATTCAACATATTGTGACTTTTTCACATATTGTTTCTATAGGAACCCCTCATGATCCTTTGATAAAAACTACCAGCATGGGCTAGAACTTAATCCTGCTAAATCAAATAGTCACCCAAACCATAAGGGTTCACAACATATTATGAGATCGAATATCAAGGTAATAAAACCGAAATCAAACATGCCATAAACATCCATAGCAAGTAATAAAGCATTCAAGCACAGGCTATGTAAATCAAAAACTATCACAAAAATTATAAATCAAATAATTTTATTTATAATAATAAGATAGTTTTATTCATAATAGATTTATACAATTAATGAAAGAAATCAAAAATTGATGTCTATTTTTATTTTTCGAAGAAAAATAAAACTTCATTTGTTTTCTCATTAGAATATTCCCTAGAACCTTCCTTTTGTTCTATCTTTAAGAAATCATCATTGATCTTTAGGATTCATTCAAGAGTTTCCGGATCATCTCTATAGGCAAAAGCCAACTGTTTCTGAATGCAGTCTAATTGTCTTCCAAGACGTAAAATATGGAACATGAGATATCCATTGTTATAGACTTGATCATATGAGATACTAGATCCATTTTGAGTTCCACTCATTCGATTAAAAATTCTCTGAGAAACAGTTTTAATACCCTTCTCATCTCCAGGTCTATTCCTTATTGCACCTTCGTACAACTTGGTGAAGACACGGGGATATCCAAGATTTCTATGAAATCCTGTGATATTTAAAGATTCAATGATCTTAATCATTTGATTGATAATCATTCCACAAATTTCAATTCGGTTCTTTCCTTCAAGAAGAAAGTAAATTAATTCAGCAAATTCTCTATTCCATAAGGAGAGATCTCTTGAACATGCAAACAGAGTTGCTACAACAAGTTTTTCGAACACCCTTAGATGAAATGGTACATCTTTGGTTATCATATTTCCCTTATTTCTCCATTCGCCAGTTTTTCCAGTGATAAGTTTTGAAATGCTATCGTGATCAATTTCATAAGCTGTAACCATATGGCCTTTCACACTGTAGTTGATGATTTCTGATATCATCTTTCTGTTGACATGAAGAAAAGTACTTCCAACCAAGGTACTAAAAGTAAGTTTTTTATGATTAATGTTGTGAATATTTCCATAAAAAATTCTTACTATATCAGGTGAATATTTTTCAAATCCGAACATATTTCCCCAAATTCGGTCTTGAACAAATTTCACATAATTGGTCTCTGAAACCTCTGAATGGAATCTCTTTTCTTCATTGAAGGTTGCTTCCTTCAAGGCTTGGTATCTTTCAAAACATGTGGTGTCTACGAAATCCGTAAGGTCATGTTTTCCTTTGATCAAGTGAGAATGCTTGATTTTCTCAACCTCTTCAGGTGGAATAAATTGATTCAAGACATACTTGTCTATATTCCATGGTTTTCTTCCATTGATTTCCTCTTTCTCATACTTGTGAAAATATGAAAAATCCTAGTTTCGGTTTTGACTAGTCTTCCCAAATATGTTTAGAACACATAGCAAGAGATTATCTTCTAAAGGAAGATGCGAGATCAAAGACCAGAAATAACTAGTTTTAGAAAATACTAGCAAAATCGGAAACCTAGAATTGTGAGGAGACAATTCCAATTTTGTTTCAATGTCTTTCTTTGGAAAACTGGTTTTTCATGGACTGGATCTTTATTTTGGATTGATTCCATGTTTTTGTCCAAAAGTTTGTTTACTCTTTTATTACCTGGATTGATAATATCACTTGAAGCTTACTCAAGAATTTCATAGAGTATACAGATTTAAGTTTGAACAAGATATGATGTTTATTAAAAATACCATTGGAATCATAAACCCTGTACAATTTTAAAAGATCACTTTCTTCATTAAAACAGTTGTTAGGTGTATGAAGCAATCCATAGTTAATAGAAATATTAACTGAAAACTCAATCCTTGTAGGATTACATCTTTTCCAAAATTTTATCCAAGAAAGCGAAACATTGATAGTCTTTGATCTGAAAATATACATGAATATACTTTGATAGGCTATCCAAAATATATTTAAGATTCCATATTTCTCAAGAACACTATAGCTTAGGTTCATAAAAATCTTAAGTAGAATCTTATGCATCTTCAAGATATGATCTGTCTCATAGACCATTAAATCATTATTTATCATAATGATATACAATTCCTATGATAACCAAAGGATTATGAAAGTCATTTACAACATACATATGCATAATTCCTAACAGGTTCAGGAATAAAAGTATTACATACTTCATAAGTGTTTTCCACCACGAACTACTAAAGTGGTCTAATCTTGCCATTACATTAACTGAATCATTAACAAGATTCAAATATTATAGGATGGATCGCACCAAACAAAGATTGTTAGATATTTTCGTGTTTGCCTACTCTAATACCAATTGAAAAGGCGGGGATACCCAAATATACCTCAAGCTAAAACTTTTTCTTCCTATAAGTCCTTCCTCCGAAAGTGATTATCTATGGACTGAGTCGAGACAATACAACAAATCGGTTCACACTTCGTATGATCATTTATGGATATGAGATCGAGACAATACAACAATGAAGTGTGTTTAATTGATACAAAGGTTCGGACTTAACCAAACTCAATAGGATTGCGTATCAAGTAAATAGGAATTAACGTTTGTGAAATTTACTTTAATTATAATAAAACAATTATAATGCGGAAATATAAAGTAAATGACACAGCAAAATTTTGTTAACGAGGAAATCGCAAATGTAAATAGGATTACGTATCAAGTAAAATAAATTATCTTTTGGTGATTGAACATAAGATAGATCTTGGAACTTGGCAAAGGAGTTTATGTTAAGATAAACATAAGAGCCTTTGTCTAACTCATATCACTTGGTTGAAGAGAGTTGATACCAAACATATTTGTTGTTCCTTTACTGTTTGGAATACGAACCAAAGGAATTGGTCCAAGTACGTGACTTGTTTACAGGTCGGAGGAATGGGAATATAGACGGAACTAGGTGAACTATAGGTTTAGTTGCTTGGTCTCAACTATACGAAGTTGGTTTATTTTGTATGGAGGCTTGATCCTAAGAGTATTCAATTATGGACTAGGTCCCGGGGTTTTCTGCATTTGCGGTTTCCTCGTTAACAAAATCTTGATGTGTCATTTACTTTATATTTCCGTATTATAATTGTTTTATTATAATTAAAGTAAATTTCATAAACATTAATTCCTATTTACTTGATACGTAATCATATTGAGTTTGGTTAAGTCTGAACCTTTGTATCAAGTAAACACACTTTGTCGTTGTATTGTCTTGTTCTTGTATCCCTAGACAATCACACGAAGTGTGAACCGATTTTTTGTATTGTCTTGACTCAGTCCATAGACAATCACTTTCATAGAAAGGACTTATAAAATGGAAAAGTTTTAGCTTGAGGTATATTTGGGTACCTCGCCTTTTCAATAAGTGATATAAATAGGCCCAGAACAAATTTATCATTGAACTAAAAAAAAAAAAAAACTGGATCTAGAACTTTGAGAATAGAAACCTGACCATGTCTGCATCTGATATCTTATATTATCGTATCATTTTTTTAGAAACAAATAACCAAGGATACCACTTATAATCATGACCACAGGTAGTGTAAAACCCCATTATTCACAATATAATATATGGCTTTATGCTTATCTTATGTTAAAATATGCTCAGATCTTATAATTAATTATGAACCATCTAATATATCCATCCATATCCTATTTCATTGTTGTTGTAGTTATTATTTCCTTTTCCTTACTTTATATAAATTACTATGTCATACGTTGGGTTGGCCTAGCTATGTCCAGAACTGAGATGCTTGTGGTTGAGATTCTGATGAATCAAGCGACTCTTATTTTTACATGATGACTAAATACATTCCATGATGAGTATTACTTTCACCTTCATGCCAATATCACACAAGTGTTCCGCATTAAATTGGTTTCCCATCTCTTGATTCATCACTTTTCTTCTTATTATTTCTCTCTTCCCAACAAAAAATCTGGTCAGTACTTCTTCATCAATCTCTTGATCCCTAGCTTTGTTACAATTAATCTTATGATATACGTAAGCTCTACTTGATTTAGAATCTCTTTGGGATACATCTGCACTTTTTCGTCATAATTTTTGGAAGCAAAAGATGTAGAATTCATGCTTAAGTATACACACTATTCTCCTTGAAACATGGGCACCGTGTGCCTATTTATTTCAAGGACTTTATCAGTGTGAGAGACATTCTTCTGAGATGATAAAATCACTCTCAGTTGATAAAAATAGATGACTCTCTTTATGAGTAATGATTGTTCCCTGAATCCCCCCCATTAATGTGATTCGGAAGATTTCTTAGGTGTCGGCTTTCTATCATGTCTGTGATTCAGCCAACAATCCATATATTAGCACAAATCTAAGATTGTTGTGCATCTATGAGATCAAACACCCAAATAATTCAATGTTCCTTTCAAAACAACGAAAGGAAAATTGAAAAGTATAACCTTACCACCAGTTTACTCTTAAGAATGAAAACAATCATACACTCTTTGCAAATTTGTCGACGTGTGCTTCGTATATATATATATAAGAGTAAATATTTATATATTTATATAAGAACATTATATACATAAGAGTATATATATAATGCATCCTACATGACTGGATTTAGGTTTTCCAATCTACGGTATCTAATAAGTATAGTATTTTCTTAATGGATTTGGACTATCCACAGAGAAGACACGTGATAGACGCAAACATGAAAGTGATTGTTGGTCACATACAATATTTTTAAAATTTTGGATGAATTCCAAAGTTATCTACCATAAGAGAAGATGTAAGAACCACAATGGAAGCTCCCAATACACATGGACATTTTGCATGTTAAAAAGCTTAGAACTTTCTGATGACAATGGTCACTAATCTTTGGTAATCTGATATTTTGTCTAATCCCCAAGATTTTTTTAGACTTATGACTCAAATGAATACCCAAGATTCATTACATTCTCTCATATCTCGAACCCCCTCTTTCCTCCATACTCAAAACCTAGCGCCTCCATCCCTGACTGCTCAGATTTGGTCCCAAGGGACTGGATATGAGCAGGTATGTACATTAGATTATTGGGTATCTTACAGAGGGTTAGATGGCATCCATGGATATCTCTTCAATTTTCTGGATTGAAAAAGATGTCCCCTTTTCAATTTCTATGCAAATCTCACCTCAACCTCATCTCTGAACCTTTTAAGTACTAATGGTGCTTCAATATCCCAATTCATTACTTTATCATCTACATAATCAGTAAAATCGTACTTTAATTTTCATCAATCAAAACCATACTATAAATACCCATAAATCAATAAAATATTTCTTATACACCCATCTCATACATGGTCCATCTCCCCCACCCATCCCTTACATCTCCAACACCCCTGTCATACATCCCTTTCACCCATCTCTCATTTTTTTTTCCAGTTCTAAACCAAAAAGGTGATGGTTTCTGAAGAAGAAAATGTTTATACTTTCAGTTTTTCATGGTGTTTGTTTCGGTTGATTTTCAGATTTCAACGTCCCTTTCAACCATCTCTCATTTTCTTAAGAAGAAAATGTTTCCAATTTCAGTGGTTCATGGTGTGGATCATATATGTTGAGTTTCATATTTGAAAATCAAAATCAAATGAGAACAAAATATGTCAAGGCTACAAAATCAAGTGAGATTTTTGCAATGGTTATTGATGCAACGAAGGACTGAAAATGGCAGCGGCAGTGATGTTGTATCAATTAGTTACATCTCATTTTTACCGTAAATGGGTTGTTTCCATTCGGTATCTCTAGTTTACTATGATTGTTAGTAATGGGTCTTGGGATTTGATAAGGTTGTGTCTCTTGGGCTTTGTTATCTTATAATTTGTAAGGGATTCATTTGGTTTTGGTTCTTTTGGGTGTCTCTTTAATCCTTACTCTTTCATTTGGAAGTTTAAGTTTAATCTTGTAATCCATTCTTATTTCTTCAATATAATCTCCATTTCACGATTAAAAAAAACAACAACTTTACATTGAATTCAAACTAAGGTTAAAAGCCTTGTGTGTATCGGATTCCTTGAGGGTCTTAGTGTTTTTCCATCATATCACTGCCGATAAATGAAATGAAATTTCAGTTTCAGTTTGTTTGATACTCTTTAACAACATCGCAAGGTGGTGTAAAAAAGAAACAAATTACCTCTACTGATTAGCTAAAAAGGAAACCATAAAAGTCAATAATTAATGGAAGATGTACTTTAACAGGACCTAAAGACCATAACCCTGCTCATATTGTAATGTCAAAATTATCTACTGGCATTAAGACAACCTACCATAGTAAACAAACCAAAAAGTATGACAAGCTCTTTGTAATATAGTTTTCCACTGCCAACAGAAACAAACTAAGGAGGAATATGGGGCCTCATTGCATTGTCTAGGAACACCATGGGGACCTTTGCAAAGCTTCTTCATAAATACTCGAGGCTACACTTCCTTATATAAGGCCTCATAACTACCAGTCAAGTTTAAAGAGCTCAAGCGAAAGCCTGATTTCAATTTAGTAACCGAACGCACGTATCCAACTGAGAATGGTTTTTATGCTGAAATAATATTGTCGAGAGAACCTGAAAATACTGAACCCTGACCCAAGAAAGTGTTCGAAATACCAAAGAAGCGTGAAGCCTACCCGAACACCATAAACGTTAAATTATCATCCACAATTGACAATGGGGAACAAAATGAAATTTCTAAATAGCTCAAATATGAGTAGTGCATCTATCATGTATTACTGTATTAACCAAGCAAATGGAATGTGCTTCTATAAATAACGCAAGTGGGAAACAGGTGGAAACCGTGGTTATTCTCAACAGATACCAAGTTAGTATTTATACATCTAATTAATATCACCATTTTCAAAAGCAGCATAGATTAGATACACAAATACTAACCCAGTTTAGTTAGAAACCGCTCCTGCCAAACTTGCAAAATAAATTTTGAAAAAGGCAGGATTTATTCAGACCGAGTTATCAACTATGCCCAATGATAAGCACGAAAGTGCGATACTTTTATACCCACATTTACACTAGCTATGTCTCAATATTTCACTAATAACTATATATTAGAGCTTTCACAGGAATTACAAGTGAAATACTTCCATCCTGAGAACTAATGGCTTATAACCGAAATTAGTGCTTGAGTGCCAAAAGAGTCAGAGCTGGCTGAAAAAGAGGGGTTCTAACAACCACACCCAATATTTCGATTAGCAACCTGTATGGAAGACTCCGAGTTACTTTCTAGAGAATCAACTAGACAGTTAGACTGAATCAATAGAAAATATATCAAGGAGTTATTATCTCAATCTCTCAATTTGATCTATACTCAAGAAAATAGAATCTGCGAGTATTTATCAAAGGGAGATAACTTGGATGGTACCAAAGACTAATATCCAAGTGTTAATCAATTTAAATCAACAACCAATAAGGTCGGATATTCAAATTGATTGAACAACACACAACCTGTATTATTTCCATTATATAACAAAATATAATGTGGAAAAGAAATAACACACACACCAGAATTTTGTTAACGAGGAAACTGCAAATGCAGAAAAACCCCGGGACCTAGTCCAGATTAAACATACACTGTACAGCCGCTACAGACACTATCCTACTCCAAGCTAACTTTTGTCTAGACTGTAGTTGAACCCCGACCAATCTCATAATGGTCCTACTAATGACACTAGCCTACTCCAAGCTAACTTTTGTCTAGACTGTAGTTGAACCCCGACCAATCTCATATTGGTCCAAGGTACAGTTATGCTCCTACGTCTATAATCCCAACAGGATGCTACGCACTTGATTCCCTTAGTTGATCTCACCCACAACCAAGAGTTGCTACGACCCAAAATCGAAGGCTTAAATAAACAAATCTGCATCACACAGAAAAGTCTACAGGTAATAGTAAATTCGTCTCCCACGAATATATCTAAAAGTTTTTGTTCTGTCTTTTGATAAATTAAGGTGAACAGGAACCAATCGATAACCCAGACTTATATTCCTGAAGAACAAAAGACCCGCTACACACCGGTGAGTCATAAAAAAAATACAAAAGACTCCAAGTATTATCGATCACCTCACAATAAACTTAATCGAAAAATTTTTCAATGAATATTTTGGGTGAAGAAGATTATTGAGGAATCATAAACGATGAGATAGAACAATCCATCAAGACCAAATAAGAGACGACGTCAATTATGTTTTTATGCATAAGATCATTAGTGTTGACAGGGAAGTGTTTGTGACTACTTTTATATCTTGCCTATCGGAGAAATAAATCTAATCCTTGGATGGTTTTCAACACAACAACCCTCTCTATTTATACACAAAAATTATTCCTGGCACTCATCACTCAACAAAACATGTTTTCTTAATTGATGGAAAGAACATTGAGTGGAGAAATGGTGGGTGGATGTTTTGGAAAGAATCAATAAGGTGAGTGGATGTTTTTGGAAAGAATCAATCACCTCTTGGGTTTTGGATCATCAATCATGGGTTGTTTAAAATTTGTAAAAGTTAAGCGTTAATTATTATCTTGACTTATATTCTGAAGAAATGACTAGTATTATCGATACCTCAATAAACTTAATCGAAACAATGAAGAAATTATTAAATCTGACTACTTTTATATCCAAATAAATCTTGATCCAATTGTACTCGTACGATATAAACAACAAGATCAGATCACACAACTACAAGAAAAGTAGTATTGGTCTGGCTTCACAATCCCAATGAAGTATTTAAGTCGTTAACCTGGTTTTAGAAGAAGAAAACCAAAGGTTAAAGGAGAATCGACTCTACCTTAGAACAAATAGTATCACACAGAATGTGTGGGGATTAGGTTTCCCTGTTGCTAGATCTCTCCCTTATATAGTCTTCAAATCAGGGTTTGCAATAAATGCTAGCTTAGTAATAAAGCATTCAATATTCACCGTTAGATGAAAACCTGATTAGATTCAAGCTAATATTTATCAACCGTTAGATCGAAAACATAGCTTGTTATACACACATGTACTTAGATGATTTTAGGTTTGTGTAACCGTACCCAAACTTGAACATTAGTTGGTTCAACAATAGTTAACCAAATGGTTAGCCATATGATAACTTTCATATCAACCATATTCTTCTTCACCATATCTAGTCCAAATAACTCAAATGACCTAGTTAGAGAGTTGTTCAATTTCTTAGATCTTTGTGTATTACACTAGACACAATTGAAGCAAAAACGATGTGATTCACTCGAATCAATTGATGAACTATAAATCCACAGTTTGCAATAGCATTCCTTAATTTATTAAGATAAGTTCACAAACATCGTTTTTAGACATAACCTACTCAAGTTCGCGGACTAGGTTCGTGGACTTAAGTTCCCTGACAGAGCTCACAAACTCTAGCAGAAATTCTTGGGTTTGAAAACTACGTCGGTTTGCGGACTGGGTTCCCAAACTGAAGTTCACGTGCTGCTCCGGTTAAATCACTTATTTAACAAAGTTCGCAAAATTCAGTTCAAGCAATAAGGACTTATACATATATGTGTTACCACAACAATGCTTATATCCTCCAATGGTTATATTATCTAAACTCTCATTTCTATCATTGAAACATTCTCAGAGGGCGTTATATAGTTATTATTCACAAACCATTTTTCGTCAGAGCAATTTTCAAAGTGATTGAAACATAATATGACTTTAGTCACTAGGTAAAGATGAACTCGGTTAAAGCAAAATCTTTACCAACACATATTTCGAGATATAAATAAGCGAGATATACTCAGCTCGAAATATCCACATGTGTATAATCTAAGTCTATATAGCAGAACGACTTTTGTCTCAAGATAGGAGATATAGTAGATAGACTTTTGAGTGATAGATAAGTTTAAGTATCCACATACATTTTAGTCGATGAAGATCCACTGATTCCTTGAGTAGTCCTTCGTCTTGTATGATGATTTCCATGGAGTTCTTGAGCTCAACTACACTTACTATCCTAGTCCGGGACCTTAGCTATAGTAGACTAGAAATCAAAGACTTTATAGTTTTGATCACTAATATTGACAAACATGCTTGAGATAGAAACGCATGCGAGTTCGACCTAGCAATGCTCTAACAATCCCCCCTTTTGTCAATTTTAGTGAAAAAACTATTAATACATATGGAATACAAAAAATATATAAATAAACTTTGTAGCTCCTATTCCACATGTTATAGCTATGTTGAAAATCCATAGCTATAATAATGACAAAACAAGAGTTCTCAATCATTGTTATACAATATCTTATTTAGATGTAATCATAAAGCCGAAGCTAAATGCATTCATCAAGGAGTCTATAAAGATACAAGATGACCCCACTAATATTCCACAGTCGCACTCCCCACAAGGATTTGTCAATTAAGCACAAGTTCAAAAGAACTCTCCCCCCATAAAATGTCTTTCCCGAAAGAACAACAAGAGCGACCTTAATTTCAAAAGAAAATAAGGATTTCTTTGGACTCAAAAAATCACATACGAGTATGAATTTGAAATCCGAAAATAAATATTCAATCAAATTAACCAAAGAGAACGAAGATTAATTTGACAAAATATGCTCACACAAGTAAACTTATGGATACTTAAGAAATCAATTAGATTAATCACAAGAAAACTCACAAATAATCTAATTGACATACACAACCAAACTAATTACAAAAGTAATCAATTTAATTGGTCACACTCAACATAAGAAAATCTATGAAGCAATGACTAAGTTAATCATGAATAACCAACCCAGTCAAAGAAATGCTCAAACATAAGAAAAATTATGGAGTGATAACTAAATAACCATACAAGATGATTAATTTAGTTAATCATGTTCAACATAAAGTACCTTATGGAACAACAACTAAGCTAATCACAAAGTAATCAACTTTTGTTGTTTTAGTGCTCAACATAAGAAACTTCATGGAACAACACCGTATTTTCACAAAGATTGTGGATCGGAGATCGACGTTATACCGTGGAATGAGTAAGGATTCATTCTATTTTCCATAACCATTTACACAATGACATTCAATAGACACAATCGTTAAATCACAAAAGATTTTAACCTATCTTTCATCAATAATTGACAATATAGGCTTAACTTTTGTGTTTGTCAAAAGTCTATTCATCCTTTTATCAATATTTGCATATCAATTCACGAACGACTTTACTTTTGACAAAATATGGGACATTCTAGTTCACAGACGTAAACACACATATCCCATAACAAAATCGCAATATATGAAACCATAAAGATTAATACTGCAAGAATCATCTTCCAAACAAATTTAGAATTTAAAACAATAAATATAAAAACAAGAATATGAAAACATTGGATATAGCTATGTGTAATCACAATAATGGCTAGTCCAAAACACTAGTTATTCTTCTAAGCAAAAAAAGAAAAATTAAATATTTACTAGGCAACCTAACTCCGATTTGCAACTAAAGATTGAACAAGAATAAGTTCATCAGAAAATTTCTTTAGTTCGTTCTTCAAAAACTCAAAATTCCTTGTTGCAATTCCGAGATGTTCACGAACGACTTCAAAATCCCGAAGAAGATTTCCTACCAGTTGTGAAGACATATGAACTGGTAGATTATTTTCATGATCAATATCCTGATGGAAAATAATAAGAATAGGATCTTCATGGAACTTGATAGTCTTGTCCTCCTTGATCACATCTTTGTTGCTTCTCTCCATTGTGCTAAAAATTCAGTAGAATATTTTTATCCTTATAGAATAAAGTGTCAATTAATGACATATATATAAGGAGGTTCATATAAAACCTTAGGCAAAAAGATGACCAAAATGTGGAGAAGCAAGCAAACAGAGGAGAGATGGTTCAACAAGGAATTCTCTCCCAAAAATATTAGGATATCCTTCAAAAAGGGCTCAAAATAATTTTTGAGACTAAACAGAGAAGGGTATACACCTTTGACAGCTTTCTCAATATACTTTCTTGAGAACACATAGCATCCTTCTTATCCTAAAGAAGGATGCTACAGAAAGCAGTCATGGTGTATTAGGATGAGCATTTTTCTTATCAATATTGACTTCTTCTTTTTCTCCTTTACAGGAATGTAGAGACGAATCACTCAACAAAGTTGAAGAAGTTTTACTAGGAGAGGAACAAGGAGTACCTGAACCAACTGCTTTCCATGTTTTGTTGATGACCCGTTTGAGTCTGTTTATGTTTATCTTAAGTTCTAAGACTCGATTATTAATATGTAGAGAATGCGGGACTGAGTTGTTGGATTTGCAGCCTTCTTTAAAGAGAGATGAGTTGCTTTAACCTTTCTTCTTTCTCATGTACCTTTTTCTCCTTTCAGTATTGTTAGGGGAGTCAGTTACCCTTATACTATTGAATACATTTTTAGTTTCAAAGACACTATTAGAAACTATTTTTCCGCAGTAGATATCTTGAGTGTTGACAGTGTCTTTTACTCCAAAGATATGAGAAACAGGTTTGATAACTTTCTATATGGGGCAAAAATATTTACTGGTTTAAACAGAATTGAGGAGACGACCGTGCGGAGGAGACTCCTTGAACCGAGCAAACTACTTAACCTCACACAGATGCACTTCAAGAAGGGAGTGCTTTGAATTCGAGAGATCAATCTGTAGTACTCTGGCCTAAACCAAGACAATGGTAGTTCTAGAGTAAGTTCATTCACAAGAGAGGATGGGTTGATATGTAGGAGGGAAGCATAAAAATGTGTGAGATCAATGGTGATCGAAGATTGTAGGTGTGTTGTGTATTCTGAAATAATATAAGTTCCGAATGATTAAATTTTCTCTGTTGAGAGTAATTATTCAGACGTTGAGTTGTTAATCACGTGTTGTCTGTTTGATGTGAGATTTTCCCTATTTCAATCATGATTCAGAGACTTATTTATATTTCTAGAATTGTAAACACCATGATCCCATGAAGTGTGGCATTTGATGGAATCAAATAGTGGAGAAGTGGAAATCGTGTTAAAAGAAGTTGCTCAACGTGTGGAGACTTGGTTGATTTTCCATCCACTACTTTGTTAACTCCTCCAACTAATTGCACGACTTTCTCACATTCTCATCCTGTGTATGAACACACGTTCCTTAGACCGTCAGACCAAAACCCTAGTTAATATTCCCCCATGTAACACGATTGATGTCTTGTGTGATTATGGAGTCTGCAAGGAAGACGTGTATTTAGTTAGTCAATTGCTGACTTCATGACTACATGGGATGATGAGTCCTTGTATTGTTGAGTTGAACATGATTTGAAAATGTTCTAAAATTCACGAATTGAACATATCTGTTGAGACAGAGGTATAATTCTCGAATAAATGTTGATAAGTCGTAGAATATTGATAGTTGAACCAATATTCCTTGATGCGGACAAATGTTACTCATCTGAGAAAATATTGCTCGTTTGATGAATTAATGAATATTGATAGTTGAACCAATATTCATTAGTGCGAACAAATATTGTTCATCTGGGAGAATGTTGCTCATTTGATGAATTGTTGAATATTGATAGTTGAACCAATATTCCTTAGTCTGAGAAAATGTTGCTCGTTTGATGAATTATTGGTAATGTGACCAAGTAAAATATTAAATCAGAATACTGGAAACTGAACCGAGTATAATTAATAAAATGTTGGTCATGAGATCAACGTAAAATTATTAGCGTTTGAATATGGGATTATGAACCTTGGACTCAAAATCCTAATTTGATCAATTGATGGTTTATTGAAAATTAACCATGAAGTGAAGAAGGGACCGACTACATAGGATTATAGGTCGACCATGTAGCACCCAGATTCTCACGTGATCAAATATCAAGGTCCCATGAAGACCAGTTGATTTGTTGATGAAAGGATGATTAAATGCTGGTTTAATCATTTATTAAAATAATGCTCGTCTGAACCTTAGGTGATAAAACCTAATTAATTATGAATAGATGAGAGACTTACCAAGGGGTCATTAATCCGGACCTGGGTGGTCACGGGATCGAATGACGATCGTTTCATGAAGTTCCAGGTTGTTTGGAAGAGTTTTGGACCGAATACGAGCATTTGCGCAAATTAGGTCAAAATGTGAAAATACGTGGGACCGGCTCCTTGCAAACCAAAGAGACAACCTTGGTCGGTCAAGGTAACATGCTCATGTCACCAAAGTGTTTGTATTTCAGTTATGATAATTTTGATATTTTCCGGTGTGCGTTTGAGCAATCATTTGAGAAAATATGAAGAAATCAAGGATTTTTGCTGAAACCGTCAAAAACCTTCATGAGATGAAGGAAAATAATTAAAAAATGAGAGAATCATGAAGTGTGGGACCATCTATGAGCAAGTCATAGTCGGACAGCCAAGGAGCCCGCTCCCACGGTTTTTTCCCTAATTTTTTATATAATATATTCATGATTTTAGGAAAATATGATAAAACCAAGGAGTTTTGTTGAAATCAAGGATTTTCCATGAGATGAGGAAAACATAAATAATAATAATAATAATAAAATAAGGTGCATGTGGGACCGGCTTGGGCATGGTGGCTGGCTAGGGCCCGGTCCCGTGAGTTTTCCCTAATTTTATGTATTATTTAATGATTTGAAGGAAATATCATGAAATCAAGGAATTTCAAGGGATTAAGGAAACATAAAAAATAAAATAATAATAATAAAATAGGGCATGTGGGGCCAGCTAGGGCATGACCGGCCAGTTAGGGACCTGTCCCACGGGTTCCCTAATTTTATATTATTTTTCATGGGATCAAGGAAATATCATGAAATTAAGGAGTTTTCATGAGATTAGGGAAATAATAATAAAATATTGAGGAACCATGAGGTGTAGGACCGGCCATGACTAGGGCCTAGTCAGCCGGAAAATAGACACGGTCCCATGACATCATTCCCAATTTTATATTATTTTCTTGACACGAAGGAAACACCATGAAACGGAGGAGTTTCCTTAAAACTAAGGATATTTGTTCAAATGAAGGGATTTTCATGAGATTAAAGAAAATAGAGAAAATATGATAAAATATAGAATTGGGCGTGGGAGTGGCCACGGCGTGACTGGACGTCCGGTGGGCCTAGTCCCCCAGTACCTTGGTTAATATTTTATTTTTATTATTCTTTCTTATTTGCATAGGTTCATCGTCTCGTCGTATTTTGAAATACTCATTCGTGCATTCAGGTGCTTGTTAATGCATTATTGTCGAGTACATCTGCACCATTTTGGTTGGGGCTTACTCGAAGGTACCTCAGATGCCCGTGTGTTGAATATTTATTACTAACCCATGGAATTCTGGAGGGATTAACCATAAATTGAAGTAACGAAATATTATGATGAACATTGAATATTTTTCAGAGTATCAGTTAATGAATCTAATGATTTTAAGAATGAATAATTGATGGCTCTATACTAATACGATCGTCTGAGAGCATTAATTATTCAGGAATTGCATGATATGATCTTGTTGAAGCGTCATATTTCTTTCATATAGTCAGGGAAAACATTGTTACATCCTGAAGACGTTATTGATCTATACTAGCAGGCAAGCTGTCTAGGAGCCGTCTAATCTCTCGATTCTATATAGAAGTATTTACTAAAATTGCTCAGTATTCGTGAGATATGCCATTGCCTCAGCTGAGAGACTACATATCTATATATGCTCTGAGAGACAATATTCTTAGTCAAAGGTTCTTATGGCATGAGATTTCATGCTTTCGATAAGAGACATGAGCAGATTGCTGGATCAGGAATACATATAATTATGGGTTTATGATTTTAGCCTTTGTCGAAAATCAACCATCTACATTAAGTCCCCTTCTTAGTGAGGGACGGTCTTGTTCCTCAGTTAGCACTGAATGGTGATTTTCCGGTCACAAACAATATAAGCAATTGAACTTAGTCATTAGATAAAACCTCACTGGATTTTTGATAGTACGTGCAAACCACGACTTGAATGAAGATCGCAGTGGTATGATAGAGCATCGTCTAATGAGCATAAATTGATGTTGAACCGCTGATTTGGTCACGAAACCTTGGTCGATTTAGGATTCACGGGTCCAGGCCCATGAAAAGAAATCCTTGTTTTAGGAATAGACGCTCGTTCGTTCGTTAGTTTAAGGATCAAACAAAATAGACCTGAGTCTAATGATTTAAAATTTTGTCTATGAGCTTTCACGAAAACCAAAATTTTATTTTTTAAATATGTAAGATTTCACAAAGTGGAATAAACTCTTGTTTCAAAGGTGAATGCTCGTACGAGAGAAATTTTTTTTTTTTAATAGACATGCGTCTGTTAGTTATAAAATTTGTTTATGAGCTTTCATGAATTTTTTTATCTTCGAGCTTTCGGAAATCTTTGAGAATATACTCTCTCTTAAAAGACAGATGCTCGTGCGAGGGAGCAAAAATATATAGATATATTTTTCAAATTTACGTGAGTTTCACGTTAAATATTTACATACTTTGTAAAATCATGTTTTGATTTTGAACAACTATTGAAAGTAGACAATTATACATGGAGAAATAATGTCTGTATGTGAGTTTTCACAATTGTAGAATGGACGTCTGTCCAACTTTTGAAAAACCATTAGATGTTCACACAGTGAAAATTTATATGGAATTAAATTCTTGATTATCAGAAATTGTTAGAAGTAAACATTTTTTGATAAAATACTGTTTGTATGGGTTTTGTGATCTGATAGTGTATGCACAAAACCAATGAGTGTTCACTCTGTGGGAGTCGCTCACACGGTGAAAATAATGTGAATTTTTCATATGATGGAAGTTTCATGAGTTGTTCACAGTTTTATGAAGATCACGTTATGGTTTTAAATAATGAATTTTGTTCGTCTTTGCATATTTGAAGGTGCGAACAAATTCTCGAGGTTGTAATCACTACAGCTACTGAAATTATAAATAGGTAAGAGTTGGATGGTTACCATTTTTGTAGACGCTGTTGTGAGCACCTTTATTCCATGATTCATTGTTTTGTCGAATCCTACGCTTTGTATGAACGATGCACTGAAATAACCACTTTGCAAGAATGACTGATTCCAAGGATGATACTTCCAAAGAGGGTGTTTCTAGAGATGACATCTCTACGGATGAGACTTCAAGAAATGGTACTCCTGGGACCTCTGAGTGATGGTGAGAGATCCTTCATACTGAGTTGTACTTCTGCTTATTTCATTATATTTACCATAGGATGATCGTATAGTGAAATCCCGGATAAATGTAGACCCCACAGAAATTGAATAAAGTGTACGGGAGCGGAGAACCCAGAATTAAGGACTACAAGATGTTATCAAATGACGTGCAGTCCCCAGCCGTTTCTTTGGTGAGTTGTTAGCGCTCCTTGTGTCATGACTTTTCCCTGCCCATGCAATTAGGATCACGATACCAAGGTTTGTTATTTCTTTTAGACTTTTTCTCCATCGATTGACGGCCTTCAACTTTTTCCCGGGCAAACAATCCAGCACTGATGAAGAAGTCGATGTAAGCATCTCTTTCGTGCAGGCGATCGTGGCATCTCCTTGAATGAAATAATAATAATTATTGTTGATGAGTCTAGGAAGAAATCATTGTAGATAAGTAGCATTTTGATGAAGCGCAATCTTCTTTGGGGCATGGGGATATGGAGAATTCCCTAAATACCGAATCAAATGGAGATAGCGGTGTTATCAATGGAGATTCCGGCATTGTCGAGCCAGAAAATTTCAGACTTCAGCCTTTAATAGAAACGTTGTAGAATCTTCGTCCGAAGTCGGATTTTTGCGGTATGCATATGTATCATCATGCCCAGAAAATTTCCAAGCTTTTGTAAAGAAGCTTGGAAAGGGTTGAGCATGTTTAGGGCCTGAAAAAGTCAGAAAAGTAAACTTCCAGGAGACTTTCAGAATATTTTCAAATTGTATGTTGTCCAATGTTTTGGCCACATCTCCTTGATCGTTTATTCGATTACTGTGAATTTTGGATATGTTGTATATGACATCCATATAAAGATAATGGTATATGATCCATACCTAGATCTTCACCAATTTCTCCCAGTTTATCGGTTTGTACATGACAATGCAAAATCATCTCAGATGAGCTTGTTGTAAAACACTCATGTTGTGTCTTTAGACCATTCGCTTGTGTCTTGAATGGTTGGTGAAGGATTTTAATGTCATTGATTCATTTTAGATCAGGGATCCTTGATTGATACATGAGTGTGGTGCTTACAGTGTCTTCTTGTTTCCGTTAGCTGCAGAAAACATCACTTCGGAAACACTGGTCACGGGACCATAACTGAGGTTGCTCTCGAGAGGGGGTGATGTAATGACCATGGTTTCATGTCCCACTGGCAGCATTCCTTTTATGATGAATGATCAACACATGTGATCCCGGTACCACGGGTATTGGACTGTTGAAACTAATCGCCATGATCAGTGGACCGTCAGTCCCCGGTATTTTGTCAAATCTCTTGTTTTCGTTTTCCTTTCTTCTGGCAAGACCTAGATAGAGGACCTAGGTACAGAAATTGATGTAAAGACCTAGATGGTCAAAGTTGGAGATACCTCGATGAAGGACTTAGTGGGAAGACGTGGTAGACATCGATCGACTGTAGAAGTTATGAATCCCGTCTAAGAATTGTTGCTTGCATGTTGTATGCTCTAGAAGTTGTAGGAACCTCATACGACGTCAGAATTCGATGCTTTACCACAATTTTTGAAGATAAGAGACTGAGTTATCAAATGAGAAAAGAATCACTCAATTTGGAGTTGCAGAGATCAGCCAACGAAGCATGCACATTTGTAATTTGTAATCCCGTGCAAGTTTTCAGATTCCGTGAACTTGAGCGTGGAGGCCATATCTTTCGTTGGTATGTTGTATAAGAGACATAGATGTACATATTTCATTGAGGAAGTATTGTCCCATTCCTCACTCATTGGTACGGTTGTGTAAACCCATGGACTGAAGTATGTCGTATCGCATTTGTAGAGATGATGAGAACATCTTGTAGAAGAATTGGGATTGTGATCGCCCATTGTACAAGCTTTGGGGAGACGTTCATGTTAACATGTTTTCATGGCTACACATCTTGATATGAATCGTTAGGGCTTGAAGAAAAACGATCCATCGAGTAACGCTTCAGAGAATAGATAGTTGATAAAGCGGGATGTTTCTCATAAAACCGATGTAGATGCTGAGATCACGAATGATTACGATCCAGAGATCCTTGTCGATGATGAGATCATGGATGGTGTTCCACTAGAGATTATTGTTGATGTTGATACCATGGTTGAAGTTGCTCCAAAAACCGAAAAGTCCAAAACCATGATTATAAATATAATCTTTGCTCATCCATCCAGTAATCCTTTTACGTTCACGAACTAGTTGATGAGTTGAGCATCCCTAAGATGAGGTGTAATGAGAGTTCAAACTGAATACTCCTGAAAGCATAACTTTACCATGAACTGGCTTCATCAGTGATTTGACGTTTTTGTGGTAGATAGCAGCAACAATTTTCATACTGGATGTGATTTGTGAAGAGAGGAAGTTCCTCAATCGTGCATGGGCTTGTGATGTAGAAAAATCTCGTTGATGAAGTTTCATGGAATCACCTCAGGTTTACCAGTGTATGTTTAAGGAGTTAGTGCCATCCATGGATGAATAATGTTGCATCTGCTTCAGAAGTCTTATCATGGGATGATGAAGACTTATCGATTGTAGTTTAGTTACACTTTGATCTGATATTGAATCAGTGTGTGATCGTCGAGATATTTGTGCTGAAGCTGTACTCTTTGATTGGGAATACAATTTCAGGGCTTCTTAGATGCTTGAGCATTAAAGCATATATTTCTTAAGCATTGAATATCTTAGGTTTGATCGTTTCGGCCCTGAGTATCTTCTGTTGATTCAGCATTTTTGTCGTTGTGGCAGTGGGATTCAATACTTGTGAAGACATCGAAGCTTTCTGATTTTGTGGGACACATGGACACTCCTGCAAGCCTATGGATAAATGCCCTAAGTGTTCTTTGCCGAATGTCTCAATGCTCGATTTATAGAAATGTCAGATTCAACCACTTGGTAAAATACTAATGCGGTGAAGCTACCATTCATAACGTCTTGTAGAGTTGCTAGAAGAATTGAGTCCTCATGTAGGATAACATGTGAGGAAATAAACAACATAGACATGGAAGGAATTAGACTTGCCTGAGTACGAAACCTCTTGATGAATGTCTATGCATCTTTTGCAGGTTCTTGCTTCAACCTCATCAAAGTTAGAAATTTCCCCAAGTGCTAAGATAAAGGAATGTCAGTTACATCTTTCGTATCATAAATTTTTTCGTTGGAGAGATGTGTAACCAAAGATGCTTTGTCAGTATCCATATTTTCAGCGTGGATCCACGCTCGTCTGAAGACCATGCCATATCCTGGATCTTCCTGAAACTTGGTTTCGGTCCTGGTTGAACTTATGTTCACTTTGAGAGTGATGTAGCCATAAGTATTTTCGAGCGTTCCTTCAAGGTATCTTATTGAGATGGGATTATTAGTATCTTCTTGTCGAGTGATGCCTGTGGATCTAAGGGTTTTCAGTAGAATGTTTTTGATGGAGGCGTCAGCATCGATCAACATTCTTCCAAATTCATTTCCTCGGAGATGAAATTTGTAAGCAGTCCCCAGTCGTGCATCTCCTTGTCTGTGGATGAAGGTTCAAGGAGTATTTTCCGGGATGGACAGACGTCTGACACAATGTAATACTGTGAACATGTCTTTCCTTTATGCCTTAGAAAAATAGAGGAATTCACATATATGCTCGATTAACAATTGAACTGCTTATTTGACTTGTTATTCAGAGAATGTAAAGGATCTGATTGGGAGAGGACTCTTGTGTACTCCTTAAGTCCCCAGTTGAAGCTGGATCAACCTTCTCTTTGAAGATGTGCTTTAAAATATTGTAATTACTTGTTGGATGATTGATGAACCTATGAAGGCGACAATACCTGGGATTCTCCATTTCTTCTTCAGTGGGCTCTCTCCTGATGAACGAAAATTTGAGTGCACCATCTTGAACCCGTAATTCCAGTAACTCGGTCACTCCTTCATGATAAGTGAGAAGTTTGAGTCTGTCTGATCATTTCTCCGTTTGTTGATGCTAGGCCGAGGTTTGTGCATTTAAGGATTGGTTATCCTTTCTTTGTGCTTTCAGAGGAGCATGAGAGATTGGAGGAGCATTCTTGTGCTGTGCTTCCTATGCTTTCCTTTTGCTTCCTTCTGCAACAATATTTATGAAAGGTTGGAGATTGTGTTGTTCGTTGACTGAGTGTCGGATATCGCGAGTTCCACAAGGTTCCTCAATATTTGTAGATTTTTATCTTTCCAATAAAGCAGGCGCGGTAGTTGCTGATCGATTAGTTGTTTCATGAAGTTCTGAAAAAGTATGGAACCGGAGATTCTCCAATAAAGCTCTGTAAACCGGGATCATTCCTTTGATGCACAAGTCTACATGTTGCTTCTATGTGACGTTTGGGTCGTGACAGTCCAAGTCTTGAATTCTGAACCTTTTTAAATAATCATTAGGATGTTCATTCCTCCTTTGAAACATCCTTCCGAGATCAGAGAGGGTGATTTGCTCTGAAACGAAGAAATACTTTATGTAGAAAGTATTAACCATTTCTACCCAACTTTTGATACTTCCTGGTGCGATGTTGTTATACCAGGTTTATGCCCTACCTTTCAGAGACTTTGAAAATTCCTTCATACGGACAATATGATTGTTCTCGTGTTCACCCAATGCTTCCAAAAATTGAGAAACATGTTCTCGAGCATTGCATGTTCCATCATAAAGTGTGAAGGTTGGAGAGGTGTAAAATATTTCCAGAGGAATCCTTTGCATAGAAGCAGGGTATGTAGGTTGGTGACGGTAGACATAAGGTATTTTGTCTTTTCCATGATCCTCCAAAAGGAATTACAGGTCTTCACGAGTGATGAAACTGGATGACTCTTTCGCTGGTTGTTTGTTTGCATCTTTAGGAACTTCTTCATCGTCTACTACATGGATAGGAGTAACCTCGGGATCGGCGTCTAAAGATGTTTCTTTAGCTTTTCCTTTTTCCCGAGTTTTCTCTGATATCTTATCTGTAAGAGTCTTGAGATAGTTTAATAGTTCCTTCTGAGTAGCAGCCATGTGAGTCTGATTTTTGGCAAGAGTTTCTTGCACCTTCATGAGATCTCCTAATGTAGGAGGAACTTCTATCATTTTTTCAGGAGACCGTCCGAAGAGTGGATTGTTTATGGCTCAAGTGTCGTCACTTGCAGGGGTGATCACTGGAGTGCTAGTGCTTGGAGGAGTAGTAGTGGCATGTTGCACCAGAGGAGTAGTGATGAAAGTACCACTAGAACTTGCGATGTTAGGGTCGGGTGTTGAACCCGGATTGGTAACTGAATCATACCTAAGACCGACCATCATTGTGAAAATTGAGATTGTAACTGAGAGAATGATCTCCCACTGTGGTCTCCAACCTGTAAATGGGGAAAAACAATTTGCTGGTTTTTACGGATTGAGGAGACGACCGTGCGAAGGAGACTCCTTAAAATGAGAAAAATGCTTAACCTCACACAGATGTACTGCAAGAAGGGAGTGCTTTGAATTCGAGAGATCAATCTGTAGTACTCTGGCCTAAACCAAGACAATGGTCATTCCAGAGAAAATTCGGTCATAAGAGAGGATGGGTCGATCTGTAGGAGGGAAGCAGAGAAATGTGTGAGATCAATGGTGATCGAAGATTATAGGTGTGTTGTGTATTCCGAAATAAGATAAGTTATGAATGATTGAATTTGCTCTGTTGAGAGTAATTATTCAGACGTTGAGTTGTTAATCTCGTGTTGTCTATTTGACATGAGATTTTCCTTATTTCAATCATGATTCAGAGACTTATTTATATTGCTAGAATTGTAAACACCATGATCACATGAAGTGTGACAGTTGATGGAATCAAATAGTGGAGAAGTGGAAATCGTGTTAAAACCAGTTGCTCAACGTGCGGAGACTTGGTTGATTTTCCATCCACTACTTTTTTAACTCCTCCAACTGATTGCATGACTTGCTCATATTCTCATCTTGTGTATGAACACATATGTCGTAGACCGCCAGACCAAAACCCTAGTTAATATCCCCCCATGTAACACGATTGATGTCTCATGTGATTGTGGAGTCTGCAAGGAAGACGTGTATTTAGTTAGTCAGTTGCTGACTTCATGACTTCATGACTTCATGGGACGATGAGTCCTTGTATTGTTGAGTTGAACATGATTTGCAAATGTTCTGAAACTCAAGAATTGAACATATTTGTTCAGACATGGGTATAATTCTCGAATAAATGTTGATAAGTCATTAAATATTGATAGTTGAACCAATATTCCTTGATGCGGACAAATATTGCTTATTTTAGTAAATATTGCTCATTTGATGAATTAATGAATATTGATAGTTGAACCAATATTCATCAGTGCGAACAAATATTGTTCATCTGGGCGAATGTTGCTCATTTGATGAATTGTTGAATTTTGATAGTTGAACCAATATTCCTTAGTCTGAGCAAATGTTGCTCGTTTGATGAATTATTGGTAACATGACCAAATAAAATATTAAATTAGAATACTGGCAACTGAACCGAGTATAATAAATAAAATATTGGTCATGCGATCAACATAAAATTATTAGCGTTTGAATATGGGATTATGAACCTTGGACTCAAAACCCTAATTTGATCAATTGATGATCGATTGATGGTTTATTGAAAATTAACCATGAAGTGAAGGAGGGACCGAATACATGGGATTATGGGTTGACCATGTAGCGCCCATATGCTCACGTGAGAAAATATCATGGTCCCATGAAGACCAGTTGATTTGTTGATGAAATGATGATTAAATGCTGGTTTAATCATTTATTAAAATAATGCTCGTCTGAACCTTAGGTGATAAAACCTAATTAATTATGAATAGATGAGAGACCGACCAAGGGGTCATGAATCCGGCCCTGGGTGGTCACGGGATTGAATGACGATCGTTTCATGAAGTTCCAGGTTGTTTGGAAGAGTTTTGGACCGAATACGAGCATTTGCGCAAATTAGGTCAAACTGTGAAAATACGTGGGACCGGCTCCTTACGAGCCAAAGAGCCAACCTTGGTCGGTCAAGGTAACATGCTCATATCATCAAAGTGTTCGTATCTCAGTTCTTAGAATTTTGATATTTTCCGGTGTGCGTTTGAGCAATCATTTGAGAAAAAATGAAGAAATCAAAGATTTTTGCTGAAACCGTCAAAAACCTTCATGAGATGAAGGAAAATAATAAAAAAAATGAGAGAATCATGATGTGTGGGGCCGGATATGACCAAGGCACAGCAGGCCTGCCAAGGAGGCCGGTCCCACGGTTTTTTCCCTAATTTTTTATATAATACATTCATAATTTTAGGGAAATATGATAAAACCAAGGAGTTTTGTTGAAATCAAGGAGTTTCCATGAGATGAGGAAAACATAAATAATAATAATAATAAAAAGAGGCGTGTGGGACCGGTATGGGCATGGCCATCCGGCTAGGGCCCGGTCCTGTGAGTTTTCCCTAATTTTATGTATTATTTCATGATTTGAAGGAATTTTCATAATTTGAAGGAAATATCATGAAATCAAGGAATTTCATGGGATTAAGGAAACATAAAAAAAAATGCGGCATGTGGGGCCAGCTAGGGCATGACCATCCGGCTAGAGACCAGTCCCACGGATTTCCCTAATTTTATATTATTTTTCATGGGATCAAGGAAATATCATGAAATTAAGGATTTTTCATGAGATTAGGGAAGTAATAATAAAATATTGAGGAACCAAGAGATGTGGGACCGGCCATGACTAGGGCCTAGCCGGCTGGATAATATACACGGTCCCATGGCACCTTTCCCAATTTTATATTATTTTCTTGACGCGAAGGAAACACCATGAAACGGAGGATTTCCTTGAAACAAAAGATATTTGTTCAAATGAATGGATTTTTATTAGATCAAAGAAAATAGAAAAAATATGATAAAATATAGAATTAGGCGTGGGATTGGCCACGGAGTGACTGGCCGGCCGGTGGGCCCAGTCCCTCAGCGCCTTGGTTAATATTATAACAATCGCGATAAGATCGCAGAGTAGATCCGAATTAAGGGGAAATATTAGCTGTCTTCCACTATATATTTTCCTATATAAAGAGCACGATAGATCCAGAAAAGGATGATGCATTTTTGAGAGCTGGGAGAATTTTGAGGAGAGAGAAACTCCAGAAAGAAAGTTGTATTTCTGAGTTTTAATATTTCTTGTAAATCTTCCTGAAAGTGAATTAATAAAAGTGTTGTTGTTCATCCATAGTTATGACTTAGTTCTCATATATTCTTGACAAGGGTGTAGTGTGGGAAATCCTGCAACTACAAATAGCTTAAGCAAATCTGAAATAGCGAATCTTGATTGCAGCAGTTGCGATTAACTGAACTGCAGTATATGTGATTATACGGTCAGCAGCAGCTGCGATCAGTTGGACTTCGACTATTATGATCAATCTGGACTGCAACAGTTGCGATCAATTGGACTGCAGCAATGATTTTTTCAACATGCTGTAACTGCTTTCTCAAGAACACGATTTTGAAACATTTTCTACAACTTTTCTCAATGGGAAAACACGATTTCTTTTCTCATATCTCCCCTTAGTCGGCGCCAATGTTTGTACCCAAAATCACTTTTGGGGACGAAACACGATGAATGGGTTGTTTGGTGTGTTTTTAGGGTTAGAGGTCGATTTGAATAACAGAAGGAAACACAGAGTTTTAACGTGGTTCGGCATGGTTGCCTACGTCCACGGGTGAATCCCCTTGGGGAGTAATCTTTTATTGATAATTTGTGTTACATTGTTTCTCTTCTCTCCCCTTGGCTACCTCCCTAATTTCATTTCTGCTCTCCCTATTTATACAATGTAGTAACTAATTTCAATATAAGAATAAATCACATTAACTGCCCCATTCATGCCTCCATATTCAATTCTATATGAAATGGATGGAATTAATTCTGCATGTCCGAAACTGCTACAATTAGTGCTGCATGACTGAAACTGCTGCAATTAGTGTTGCATGGTTGAAACTGCTGGAATTCAATTCTACATGCCTTCATGATGATTTATGGTTGAAACTGCTGGAATGAATGTTGCATGGAACTGCACATTCATGTTTCCATGTATTAATTATGCATAATGGATGGAATGGATGGCAACATAACTGGCTGGCAGACTGGATGGATCAGTGGCAAAGATAATCTGTGTGAAGACTAGCTGGATGGCTGGCAGCATAACTGGATGGCAGACTAGATGGACTGGCTGGCAGCATAACTGGCTGGCAGACTGGAAATTGGCTGGGAATTGGTTATCCGTGTTGCTGGATGCAAGACATAAAATTGGCTAGGGGTGCGACTGACTTCGATAGTTGACCGTCGATTGATTTTGACCATTGACCTTGACCGGATGTTAACTTTGACAGTTGACCGACTTTGACCATTGACTGGCTTTGACCATTGACCGGTCTGTGCAGGCGAGTGGACTGCTTTGGTTGACTGGTTAGCGGGCTTGGATGAGGACCAAAAGATGATTCAAGTATCAATTTGGCACATTAAGTGGTATTTTTACTTATGGTACAAACAATGAGCTTTCATGCTTTCGATAAGAGACATGATCCTCAATATTCATCTGATTGCTGGATCAGGAATACATATAATTATGGGTTTACAATTTTAGCCTTTATCGAAAATCCACCATCTACAAACTTCTTTAGACATCCATGCAAGAATATTATGAAGTTTTTTATTCCTTAATCGAAGATGACATTTATGCTCAGAATGTCCTTTAATTCCATAGTAGTAATAAATATAAGGAATGTTTTTACCTCGATTAGTACGTCCTGGCTTTGGAGGTTGATATACCTTATTCTTTTTAACTTCCGGTGAAGGTATTTCACTTTTTCCATCAGTGGAAACCTTTTGTTGAGAAGAATCATTAGCCTTGATAAATTTTACCTCCTTGCTAATACTTGGAGCATCTATTCCCTTATAGCCCAATCCTCGTGTGTCACGATGATTTCTACTTGGTCCTAGCATAGTGGTTAATTTGCTTGAACTAGTATTGAATTTTTTCAAGTCATCTTCCAACATATTGATTTTATCAAGAGCGACAGCTAACTCATCCTCAATACGTTCTTCTCGTGCGAGAAAAGCGTTTTCTTTGTCATCAAAACTTGCTGGGAGTTAATCCTTCCTTCAATTTCTGTAAGTTTTTCTTCCAACAAGAAGTATTTTTGATATACATGATCACATTCAAATGACTTTCTACTCAGGTTTTCCTCAGTATCTTTGAGGACAGATTCACAAGTGCGATTCTGACCATAAAGCCCTCCGTAAATTCTTTCCAATTTCTTGTTTTATCGACAGAGAGGAGTCAGAAGAGGTGTGAAATGATAAGTTGTAATCTTCTTCATTTTCCATGAATCCAAAAACCTAACGTACTCTGACACTTCCTCATCAACATCTCCATCAATATCTGAATCACCTTCATCAGAAAGTTCATCCAACTGTTCTTCAAGGAGAGTTTCCTAATTAACAGTTGAAAAAGCGGGGGACTAAAAATCACACCCAATATTTTGATTAACAATCTGTATGGACAACTCCGAGTTACTTTCTAGAGAATCAACTAAACAATTAAAATCAATCAATAGAAAATATCTCAAGGAGTTATTATCTCAATCTTTCAATTTGATATATACTCAAGCAAATAGAATCTGCGAGTCTTTATCAAAGAGAGATAACTTGGATGGTACCAAAGACCAATATCCAAGTGTCAATCAATTTAAATCAACAACCAATAAGTTCGGATATTCTAATTGATTAAACAATGCATAACCTGTATTATTTCAATTATATAACGAAATATAATGCGGAATAGAAATAACACAGACACCAGAATTTTGTTAACGAGGAAACCGCAAATGCAGAAAATCCTCGGGACCTAGTCCAGATTAATCATACACAATATTAAGCCACTTAAAACACTAGCCTACTCCAAGCTAACTTCGGTATGGACTGTAGTTGGACCCCAACCACTCTCACACTAATCCATGGTACAGTTATGCTCCTACGTACTTGATTCCCCTAGTTGATCTCACCAACAACCAATAGTTGCTACGACCCAAAATCGCAGGCTTGAAATAAACAAATCTGTATCACACAGAAAAGTCTACAGGTAATAGATAAATCTGTCTCCCACGAATATACCTACAAGTTTTTGTTCCGTGTTTTGATAAATCAAGGTGAACATGAACCAATCGATAACCAGGACTTATATTCCCAAAGAACAACCTATTATTATTGATCACCTCACAATAAACTTAATCGACGCAGCGAAGAAGGTTATTGAGGAATCACAAACGATGAGACGAAGTGTTTGTGACTACTTTTATACCTTTCCTATCGGAGAAATAAATCTCGATCCAATTATTACAATTGTACTCGTACGATAGAAACATCAAGATCAGATCACATAATTACAATAAAAGTAGTATCGGTCTGGGTTCACAATCCCAATGAAGTCTTTAAGTCGTTAACCTGGTTTTAGAAGAATAAAACCAAAGGTTAAAGGAGAATCGACTCTAGATTAGAATAACTAGTATCACAAAGAATGTGTGGGGATTAGGTTTCCCATTTTCTAGAGCACTCCCTTATAGAGTCTTCAAATCAGGGTTTGTAATCAATGTTAGCTTAGTAACAAAGCATTCAATATTAACCGTTAGATAAAAACCTGGTTAGATTCAAGCTAATATTTATCAACCGTTTGATCAAAAACATAGCTTGTTATAAACACATGTACTTAGACGATTTTAGGTTCGTGTAACCATATCCAAACTTGTACATTAGTTGGTTCAACAATAGTTAACCAAATGGTTAGCCATATAATAACTTTCATATCAATCATATTCTTCTTCACCATAACTAGTCCTAATGACTCAAATGAACTAGTTAGAGAGTTGTTCAATTGCTTAGATCTTTGTGTATTATACTAGACACAATTGAATCCAAAACAATGTGATTCACTCGAATCGATTCATGAACTATAAAGCCACGGTTTGCAATATCATTCCTTAGTTTATTAAGATAAGTTCACAAATATCGTTTTTAGACATAACCTACTCAAATTCTCGGACTGGGTTCACGGACTTAAGTTTCCGGACGGAGTTCACAAACTCCACCAAAAATTCTCGGGTTCGAGAACTATGCAAGTTCACGGACTGGGTTCACAGACTGAGTTCGCAGACTGAAGTTCACGTGCTGCTCTGGTTTTTCTTATTCAACAAAGTTCGCAAATTTTAGTTCAACTAATAAGGACTTATACATATATGTGTTACCATATCAATGCTTATATCCTCCAATGGGTATATTGTCTAAACTCTCATTTCAATCATTGAAACATTCTCAGAGGACGTTACATAGTTGTTATTCACAAACCATTTTTCGTCAGCGCAATTATCAAAGTGATTGAAACATAACATGACTTTCGTCACTAGGTAAAGATGAACTCGGTTAAAGCGAAAGATTTACCAACACATATTTCGATAAATAGATAAGCGAGATATACTTAGCTCAAAATATCCACATGTGTATAATCTAAGTCTATATAGCATAACGACTTTTGTCTCAATATAGGAGATAGAGTAGATAGACTTTTGAGTGACAGATAAGTTCAAGTCTCCACATACCTTTTGGTTGATGAAGATCCACTGGTTCCTTGAGTAGTCCTTCATCTTGTACGATGATTGCCACGGAGTTCTTGAGATCAACTACACTTTCTATCCTAGTCCGAGACCTTAGCTATAGTAGACTAGAAATCAAAGACTTTATAGTTTTGATCACTAATATCGGCAAATATGCTTGAGATAGCAACGCATGCGAGTTCGACCGAGAAATTCTCTAACAACAGTTTTTACATCAAGAAAATGTTTATATATTGACTTAGATGTGACAATTTTCCCAGGTAGACCGAAGCTTTCAGAATTATCTGGTGATTTCTGAGTTGGAACGTTATTAGAGATAGACTCGTCCATAATCATATCGCTACAAACGCAGACTTGTAAGGTCTTTGAACGTGTTTTCCTTCTCTGATACCAATTGAAAAATCGGCTATTTAACAACCACACCCAATATTTCGATTAGCAATATGTATGGATAACTCCGAGTTACTTTCTATAGAATTAACTAGACAGTTAGACTCAATCAATAGAAAATATCTCAAGGAGTTATTATCTCAATCTCTCAATTTGATCTATACACATTCATAATCCTTGATCACCATTGATCTCGCACACTTATCATCTTTCCTCCTACAGATTAACCTTCTTCCCTCTTTATGGCTGAATTGACTATAGAATAGCCATTTATTGTTGGAGTCCTACAGATTGATCTCTTCAACTCAGAGAACCCTCATGCAGTGCATCTATTTGAGGTTAGGCAGTTTGCTCGGTTGAGGAGTCTCCGTCCACATGGTCGTCTCTCCATTCCCTAAAAAACCTGTAAATCATTTTCCCCATCAACATATTGGCGACCATAGTGGGAGATTAATCTCTCGGTTGCAATCTCAAACTTTCACAAAATGGTTGATCTTAGGTCAGATTTAGTTACAAATCCTAACCCAAACAATGCTAGCACTAGAAATAGTGGTGGTACTCCAGAAAATATTCTCGTTTCCAACAACGGTGCTAGCGGTACCACTCCTCCTCAAACTAACATTGGAAAAAAAATCCTCTCTTCGGCCGGTCTCATGAGGAAATCATAGAAAATCCGCCTACCATATCCGATCTCATGAAGGTGCAAGAGACTCTCGCCAAAAATCAGACTGATATGGCTACCACTCAGAAGTAGTTATGAACTTATATTAAAACTCTCACAGACAAGATGTCAGAGAAAGCTCAGGAGAAATGAAAATCCAAAGAAACATCTCCGGTTGCTGATCCCGAAATCTCTCCAATCCACATGGTAGATGATGATGAAGTCTGCAAAGTTACAGATGACCAACCCGCAAAGAAATCTACATGTTTCATCACTCGTGAAGACCTAGATCGCTTTCTGGAGGCTCGAGGAAAAGATAAGACATCATATATCCACCGTCACCAACCTCCATATCATGCTGCTATACAGAGGATTTCCCTCCCGATAAGGCTATACTTCTCCAACGTTCACACTTTACAATGGAACAGGGAATGCTTTAGAACATGTTTATCGGTTCCTGGAAGCATTAGGCGAGTATGAACACAATCATGTCGTTTTTTAGAGCATAACTCGGTTGAACCCGCCAAGTGTTGGTATGTCAAGTTTGGTTGTCATATTTTAATGAACAAAACTCATTTAAGATTCGCTTGATTAAATGTACTAGAGTCAACTTCATATAGGTTAACCTGAAAGTATTATGACATGAGACATTACAAGTATTGCGAAGACTTGAAGAAGTGAAGAAGTAAAGAGCCACAACCACAACATCATCCTTTCACCCGAGGTTAGTGATATTAGACTTGAACTGTTTCATTCCCTAGAGGATCTTTCAAGTCATGCATATTGAAAACAAAACTGCGAAGCATGAACATTCTAGATAGACATAGTATTAAGGAATACAATACGTGGTTTATTGCTTAACCATTAAACTTTGTAGATAAGACATCAACATAATCGTTTGAATGCTATTGTGATTATGTATGGGTATGAGGTGAGGATTTAATCTTAGGGAACAATGTTTTACATGTGATTTAAGGAAGTAAGTTCATGAACTTGTTTTGTGAACCGAAAAGAAAATTTCCAGGCATTATTGGGGCTGTTCTTCATTGCATGTCTTATGAACGACCAATATGTGTGATTAGTATAACCGTTCATGACTTATTTATATTCTTGGTAAAACTATTCACATGAGGCCTGACTTATGTATTGGTATGACTTTTATTAGTGAAACCTATCTTAAGTAATCACATGTTGGTATGATCGAGTTTGTGTGTGTAAGACAGAATCTAGGTAAATGGGAACCGATCCTAGTAAGAGGTGAAACACATACAAAGGGGAATCGATCCTTGTATGAGGTGCAAGAAGGTTTATAGAAGAAAGGGGAACCGATCCTATGGACATGTGCAACACATTTTTAGGTAAAGGAGAACCGATCCTATGGACATGTGCAACACATATAAGTTAGATACCATATATATGTGGAGAACCGATCCTAGTAATTAGTCAACCAAATTTGGGTAAGCTAGTGTGACTATGCACAATACTCACATGGAGGTAGAACCGAAACTTTTTTTGGTAGAACCGTTAAACCCATGATTTGTGATTGAGTGTTACTTGATCAATCACATAGTTCTTGAAAGTCAGATGAACCAATTCTACGCTTGTTTAGAAGTGTGGTAATCCGGTTTCAAGTGAGTAAGTATGAAAGAGGAATTACAAAAGAAAAAATGTCGACACACTTTGAACACGTGCAATAATGCGTATCTTTTATTGTTCAAAGATATTCCTTAACAGCTAACAGGAAGTAAATCCCAGGATCGAATTTAAATAAGTTAAGAATCTTTTAATTAAGGTTTTTAATTATATATGGAAAATAAGAATTAATAATGTGCATTTACTAGTGTTGATGGTAGTTTTTAGCTTAGGGTTAAGATCGTAAAATACTAAACCCTAACAGACAGTAATGTCACAACATTTAAAGCAACAAGCATTTACTAGGCACATTTACTGAAATCTTTAATGTGTCTCTAAAATAATTACCCGGGTATATTTTTCAAATTAGGGTTATGACGAGCCAAACCCTAATTCCCCTATGTGCCAATGGAAAATCATGTCAGCCACGCCGACCATGCCAAGGCATGCCAACCATGCTATCCGCACCTCTGTGCCAATGGCAAATCATGCCAGCCACACCGACCGCGCCAAGGAATGCCAACCATGCTAGCCGCACCTCTGTGCCAATGGAAAATCATGCCAGCCACACCGACCGCGCCAAGGAATGCCAACCATGCTAGACGCACCTATGTGCCAATGGAAAATCATGCCATCCACACTGACCGCGCCAAGGCATGCCAACCATGCTAGCCGCACCTCTGTGTCAATGGTAAATCATTCCAGCCACACCGACCGGTCCAAGGCATGCCAACTATGTTAGTTGCACCTCTATGCCAATGGCTAATCATGCCAGCCACACCGACCGCGCCATGCCAAACATGTCTCATCATGGACCCTCATGCCATGCCACCATGAGGCTACCAAAGTGAAGGCGTGCAAAAATCAACGGTTTCCTTTCAATCCCAGGAGAAAATCCTGGGCGTCCAAGGTCCCCTCACGACCTTTGGCCTTAAACCCTAGATTGGTCACGCAACTAGCCAAAGCTAGCCATGCCGGCCGCGCCATGCCAAACACGTCTCGCCATGGCCCCTCATGTCGCTCCACCATGCTGTCCTTCCCCATGTGGCTACCAAAGTGAAGGCTTGCAACAATCAACGGTTGCCCTTCAATCCCAGGAGCAAATCCTGGCCGTCCAAGGTCCCCTCACGACATTTGGACCAAAACCATAGCTTGGTCACGCACCTAGCCAAAGCTAGCCACGCCGGCCGTGCCATGCCAAACACGTCTCGCCATGGCCCCTCATGCCGCGCCACCATCCTGGCCTTCCCCATGCGGCTACCAAAGTGAAGGCGTGCAACAATCAATGGTTTACCTTCAATCCAAGGAGAAAATCCTGGCCGTCCAAGGTCCCCTCATGACCTTTGGCCCAAAACCCTAGCTTGGCCATGCACCTAGCCAAAGCTAGCCACGTCGGCCACGCCATGCCAAACACGTCTCGCCATGGACCCTCATGCCGCGCCACCATGTTGGCATTCCCCATGCGGCTACCAAAGTGATGTCGTGCAATAATCAACGGTTGCCCTTTAATCCCAGGAGCGAATCTTGGCCGTCCAAGGTCCCCTCACGACCTTTGGCCCAAAACCCTAGCTTGGTCACGCACCTAGCCAAAGCTAGCCACGCCGGACGCGCCATGCCAAACACATCTCGCCATGGCCCCTCATGCCACACCACCATGCTGGCCTTCCCCATGCGGATACCAAAGTGAAGGCATGCAACAATCAACGGTTTCCCTTCAATCCCAAGAGCAAGTCATGGCCGTCCAAGGTCCCCTCATGACCTTTGGCCCAAAACCCTAGCTTGGTCACGCACCTAGCCAAAGCTAGCCACGTCGGCCGTGCCATGCCAAACACGTCTCGCCATGGTCCCTCATGTCGCGCCACCATGCTGGACTTCCCCATGCGGCTACCAAAGTGAAGGCGTGCAACAATAAACGGTTGCCCTTCAATCCCAGGAGAAAATCCTGGCCTTCCAAGGTCCCCTCATGACCTTTGGCCCAAAACCCTAGCTTGGTCATGCACCCATCCAAAGATAGCCACGCCAGCCGCGCCATGCCAAACACGTCTCGCCATGGCCCCTCATGCCGCGCCACCATGCTGGATTTCCCCATGCGGCTACCCAAGTGAAGGCGTGCAATAATCAACGGTTCCCCTTCAATCCCAGGAGAAAATCTTGGCCGTCCAAGGTCCCCTCACGACCTTTGGCCCAAAACCCTAGCTTGGTCACGCACCTAGACAAAGCTAGCCACGCCGGATGCGCCATGCCAAACATATCTCGCCATGGCCCCTCATGCCGCGCCACCATGCTGGCCTTCCCCATGTGGCTACCAAAGTGAAGGCTTGCAACAATCAACGGTTGCCCTTCAATCCCAGGAGCAAGTCCTGGCCGTCCAAGGTCCCCTCACGACCTTTGGCCCAAAACTCTAGCTTGGTCACGCACCTAGCCAAATCTAGCCACGCCGGCTGCGCCATGCCAAACACGTCTCGCCATGGCCCCTCATGCCTCGCCACCATCCTGTCCTTCCCCATGCGGCTACCAAAGTGAAGGTGTGCAACAATCAACGGTTTCCCTTCAATCCCAGGAGCAAATCCTGGTCGTCCAAGGTCCGCTCACGACCTTTGGCCCAAAACCCTATCTTGGTCACGCACCTAGCCAAAGCTAGCCATGCCGGCCGCGCCATGCCAAACACGTCTCGCCATGGCCCCTCATACCGCGCTACCATGCTGGCCTTCCCCATGCGGCTACCAAAGTGAAGGCGTGCAACAATCAAAGGTTGCCCTTCAATCCCAGGAGAAAATCTTGGCCGTCCAAAGTCCCCTCACGACCTTTGGCCCAAAACCCTAGCTTGGTCACGCGCCTAGCCCAAGTTAGTCACGCCATCTTCCCATGGCTACCCCTTGGCCCCACAAGCCAAACCAAACCTAGCCAAGCGAGCCGCGCCATGCCAATCGCACTTTGGCTTGGCCCTAGATATGCTAGTCACGTCATGCCAAGCCTAGCGCCCTCGCCTTGGCCCTAGCCAGGCCATACGCCTATGGCTACCCCTTGGCCCCATATGCCAAGCCAAACCAAACCTATCCAAGCTAGCCGCGCCATGCCAAACACACTTTGCCTTGGCCCTAGCCATGCTAGTCACGTCATGCCAAGGCAAGCGCCCTCGCCTTGGCCCTATCCATGCCATACGCCCATGGCTAACCCTTGTCCTCTCGTGCCAAGTCTAAACACACCCTATCCGTGCCAACCTGTTGGACTTCACTACGCGGCTACCAAAACGAAGGCGTGCAACGATCAACGGTTTCCCCTCCTCTCAAGATGCAACATCTCGACCGTCGAAGGTCACCAGGCAAGCAAGTTCCCTGAGATAGACTTGCCCAAGCCACAAAAACGTGTTACATGTTCTCCAAAAGCATTCGAGACATCAACACAAACTGGGGATATTTTTGGGTATTGGTTTGGTGGTCTACAGCGTGTGGCGTACACTACGCCCTTCATAAGGAAGTGTCATAAGGGTGAGGCGCCTAGTAAATACGGGAGTTATATGGGAAACGTTCATGGGACATAAAGTCGTGAGTTAAAAACCTTATGGAACATCAATTCCATAACGTTAACAGTTTCATGAAAACCAGTTTCATGCGTTAACCACTTTATGGAACATCAAGTCCATGCATACAGTTACCACCTCCTCCCATTTACTCCCCACTCCTTAATGAGACCAGGGTACGTTTCTACCTCGACTTGTATAAATAGGTCTTACCTATTTCCATTTGAACAACAAGTTCATTCGGACAAGACAACACTCAGAAATACTTACTTGCTAGCTCTCCTCATGAGCTCTCTTACTCTTATGATAACAAGTGGTAGAAACCCAACTGCTCTTCTAGAATCAACTATTCTGGTCTCACCACTCTCCTTGCTTCCCTCCCCAAAACCAACCCATTCTCCTCCTCTTTGTGACCGAAGCAAGTCTGGAACAACCATTTCTTGGTTTAGGCCGGACTTGTAGATTGATCTCTCGAATCTAAAGTACTCCCTTGCAGTACATTATTTAGGGTTTAAACAGTTTCTCACCTTCACACCCGCAATTACCAAAATTAGCAGAAACTATTTTTACCTATAAACAACTAGTTAAATATTTTCCAAGGAGATTTGGACAGAGCATTCTCGGGAATTATGAAAACCGAATTTGGAAATTATTATTGAATATCTTGAGAATATTTTCGGTTTTGGAAATTCCTCGGTGTCCAAACTTCCTTGTCTATAAATACTTTGAGTTTGCATTTATAACAAACTAATCCATCGTGACAGCAAACTTTCTCGGTGGTGTTGTTACTAGTGAAGCCGCTTATTCGGAGATGAGAGTAACCTAATTTGGAAAAATCTCTTACGGCCACTCAGTTTAAAGTATTCTTTGGGATTGAGAATTTCTAATAGTACCGTTGGTGGGAACTTAGATAATTGCGGTTTATCTTTTGTTTTCATATTGATTTGATTGACTAATGGTGGTTGAACTTTGATTGCACCTAGTTTGTTTATGCTTGAGGATCTTCTATTCTGATATAAGATTCAATCAAATTAGTTCAAGGTTTCGACAGGGATCTTTAGACTATTGTTAGTTCTAAAGACGATCTTGTGATAATCTATTGTTAACAGACTCCGTTTTGTGCGTCATTGATCACAAGAGATTCAAGTAGTTGTGTGCAGGTGTTTATTGAAGATCTAAGAAGAGATAGAATATTTCTGACTTGGTTATATAAATATTTGGTGTGCATAATACTTGTTTTAGTAAAAGAGGATCCAACTATAATCGATCTATCCTTGTGGTATTTTGATAGAATAATTGTGTAGATCGGCATCAATACGTTTCCTTGGGATTAAAGGTATTGATAGCAAAATCTTAATGATTACCTTGGAACTTAGAAAAGGATTTTATGTTAATATAAACAAAAGAACCTTTGTCCAACTCATATCACTTGGTTTAAGAGAGTTGATACCAAACAGATTTGTTGTTCCTTTACTATTTGGAATACGAACCAAATGAATTGGTCCAAATATGTGACTTGTTTACAAGTTGGAGGCGTCGGAATGCATATGGATCTAGGTGAACTATTGGTTTAGTTGCTTGATCTCAACTATACTAAGTTGGTTTATTTTGTATAGCGGCTTAATCCTGAGAGTATTCAATTCTGGACTAGGTCCCGGGGTTTTTATGCATTTGCGGTTTCCTCGTTAACAAAATATTGCTGTGTCATTTACTTTATATTTCCGCATTATAAATGTTTTATTATAATTAAAGTAAATCACACAAACGTTAATTCCTATTTACTTGTTAAGAAATCCTATTGTGTTTGGTTAAGTCTGAACCCTTGTATCAAGTAAACATACTTCGTTGTTGTATTTTATCAATCTCGTATCAAGGAGCTAGAAGAGGCGAGGTGCCTAGCCCATCACCTGGCCTGGCCTAGGGCTTAAGCGCTCACTAGGCGCCAAAAAAAAAAAAAAAATTTTTGGTTGTATCGCCTCGCCTTGGCGCTGGTCCAACGCCTAGTGGGCCTTTGGGGCTTAAGCACCAAAGGTGCACGCCTTTTACAACATATCCAGGAAGCATTACTAGTTAGGGAGAAATGGTTAATGCTTTCTACTGGAAATACTTCTTCGTCACAGAGAATATTACTTTCTCGGATTTAGGAAGAATGTCTCAAAAGAACAATAAACATCTGAACGACTATGTGAAGAGATTCAGAGTCCAAGTACTGCATTGTCATTACTCGAATATCATTGAACAATAACTTGTGGACTTGTGCATCAACGGATGATCCCGGTCTACAAATCCTTGCTGAAAAATATTCGGTTCCATACTTTCTCAGAACTTCATGAAGTAGCTAAGCGATCAACAACTACTTCTCTGATATTACTGGAAAAAACAAGAACTACAAAAGTCGAGAAACATTGTGAGACTCGAGGCAATACCAGACGCATGGTCAACAAGAAGTACAATATCCAACCTTCCATGAATGTTGCTGAATGAAGCATGAGGAAAGCCGAGGAGCAGCATACAAATGTTCCTCCAGCATCCCATTATACAAAAGCATTAAGGAAGGACAACCAAACTCGAAATGCACAAGCACTGACTCAACGTCAGCAAAATGACCTGATAAAACCAGACTTTCCTTTCCCTATTGAAGAGGTGAACGAGCTATTGGAAGTCTGGATCCAAGATGGTGCGATCAAACTACCTCCTTTTAGGAGGAAGCCAACGGAGGAGGAAATAGAGAATCTGCGCTACTAGCGCTTTCATAGGTTTTTCAATCATCCAACAAGTGATTGCATAATTTTGAAACACATATTCAGGAGAACTGGGGACTGAAGGAGTACACAAGAATCCTCTCCCAATCAGAACCTTTATACTCTCTGAACAACCAGTCAAAGAAGCAGTTTAATCGTTGATCGAGCACATCTGTGAATTGCTTTATTTGTCAGAGGCTCAAAGGAATGACATGTTTGCGGCTTTAAATCATATAGTGTCCGGGAAATGTCTTTCCATTCCAGAAATGCTCCCTGAGCCTCCGGTCACTGACAAAGAGATGTATGACTAGGGACTTTTTACCACGGCCAATCTCAATGGAAATGAATTCAAGAGAGTGTTGGTAGATGTTGGCACGACTATCAATATTATTCCTTTGAAGACTCTCATAGATATAGGAATCACTCGACAAGATGAAACTCATGCTCCTATCTCAGTCAGAGATCACGAAGGAATACCCAGGGATGCATATGGATACATCATCCTCAAAATGAAAATTGGTTCAACCTAGGAGGAAACCAAGTTTCACATAGTCAGGGAAGATCTAGGATATGATATGATCCTCGGACGGACGTGGATCCATGCTGAATAGGTAACTACAACACCTTCAATTGCATATTTCTCTGTTGAAGAAAGCACTGATTCAGAAGAAATAGATGATACTCTATCATTTGAGCATCTGGAGAAAGTTAAAGCCTTGATGGATCTAACACAAAAACCTGAAGAAAATGCGCATACATTCTTCAAAGGATTCCACACTCAGGCAAGTCTTATTTCTCCCCATACGTACATATTATCAACTTTCAAACATGCTTCCCTGGTCCGAGGACTCAATCTTGCTCACAACCTTGCTATTACTAAACATTTTGAGTGGGTAGTCTCACCTCAACAATATTTTACTAAATGGTTGAATGTGGAACCGCTTCAAATTGAGCATCTCACCGGGGAAATTTGTTGTTGAGATAATGGATAAGTGCAACAAAGAGTATCTTGGATATCCTCCTGTAACTTTTCATGAGTGTCCATATATACCACAAGATTAGAAAATTTCAATGGCCGAACGAGCATGAAATCCCAGAGGAATGGCGAACCAGCAGAAGATTTTCATAGAAAGAGCAATCAAGCCTAACAAGTTTCATGAAGGAGATCTAGTTCTCAAAGCAACTAAGAATAATATTCATTCTGCAAAGAACTCTAACTAGGAAGGAACTTTCATGATCTCTAAGTCCGTGGTTGGTGGATACTACAAATTGATCAACATGGATGGCAAAGCGAACGTGGCAGTAATACACGAGACTTGGCTCAAAATATTTGATACCTAAGAGATTATACGTTTGAGGTATTTGGGTTCAAGGAACGGATACCCAAGACATCTAAATTTGGCATTTAAGATTTTCTTTCACTGTATTTTAATTCCTCAAAAATGTTTGGAATATATGCATTCAGTATTTGAATTCAGTAATTAATCAAAGTTCAGCTTATTTAAAGAAAGTCTCTATCAAATCCAAAAGAAAACCCTCAAACATCTACTTATCCAAAATCAATCAAAATCAAAACCCAAATGAAACCTCACATCTCTCAGAAGTTCAGATTTCAAGATATTATGGAAAGGAAACTAAAGGAAATCAGCAAAAAAAGATATTTGCTCCTCTGCAATCTTCAGGTCTCGCAAGGCTGTTTTCTCCAACTCTAATTCTTCAATCAACCGGACGATCTTAGACTCCTTCTTCATCATATCATCACTTGTCATAGGTGCATTTTTCTCGACTGGTTCTTTAATGGCTTCAATTCCCTCACGAAGCCATCCCACATTGAAACCCAGCTTCTTAGAATGGTCCAAATTGTACTCCCAATCAAAGAGTACATATGGAGTGACAGTACTTCTAGCTCTGGTTTGTATATCATCTAAATCATGTAAGATAGCTCCTACCTTCCTGGTTAAGAAGCAAACACATTTTGGGTCTTTGGTAATGACGATATGACCATACATATTCCATATATTCTCGTATAAACTGGAATATCCAGTAGCAATGCTAAATCCAGCAACTAATTCATGGTACGGGACCAACTCAGGGAATGGAGGATTAAAAGAAATCCATGCATTCGATTATTTATGGACGATCATACGAGTCTCGACCATTGGAGCAGTTTCTTCTATCTGTGAAACATCAGCAATAAGTGTTTCCATCTATTCAAAAACTTCAGTGGAAATCTCTTCATGACCCTGAGGTGCATAGGTGGTTATGCCATTATTTTGGTTCGTCATATTGTTCGAATCATCATTGCTATCTCCGTTATTCTCAACTTCGTCATTTTGCACCTAATACGACAATTATGCGAGTTAGGGCACTTTATGGTTGAAATTCAAATGACAATCATAAAATCCAGCATGTAAGTGAATTAACACCATCTAATTTCTTTATTATGTATCCAATATACAAGAAAATGGTGTAAAGATGCAAGAAACACGTTTTTCAACAAGCTCATCTGAAGAGATTTTACACTTCCCTGTATAAGTTGACGAAATGGGAGCACATGATTTATATACCGTTCTCTTCGTATGGATGTTCTCTACAACATACCAAAATTTAGTAGTAATCGGGTAAACGAGCAAAGAGATGTGGCCGCAACATTGAACTACATGACAACTGAAAAATTTCTGGGAGTCTCTTGAAGGTTTACTGTTTCATCAATTTTGGCCCCTAAACATGCTCAAACTCCAAAAAGATTCTCTGAAAAGTTAGAAAATTTCCTGGGCATAAGAAAACTGGGGTATACCGTAAAAATCCGACATCGGATGAAGATTCTACAATATTTTTAATGAAAGACTGAATTCTGAATTTTCTGGTGACGTATTTCGGCAGAACTTCTCATTTATTCACATGGATTCTCATTCATTCATCCACAAATCAGCAATTTCATACCTCGATGAAAAAATATAGGAGGGAAACTTACTTGATGGGTCTCCTTTTTTTTCTTCTAAATCATATTTATTTATAACCAAAATTATCAAAATTTTGTTGAATTAGTCAAGACATGCCAAGACTAATTTAAAAACCAAAAAAACAAAAAAGTCAAACTGAAATAGTTGAAAAAAATATATTTACAAGGCTTAAAATTCAGAAAAATCTGAAGTAAGAAGTGTCTTCATCCTCCAGCCTTCCCATGAATTGAGTTTTGTCTTCATAATAAATCACTTCACCTCTATTTAGTGTTGTACCCTTCTTAGCTTATCAGCAGAAGAGTTAGCCTCTCTGTAGGTATGTTTAAAGCAAATACTCCTCATTTCTTTCAATACTCTCTTCCACCTATTTATCACAATCCAAGGGATCTTACCATTAGAAAAAGTTATCAGTACTTCCTTGGAATCAAGGCTAAAGCATACATCCAAATACTTCTTGCTGACATCCCATTCACCTGCATTCACTAATGCCATCACTTCTGCAATGTGATTTGTGGCAATGCCCAGTCCACCAGTAGCTGCACTAACACAACTACCAGTACTGCTTCTACCAATAAATCCAAATCCTGTAGTACCAGGATTTCCCTTAGCAGCACCATCACAGCATAATAGAATCTGGTTTTGTCTAGGAAATACAACCTTATCTCTTTTACTCTGACAGTTTTACTTCTCACACATCTTATATCAAATTACATTAAAACATTCAAGTCATACACACTGTTGTGCATTATCCCCTTCATTCTTATCTGTGACTCCCTAGTAAAGTTCAAAATTACATTCTTGATGTTTACCAAATTGGGATTTTCCTCTTCATAAATTTTCTTATTTCTAGTTAACCACACCTCCACTATCAACTTGAATGCACTAACATACCAGATTTCTTTCACTATGGAACTCTTGTTCTTACCATAGTTAAAAATATCTTCAAAACTAGAAGGAAGAGTAAAATTAAACTTACTTGTTAGCCAATGCCACAATTGTTCACTGAATGAACAGTTCCATAGAATGTGGTCCAAGTTTTCATGTCCATCTCCACAAAGATAGCACTTTGATACTGTACTAAAGCCTTTCTTTCTCACATTCTCCTCAGTTGCAATTGCTCCCCTTATAATCTTCCACATATTACATGATGTATACGGGTGCACACATGGATTCCACACTTTATTTGCCCAAGGAACAATAGGAAATCTCTTCCTGATTAACTGCACATCATTTGTCACTATAAATGTACCATTAATATCATTCACTCAAATTATTCTATCTTTACCTTCTCCTATACTTGGAAATTCTTCAATGTTAACCATACCATTCATTTCCCTTGGAATCTGCCACTTATTATTTGAAATTAAATCCTTGATCTTCACATCAGGATTTTGAATAACAAATGTATTCACCTCATTTGAGTCCACTAATGCATTATCAGTCACCCATTTATCCTTCTACACAGATATATTTGCACCATCACCCACTAACCACCTACATCCATCATTAAATTCATTCATTACCCACTTAAATCCTGGCCATATAGAAGACTGTTTGTAAGATTTTATCCATTCCCCTTTCTTGTCCTGAAACTTTGCTTTCATGTATCTTGCCCATTCTTCTTCTTCAGTCTCAATTCTCCATAACAGTTTCAACAACAGTGCTTTGTTCACTACCTCAAGCCTTCTAATTCCAAGACCACCTTCTTCTTTTGGAGAAAATACTTCATCCCATTTAATTGTTATAAGTTTCTTAACTGCTGGATCCTCAGTCCAAAGAAAGTTTCTAATTATTCTTTCACAAGCATTTATTACTGTCTTGGGCCACTTGTAAACTGACATGTTGTAAATTGGAATACTACATAGCACAAACTTGATTAATGTTAATCTAGCAAGAAAGGCAAGCATCTTACCAATCCATCCAGCCAACAACTTTTGTAACATTTCTACAATTCCCCAAGTTTTCTCCACAGTTACTCTTCCAGGCTTTAAAATTACTCCCAGGTACTTATCAGGAAATTCTGACAACTCTATTTGTAAACTTTCTGCTATATTCCTTCTCCTACATTCTTCCACACCACCCACAAAATATTTACTCTTATCTTTATTTATAACTTGTCCTGAAGCTTGTTGATATTTTTGTACCAATTGCATTAGTTTCTCCAAATTCTTTTTATGCCCATTACAAAAAATGAATATGTCATCAACAAATAATAAGTGAGATGGTTTACAACCATTTCTATTCACCATTGCTCTAATTTCTCCTTCTTGGACCATTTTAGTTAAATTCCTGCTTAATACTTCTTCAGCTATGACAAAGAGCAGAGGAGATAATGGATCTCCCTGCCTTAAACCCCTATTCACACCAAAAAATCCCATTGGTCCTCCATTAACTAGTACATATATCTTTGCAGACTGCAGTATCTTCTTTAACCAATCAATACCAATTATTGAAAAACCAAAGTGTTTTAAAGTCTCAAACAAGAACTCCCATCTCAGAGAATCATATGCTTGTGTTATGTCAATCTTCAACCCAACATTTCCTCCTCTCCTTTTAATATTTAGTTCATTCACTAACTATGAAGCAAGAACAATCTTTTCTTGTATACATCTACCTTTGATAAAAGCTCCTTGCTGACAAGATACAACTTTATTAATGATTGTACTCATTCTTGTAGTGATGATTCTGGTGAGAATTTTGAAACAAAAGTTGGCTAAACCGATTGGCCTGAATTGCTCCCCTTTTCTAGCTCCTTGTACTTTGGGAAGAAGAAATAAAAAAATTAAATTCATACCCTTGGGTATAAATCTACACTTCCAAAAGTATTGTATTGCTCTTACCAGATCATTCTCAATTATTGCCCAAGCATACTTATAAAAATTTCCAGAAAATCCATTTGGACCAGGTGAGCTATCTCCATTCATACTAAAAACTGCAATCTTGATCTCATCACCAGAAGGAATGGAATCTAGTACCATATTGTCTTCACTTGTTATCACATTAGGAATGAAATCAAAAATACCTTCTGCAAACTCCACTGGCTGATACTCAATTTTTTTGCTGAAGTGAGAAACTAGCATGTTTGAAATTTGTTGTTGATCTGTAATTACATTGCCATTGGTGTCTTCTAACTCTAAAATGCGGTTAGCTGATTTTATGATTTTAATTGAGGCATGAAATAATTTAGTGTTTGCTCCACCATATTTAATCCATTGCACTCTTGATTTAGACTTCAGTAATTCATAGTATTGTTGAGCAGCAGCTTCATGTTTTCCTCTAGCAGTCATTAACTTGTTGAGTAATTCTATATTTTCAGGCTGAGCATCTGAAAGCAAAGAAGCATTAAGGAACTCCTCCTCTGTTTTTTTAACTCTAATACTCAAATCCCCAAACACCTCCCAGTTCCATTTTTTAACACAGTTCTTGAATCTTTTCAGTTTAAACATAAACACAAATGCTGGATTACCTTCACATTTTTCCTCCCAAGATTGTTGAATCAGTTTCATAAAATCAGGATGAGAAGTTCACACTTGTTGATACTTAAAAGGAATATTACAATGTTTTGGAATATTTACTATACTTCCCATGAGTGGACTATGATCAGATACACCCCTAACTCCCACATTATAACTCCACCCTTCATACAATTCCATCCATTTGACATTATAAGAGCATCTCCAACATAAGGTGCAAAAAATCCTACATGGCTTTTTAATTTAGTCCTTTTATTTATGAGGTCTAAACATAGAGTAAATATAGGACCTCATATTTAAAAAACCATCTCCAACAGTAGAGATTTTTTAAAGAGAAATAGTGTAAAATATGACGTGGAGGTGGAGCCGGAGGTGTAGATAACACTTTCTTGAACACCTTCATATTTAGTAATTGGTCCCTCCTAGTTTATAGGACCATACTGTTGGAGATGGATTTATGCCAAACGAGGGTGTAAAATCCTATGTGTCAATAAAAAAACAAGATTCACCCTCTCTTGGAGATGCTCTAAAAGGCTTTGTCCAAATCACATATAATTCTTTTTCTGCCTACTCTGTTATTACACCATGAGAAATTTATGCCAGTTCTAGGAGATTGAATCAATCTGCAAGATTCCAGAAAATCTCTAAATTCTGTGATTGAAATTCTTAAAGGTTTTCTTCCACCCATTTTTTCTTCACTACTCAGCACAACATTAAAATCTCCTATGACCAACCATGGAAGATCCATCTCACTAATGTACTCCATTTCTTCCCAAAGTTCTCTTATATCCACTATTAAGCATGCTGCATGAATTCTAGTAACTAACACTTCTCCTACCTTTACTGTAATTGCTTGTTTAGAAATCGAAACCACATAAGGTTTAGTTAGAGAGGAATGCCAAAACAACCATATATTGGCTTTTGTAACTTCATCGGTATTGTGAATTAACATCTATTAACTCTCACTTTAGGCTTAGCTATCCAAAGCAAGGTAGGATTAAATTGAATAACTAAATGATTAAGTTTATCTTGGGCTCTCATTCTCTTCAAGCCTCTGATATTCCAAAACAACACTCTCATTGATCAAGTTTGGAATGAGAATTTAAAGGACTTCTCCCACCTCTATTTTTAACTAAATTCTTGGCAGTTATTTTTCTAGTGGTAATCAAAGAGATACCAACATTCTTACCTTTCACTGGTTGATCTTCTTTTAGTTTCTTTGATGGTCCCTCTACAGATTTTCCACCATGCTCAGCCACTTCTGCACTATGTTCCTCCACCACATCCATCAGCACTTGAAATTTACTTGCAGTAGCACATGAACTTGTACTATTAACTATGCCACTTACAACACTATTATCCATAGGTTTGTTCATAGAAAGTTGCATAGGAGGTATACTAGTAGATACCTGAATTAATTTTTCCACAGATAAATGAGGAAATTCAATTATAGAATCAATACCTCCAATAAAAGGTGTTTGATCACTAAGAGAACATTTTCCTTCTTCCAGTAATGGTGAGATAATTTTATCCACTATTGAATCTTGATTAAACTCATCTTTATTTGCCACTAAACTTGTTGTTGGAGTAAAACATATATCAAAACCCCTTACTGCAGGTGGATTTATAACTTTAAACTTCTGTTGCCAAGTTTGTTTAGGTTTCACAACACGCTCAACACCTTCTATATCTGCTTCTCTTCTTTTTATTCTACAATCTGCAACGAAATGGCCAATAGATTTACAATGATTGCAGAATTTAGGTACCTTTGGCACTCTTATTGCTTGATCAAAACCACCATACTTCGATTCAACCAATACACTAGTTGGAATTGCTTTTTATAAATCCATTTCCATTAGGACACTAGCATAAAAACCAATATCTTTCTTCAATGTATTCTCATCTACTTTGACAGGACGACAAGAGCTCTTCCAATCGACATAATAACAGGCTCATTCCAATATTCTATACTCAATCCAGGGAGATTAACCCACACAAAAGCATTTGGAGATTTTTTATTTTCAGGATTAAAATTCTTTTCCCAAACCCTCAGTTGTAAACTTTGATTTTCCACCTTCCAGAAACCAGTATAAATCTTGATTTGATCACCTTCATTATCTAACTTAATAATAAAGAAACCCTTTCCAATTGGAATCAGTTTACAACTCCCATTAAGTTTCCATTGTTGCTTCAAAATTGGTTCCACCGATTCCAACTTCAACTTAACTAAATCTAATCTCCCAATTAAACTGTACTTCCATTCATCTAAACACGCATCCATAACATCATCAGGAATATACAGAGCAGGATTCATACCTTTCTTTCTAACTGTAAATTGAGATCCATCCATTGCTTTGGATGTTTCATTAAACATGGATCCCGATCTAGAAGGTATTGTTTCAGGTGATTCAGGAATCAATAACACCATCTTCAATCCAAATAATAACACTAATCATTGAGACTCCTCCAAAAAACACCTAAACTATTGATTATGCTTCACTGAAAAAGAGATTTATGAAGAAAATGTAACTGAGTCAATCGCCGATTCCGTCTCACTTGATGGGTCTCCAAGACGTTTGAAGAATCAATGTTGTCAGCGTCACCATTAAGAGCATTATTACCTTCATTCGGTTCTGTATCTTGAGAGTTCTCTTTATCACCACCTTTTGAATACGAATGAGCATCAACAGATCCTTGTTTATCCGCAATAATCTCCTGCTGGATATATCAACAAAAAATTATTATTTCATTGAAGAAATATCATGATGGATTATGCAAAGGAGTGCTTACATTGACTTCTTCATTGGTGCTAGATTCATGAATTGCTTTCCCATGAGTGAGTTGAAGACCATCAATGCACGATGGAGAAAAATTCTGAAATAAATTAACAAATATTTGTTTTGTGATCCTAGTTACATGGATAAGAAAAATACGTAATGGAGGAAGTATTGAAAACTCACCAAAGAAATAAATGGGGACTGCATACTAATCGGTAACATCCTGTAATTCTTACTTATGGGTTCTCCACCTTGAGGACTTTCTTTAATATCAATGAAATCTATGTTGATCCGAGGTCTCACTACACGACGATCCTGTGGTAAAATTAATGAAATGATTAAGAGGTGATTATTATGTCTCTATGAAAGTCATAAGAGGAATATTTACTTGTGAACATCCTGGAAGTACTTTTTGTTTATCACCATTGGAGGGATACTTCAATCTGGGTCGATCAGAAATCATCTCAACAAAAGGAGGTTCTCGTACAAGAGGTTGAACAGTCATTACAAAATCATACAAACAATCAAGTTGATGATTCCAGAAAGTTATATAACCTGAAGTTGCGTAGGTGACTCGGTCAAAACAAGGGAACATATATTTGCGTTCATTCAGATGTGTTCAATCTAAGGAAATTTTAAGTTGGTCGACTGATGTCTTCCTCTTCGAACGTCTGGAACGCACTGGTCAAGACCCATTTGTCGAGCGGATCTACCAATATTATATTCCTCCACTAGAAACTTTCCTTGTATTACTGATACTAAATAACCAGGAGTGCAACTCAGTATGAAGGATCTCTCACCATCACTCAGGTCTGTACCGGATTCTAAGATAACATTTTATTCAGCACCATTAAAAGTGATCAATTGCGAGACGAAAGAAGGAACCGACACCCATGGACGAAATTTAAACTCATACTTGTTGTCTAAAACACTGGTGAGACGTGGTTTTTGTCGAGGCTGCTTTGTAGACCAGCGCATAATCCTGGCATTATCTTTATCATAAAAAGTATGACGAATATCAACGTTTGGTCCTTGCAAGACGCTACGAGGGATTGGTGCATATTTCTTTAAGCACTCCCACAACACATCTTGGAGAAACATTGTGCTAACATATGTTTCAATTTTTCCAAATCTATTAGAAACACGAGAATCTATAACCAAAGAGTCTAAATTGGAGAACAGTGAACCCAAGAACAGGCTACCAATGAGAAGTTTCTCACCTTGAGCCATCTTAATGGAAAAAGGAATCACAAACGGCTTCAACAAGTTTCCACTATCTTCAAGCACATCTCTAGATATCCATAAGCACAAGAAAGCAACAATGTTTAATATACTATCGACGGGAATTTCAAGAGCTTTATTTCTTGGCCACCAGTGCCTCAACCATTGAGCATAACAAAGCTTGTTGGATATTTTTTAATATCATGCATTGCAGCTGTCAATACATCAGATATTGCATTCTCATCTGCTGAAAGTACTGCAGGAAAATTACCCGTGACTGGAAGATGTAACAAAGCAACCACATCCTCCATTGTGGTGGTAAATTCTCCCCACCTACATATGAAAGCATGACTAGGAATACACCAGCGAGCTAGCAAATCCACCATACCTCTCATGTCATGATAAATAAATAAATCTCCAGCTGCTTGAATAGATCGTGTCACATGTGCACGATCCAACATGGCTCTCACATGAGGATGCCCCAACATATGTCTTGCCCATCCGGAGAAGTATGTCAAAGGTTTTTGGGAAAGCTTAAAGTCTATGTGTGAAGCAGAGTAATTCCCTCCTTGCAGGCAGAATCGAACTATCGCTTGGGGAGATACCAATTTTCTTTGAGTAAAATCCATGTGATATATAAGAAGGTGAAATGAAGAACCTGGGAGATGTCTTTTAGGTTTATATTGGACCACAAAGAACTCATCATCAATGTTTGGAATCTTTTTTATTCTGGGTGCTTCTTCTTCTTCGTCAATGGAAGTCTCATCTACAAAGGTACACTTTCTTGAAGTTGCATCTATGGAAGTATCATCTCTGGAAGTGTCATTTTTTGAAGTGCCATCATTGGAATGTGAATCAGTCATCTTTGCAAAGTTTCCGTGACATCCATAAAAAAATTCTACTTCAGTGTATCATCCGTAGATGCAAATTTCATCAAAGCAGTGGAGTTAAAGCAAACAAATAATAAATATGCTCACACTAGCGTCTACAAAAATGGCAACTCTCCAACTCTTACCTGTTTACAATTTCACTAGTTGTATTGACTATAACGCAAAACTTTAAAAACTTGTTCGTTCCTTCAAACCTGCAAGGATGAACAAAAAATTCATTACTTAAAGTCATAACTTGATTTTCATGAAATTGTGAGCAATTCACGAAATTTCCATTATGTGAGCAATTCACATAATTTTCATTATGTGCTCAATTTCCACCGAGTGAACATTCATTGATTTTGTGCATACACTATTAAAGTCACAAAATCCATGAAAACATCATTGCACTATGAATAATTGTTTGCTTTTAATAGTTATTCAAAAATTAAAATTTGATTTTTACAAAAATTTAACTCACGTATTTTTCTTTTTCCAAAAAAAATAAAATAAATTAAATTAAACGTAAGCAAGTCCCTTATATATGTAAGAAAATAAAATCTTTCTCGCTACGAGCATTCGTCTATGAAACGAGGGTCTTTTCTATTTTTGTGAAAATCGTCATACATCAAAATAAGACTTTGGTTTTCATGAAAACTCATAAACAAAATTTTATCTACTGCAAATTGGATCAGTCTATTCAAAATTATATATCTCTTTCATATTAGGGATTATTGTTCGTTTCTTGACGGACGGTTCATAAAACCTACGCATGCATGTACATCAGAAATTTTGTTTTGAGAACAATTCATGAACGAACAGTAAAAAAAAAATAAATCACGTACCTTGTCGGCGCCGGTCGGAATTCCAACGGTGGTAGTCGGTGCCGGCGACTTAAGAAAAAATAAAAAAATCTCACAGACGTGAGATGGGGAAGAGAGCTGGTTGGTCAATCAAGGAGATATTTTTTTTAGGGCTTCTTCCCTTTTGTACCAATTTTATTTACGAAAACCTAACAAAACAAGCACTTTTTTTTGGGCCCAGACCCGTGAACTCTAAACCGACCAAAACTGAACGTTTGATCGTCCGAATAAATAGTGCTTCATCTCTCCTTGCTCACGGGATGACACTTTATCATAATGCCAGAGTCCTTATCTAGGCATTTGCTCGTACATGACATCATTGGAGCAAATCGAGGAATCTGGAAATACCTTTGTACGACTAAGTTCAACTACTTATCTCGTCTACGGAAAAATCACCATCTAGCGCTTACTGCGGAACATGATTTTCCCTCACTAAGCAGTGGACCTAATATTGATGGTGGATTTACGATAAAGGGTATAATCGTAAAATCATGATACTATATTTTTCTGGCCCGGCTTCAGGAATGTATTTGACGATTCATATTCTATGATCTGTGGAACATTTAATGATCTCTGACTGAGCGAACATTCCTCTCAGAGATATGATGAATATGTTTCTCGAATGGCCTCTCAGCTGAGCATTCGATGCTTCACACATTTCATCATCACCTCTACATAGAATCAAAATGATTGGGAGGATCCTAGATATAATGTTTGTTAGAGAGCTTAACCCCTTCAGGACATCATGTTACTCGTTGTTCCCTGACTATGTAGAGAGACCATGTATAGAATCTCTTGATGATTGGATGGTTCCTAGAAATAATGTTTGTTAGAGAGCTTAACGCCTTTAGGATGCCACGTTTCTCGTCGTTCCCTGACTATATATCCCCTCAGAACGAGTATGATGCTTCAATTATCTCATATCTCGATTCTGCAAATATATTAGTTCTAGCGTGTCATTCATCAACTGAATTCCTAGAAGATAATCTATTTTATCTCATCACTTCGCTCCATGGTTGATCATCAGATAGATTCCATGGATTAGTAGTAGATAACCTTCCTATCTCATTACTCTATTTCATGGATGATTCTTAGATGGATTCCATGGATTAGTAATAGATACTCAACTCGTATTATTACTATGTTTCATGAATCATTCTCAGATGACTTAATAAATAATCACTAATCGGGCATCTTGGCCATCACCGATTAAGCCCCAAAAATGATGCGAGTTTACTCATCAAATAATGCACAAACGAGCAATCAAACGCATGCACGAGCATTCAAGAATATGGACGAACCAGGAACCTATATATTAAATAAACAAGGGACGTGAGACCCACTGTCCTGCCGGTCATGCCGCCATGACCGTCCCCCTATTTCGTTATTTAATTTTATGTTAATTTATTATTTCCCACATCTCATGAAGACTCATTCATTTGAGCAAACTCCCTCGTTTGAGAAAAACTCTTAGTTTCTCCATACTTTCCATCAAACGATGAAAAAAGAGTAAAAAATAGGGAAAGGTATCATGGACTGGGACACCTAGCCGGATGACCATTCCCTAGACGTTCCGGTCCCACACCTTGTAATTTCTTATTATTGTTCGCACGAGCAAAGTTCTACTTGCTCATTTGAGCAAAATCGAGAATTTCAGTCAAGATCAATCTCGATTTGAAAATCCAAAATATTACTCAAACGCGCACCAAAATATACCAAAACTCTCAGGACTGATACACGGGTAGTATGGTGACATGGACATGCCTCCTTGACCAACAAAGGATGGTCCTTAGGCTTGCAAGGAGACGGTCCCATACTCTTTCATAATTTTAACCTAATTATCTCTCAATAGTTCATATTAGGTCCAAACTCTCTCAAACCAAGTTGGGATTTTGATCAATCTACCATCAACTGGTCCCACGACCACCAAGATCTGGTCCATGACCCCTTGGTCGGTCCCTCATCTCTCCATAACTAGGTATTATTTGACGCTCAGATGAGCATTATTTTAATGAATAATTAAACCATCATTTGATCATCATTTCACCAAATGACTTTGGTACATGTTCACTCGAGCACCTGAGTGCTACATGGTCGGCCATCATCCCATGTATCCGTTACCTCATTCACTTAGTGACTTATTTTCAGTAAGTCATCAATTGATCAACAATTGATCAAAATTAGGTTTTCAAACGAATGCTCTGCAAATCATAATTCTGAGCAAGTTCAAACATAAATAATTTTATGTTGATCAAGCAATCAACATCTGGATTAATTATATAATATTTGGTCCATCTACCAAAATTTTAATTAATATTTTATTTGGTCATGCTACCAATAATTCATAAAATGAGCAATATTTGCTCAGATGCTCGAATATTGATTCAACTATGAATATTCAGTATATCGTCGAATGAGAAATACTTTCTCAGATGCTCGAATATTGATTCAACTATCAATATTCAATAATTTATCGAATGAGCAATATTTTCAACTATCAATATTCAGTAATTCATCAAATGAGTAATATTTGCGCAGATGCTCGAATATTGATTCAACTATCAATATTTAGAAATTCATCAAATGAGCAATATTTTCTCAGATGCTCGAATATTGATTCAACTATCAATATTCAACAATTCATCATACGAGAAATATTTGCTTAGACTATCAATATTCATTATGTTGATTCAATTATCAACATCATTCATTCGAGAACTATACGTACCAGCAGACATGTTCAATCCATGAATCCTAGAGCATTCAGCAATCATGCTCGACTCCTAACGATCCTAGTTATTTCTTTTTGAATCTCTTTGAGTTTATGTTGATCAAAGGATGCTATGATTTATGCGAAAACTCTCTAATTGAATAATTTTACGTTTATGAATTGCATATATAAACAAAATCCGAATCACACGATTTCCATACGAACACCATAACACAATTTCCTTTGTAACACGATTTCCTTAAGTAAATGAATTTCCATAATTAAATGGGAAGCAAAGAGTTTTTTTTGTTGTTGTTGTTGTTGTGGTTGTGGTTGTTGTAAGTGTCATCCATCTCTGACAGTGTTAGTAGTGTACAGTTAAGTTTTGGTGTAAACACTGTGTAACAAAATTATTTAAGATTAATTTCTGACATAAGTATTGTCCACCTACTTTTTTACCTACACCATTACTAACAAACAGTAAAGTATTTGATGTAACCAAATTTTACTTATTACAAACAATAGAGTTACGCCAAGTATCCTCACCATAGCTTGTGCATTAGAAAAGGCCTATTTCGGCCAATAAAAATTGAGGGTTTCATCACCGTTTAACCTGAGAGTTTTATTTGTCAAGGCATTTAGGGGGGAAGATATGGCTCCTAGTTCCTTCCAATGGTAATTTTTTTTACGAAAGTAACATATTGGATGGTTATCTTATCATTGGATGAGTACTTCAATTAATAAAGGATTCACCATTTTGATTCAAGTTTCAAAAATTTCCATGAAAAGTGAACTGATAACAATAGTGATCATAAGTGATTACTACCTAAATCAGTGAAGAATCTCAGCAATTATTGTATAAGATTAATATTAAAATTAATCTTAAATGATTGCATGAATTGCAAAGCGACAATATAATCATGTGATTGATCTACACAAACAGAATTAGAAATGAAAAGTTAGGGTTTGTTTGTCACCTTTGACAACTTTAAACTTGACTAGGCTAGAGTTTTCTCTTACTTAATTAGGATTATCATAAAATAATTTAGCGGAGATGTTGTTTGTCTTCCTGTCAAATCCCGTATAGGAGTATGCTATATTTTGTTTGTCTAGTAGTTAACTTTATTATTAAATTATGTTATAAAATAAGTTTGTAAAGAGAAAGTATATGAAAATTTAAAAATAGACGTGAGAAAATGGGTCAAGTGAAAAAAAATAAGATAATTACCTATTTTAAAGGCAAATAACTGACTATTTTAGGTTAGGATTTCAGTATCCTAGGTATTTTGGAGAATAGTGAAACCTTGTTTTTTTAGTCAACTAAAATTAAGGAAGGTTATGATATCCCTATCCAAACTTAGAATAAAAGGAAGACAAATATGTTTTGATGGTTATTTTGGTGATAACCTAACCTAGGATGGGATAGCAAAGGTGCCAAACGCGACCTTAGGTTACGGGGAAGATGGAGGCAGTTTTAGTTACCCACATGGATTAGGTTTACAATATTTAGGAATTTTAATGTAGGGTTGCAATTAAATTAAATACGGATTGTATTTAGCCATTGCCTATAAATTAATACAAACCTATATTCTCTTTTTTTCCTGAAAAAAGAAGGTTCTATTAAAAGAAAAAGTATTTACAAAAAACAGGAAGAATTCAAGACCTTATTAGGAGTGACGCACTGTCTCCCAGTTAAATAGAATAGAGTTTACATGAACATGCCTAAAAGTATCTTTTTCATGTAGCCAAAGAACCATTGTTTGCTTGATAAGCAATCCCAATGCATCCATTGTCTTGTGTCTTGCACCATGATTCCTTCCATTCTTTTCATTCCAAATATGCCATGTGATAGCATAATGAATTTTCTCCCACACATCCTTGCACTTCCCACTCAACCTACATTGAGACCAAACTTCAAATAAGCCTTCAAGAGTAGAAGGAATCACCCACTCCATTTTAAAGGTCTTTAAGAAGTACATCCAGACTTCATGAGAATAACTGCATTGTATAAAATGACGATCAACTTCTTATTCTTCTTCTTCTTAAAAAATTAACATGACATAGCGAGTTCGAACTGAGTTATGCATATAATCCCATAACAAAATTAACATGAACTGCATTTCATAGCATTTTTAACACTAAAGTCTCCCTCAAAAGACATCACATCTTCATCTGCAAAAAAGGCACAGGTCCTAGATCATTTCACAATAGATTCCACTCTAACTGCACTTTTCTTGTCATACTCCTCCTAGTATTACATTGCAATCTACCATTATGGATCATATCAGTAATTGAAGCATTTTTATCACTGCATACTTTGAAAGCAACATGATATCTATCTCTTAAAGGTCCATTAGTACTTTGAACTGAGTTTGCCTTCCCATTCTTTTTCCATAGTCTTCAAAATGTTCTTCCAATATATTATCATTAGTAAACATCTTCTTTACTTTGAACTTCTCTTGCACTATCCTCCTCCACAAGCATTCTTCTCATTTGTGTACCTCCAACCTATTTAGATAATTGGGATAAATTTGTGAGTTTCAGATTCTTCACACCTAAACCACCTTTACTAATTGAGGTACAAATTTTCTTCCAAGAAACCTAACACATTTTTCTCTTGTCTTCTGAAGAATCCCAAAGAAAGTTCCCCATAATTCTAGTTAATTTCTGCTCCACAACTGCAGGCAGATGAATAAGAGATAAATGATATAGGGGCAAACTTGCAAGACAACTTTTTTTCTAAATTTTTTTCTCCATCCTTTAAATAACATCCTCCAACCAGCCCAAGATACTTAATTGAAAAACACATCAAAATTTACCATTCATCATTGAACTTTTATCCAAGTTCAGCTTCAAGCTAGTAAGCATTTCAAAATTAGATAGAATAAGCAGTAATCTTCTCACCTCAACAGCATCAGCCTTTATGAAAATAAGGATATCATCTGCAAACTGTAAGTGAGATATTTGAATTCCATTTTCAGTAACCATGAAACCATGAATTTGACCCCTTTCCACTGCATCCTCCAACAGCTTAGGAAAGACCTCAACCACTAATAGAAAAAGAAATAGAGACAATGAATCTCATTGTATTAAACCTATACTCTATAGTAATGGTTCTAAAAAAATTGCATCAAGAAATTAAAAGAAAAAAGGAAAAAATATTATTACTAGTCAAGTTCATATATATTTCAATATTTTTTTTTAGAGCATACTATGATAAATATGGGAAGAATTAGGGTGAGAAAAAAGTTGTTACACATGGTTTTTATTTTATTTGGGTAATTTTTGTTACCTTCCCTGTAAAGAAACTGTAGATAAGCGATGTTTATTATCTTCGATTGTGATAGTTGCCCCAAAAATAAAATGAAACTTCAAGTTTCTCTAATTTTACAATCGGTAGTTTAGGGATGTTTATTATCTACCAATTGAGGAAGTAGCCCGAATTTAATTTGAGAGGAACAAAGTAATAATCGGCTGCTATAAACGATACTCCCTCCGTCCCAAATTAGATGAGTTAGTTGTAATTTGCACAAATTTTAAGGCAAAGAGGAAAGAGGAGTATGTTTAAGTATTTTTTACAATTATACCCTTATGGATAGCAACTAGTAAAACTTAGAAATAATTTATCTCTTAAACTATACCACGGTTTCTCGTAAACTTTATACCGTTGAAAAGCATTTTAAAACACCTACGTAACGAATACAAACATGGCTATCAAATTATACATATTTCTTATACTAACAATAATTAATGAAATCCAAAATATTTAATTTATTAATACTTTTTTACACAAAGGAGTTTTTAATTTATTTAATTTAATAATTTATTAATATTATTAATTTATTAATAATTAATTAAAATGGTAGTTTTAGAAATATCCCCTTGATTAGAAAGATAGCTCATCTATTATGGGACAAAACTTAAAACCAACTAGCTCATCCGAGCCACTAGGACATCCTATGACACCAGCCCGTAAAAATGCTTGCTTAATTAATTAGGCTTGTTTGTACCATAAGTAAAAATACCACTTAATCGATTCAATGCTCAAAAGCAAGTCAAAAGTCAACATCCGGTCAAGGTCAACCCTCAAGGTCAAAACATCGGTCAAGGTCAATGGTCAAAATTACGTCGGTCAACTATCAAGTCGGTCTAGCCAATTTTCGGTCTTATAGCGCAACGCTGCTAACCAATTCGACCCTAAAAAAATAGGCAAGCATCCAACCATGTTTCATGAGAATTTATCATAAAGGCATTTAAGGGGCAGTTTCATGCAACAATTATGATGAAGACATAAAGGGGAAGTTTCATGCAGAATTCATGATGGGAGCATAAATGGGCAGTTTTATTTAGAATTCATTATGGGAGCATGAATGGGGCAGTTAATGCAATTTATGTTTATGTTGAAATTAGATGTTGAATTGTATAAATAGGGAGAGCAGAAATCAGGACAGAGGGGGGTAGACAATAATGGAAAATACTCATGATGTAATACAAACTATCGATGAAAAATACTCCCCAAGGGGATTCACCCGTGAAAAAAATACTCCCCAAGGCAACCATGCCGAACCACGTGCGTGTCACTTTGGTTCGTTCTTCAATTCTCCTCCAACCCTAAAAACACATCAAAATTACTCATTCATCGTGTTTCGTGCCCAAAAGTAATTTTGGGTATAAACATTGGCGCCGACTAAGGGGAACTACGAGAAAAGGAATCATGTCCTCCCATTGAGAAAGTTGTACAAAACGCTTCAAAATCGCTTCCGTGAAAGAGCTGTTTGTGTAGCTGCTGCAACCCATTTTGATCACAATGGTCATAGTGCAGCTGATCACAGCAGCTGCTGACCATATAATTGCACATACTGCAGTCCAGTTGATCGCAACTGCTGCAATCAAGATTCGCCGTTTCAGATCTGCTGAAGCTATCACCTACGGATACCGCTGAAAATCGCATCACTACGAAATCTGAAAATAGTGTTGCTGGGACGATCGGTCCGCAAAAAAAAAACTGTTGCAATTTTAAAAAAAAATGTAATGAAATACCATCAAAATTGTTGTAGGATGTTCGATCCACAACACGGCTGGGTCCAGTTTCAATTTTTGTCACTGCAGTCCAGCTGATCGCAGCTGCTGCGATTCAATTAATCACAATTACCGCAGCCCAGCATAGCAGTCGGAAGCTACCAAAGTTGATTCACTGCGAAAATCACCAAGTTTGTTGTCAGGATGTTCGATCCGCAGCATGTTCGAGTCCAAAGTCCGGAATAATTACTTCTCAAATAACGCATCATCCACCTGTTCGAGTTTGCTATATGACAAAATCGCTACCGTCATGAACACAGAGTTATCGAGTTGTCTACATCTCAAGGAAAACCTTCAGAAAAGCATCTCAAAAAAAAAAATCCAGAAAGAGCCACAAAAGTGCAGCAAAACCATGGTGAAAATTCCTTGAGAAACAGCAACAATCCCTGCAACCGTTGCTAAAAATCCATAGAGCCGTTACGAGAAGTTTCAAGGAAAAGACAACAAACCAACGAAACCTGTCGCAAAAAATCATACACAAAGATCACAATTCAGAAAAACTGTGGCCTAAAGTTTCGATTCTATTCAAAAAAAAAAAAAAAAAAAGCCGGTGGCTCGACCCGGCGGCCATAGCCGGCAGCTCAACTAGCACGATCCGTTCACCCACTTCTGGATTTCCTTCACCCACGTCAGATTTTGTTGACCCACGTTACAAATCCTAACCCACTTCAACAAAGGTTTTGTACACCCACTTCAACAAAGGTTTTGTACACCCACTTCAACTTAGACAAAGTTCGATGCAACTATGGGACATCAATCTTCGATGCCTGGATACACAGACCGTTGATGCGGTGTGGTACATCAAACTTCGACGTTCCGAGCTACATCAAAACTAAATTTTTAGGAAAACTTCAGTGCTTATGGTCTCATAAAATATTCGATGAAACACGTATCTGGACCGTCGATTAACATCACGACAACCTGCCGTCGGCCATTACGAGCGGGTAGTGGCGAACAATGCGCATGAACAATCGATGACAACGTGGCAACTCGTCGATCTAGTCGGCACGATTAATCGGCAAGCTAGAAAATCGGAGATTAATCGGGTAAATATTAAGATGTATCGCGGCCAAACTTAATGCCGTGGCCCTGATCCTATGTTGCGCGACGCAATTTAATTTGATAGCCCTAGATTTTTCAGCCCACATTCGTTTGGCTGACGGATTTATACGCCCCACTAGGGCTTGGTCTTAAATTTTGTTTCGTAGATATCTTCTTCATATCACGCCCGAATTAGATGATTTTTGGCTCGTTGCGATCACGTTTCAATATCCAACGTCGTGAAGGTAAAATTTTACGATTGGAGAAAAATATTTTTGGGGTGAAATCACGACATTAACATATTTGGGGCATGGCGCTAACCAACCAATTCTTCGATAACTTCTTCTTCGTGCATCCAAACTGAGTGATTTTCGGCCCGTTGAGATCGTATGTCAATTCCCGTCATCGTGAAGGAGAAATTTCAATTTTCGGAGGAAATTAAATTTTTAGAAATTTGAAATGACAGCACCAGACACGGTCACACTCAATCACCACCGAAAATACTACAGTCCAGTTGATCGAACTGCTGCAATCCTTTTCCACATAACTATTATAGTCAGTTGATCGAACTATTATAATCCAGTTTCACAGCAACAGCTCCTGGCCAGTTGATCGAACTGCCGCAGTCCTTTTAAATTCATACCTCCATACAGTTTTCCCAAAACTGTCTCAATACAGTTTTCCTCACCACTGCTTCAGTCCAGTTTTATGCATAACTGTTACAGTACAGCTAATCAAAGCTTCTAAAAGACAGTTCCGTGGAAACTGTCTTCATTCCAGTTTGGACTTAACTGGTGCATTCCAGTCCCACAGACAAATTAATTACTAAGTCGAGATGAGATGCTAAGGAAACTATACTAATCATCGTCGCTGGAAAACATCGACATAGCCAGTGGGCATCCTAATCACTTCGTAAACGAAGTCGTAGTAACATTTTCAACATGGTAAGTATATGGTAAGTATACAATTTACATTTTTTTTTCTTTTCATATATTCATGCATATTTTTGTTCAATAAGACACATTTAATGTGGCGAGCATTCTTCTCAACGAGGGGATGCACACATTTCAATTCTGCGTGCATCTGGAATAGTGGGATTGGCCCCCCGCGCGAATTCTAGATAGCAGACATCTTCAAAATTCCATGCGCGAGAAAAATGCAGCAAGGCAGTGCACCCTTGTGCGAGCATTGAGCAGCATGACAATCACTATCTACTGGGGGAGATTCGCATATCACTTCAACGTGACTGACTATCACTTGGGGGCGAGATATGTGACACCTCATGGTTGAAACGACTCCTTTGGGGCAGGCTGCGTAAACACTCTATACGATTGGGGGAAAGTTACATAGCACCTAAATGCAATGCGGAGTTCAGCTTCCGAAAATCGGAACTTCAGGTAACCCGAACGTCTTAATCCTCCAACGAATTGCAGGATTAAGAGGGGGCGAGTATACACCATAATATTTTTACGCTTAATATTTTTACGCAATTATTACAATCAGTAATGTTAAACTGCCATAGTTATATTGATTGAATTATTGTACTCCAGTTCAAAAGAAACTGTTGCACTCGGTTGGACGCAACCGATGCAGTCCAGTTGCCTGCGAATTCTGTACTCAGTTGGACGCAACTGATGCAGTCTGGTGACACTCAGTTGGATGCAACTGATGTTGTCTAGTTTTATTTATAACTTTTGCACCTATGTTTATCGAACTATTTGAGTCCAATCCATCAGCAGCTGTTGCAGTCCAGCTAATCGTTGTTGCTGCAGTGTAGCTTTATTCGTTTCTGCTGCAGTCCAGCTGATCACAGCTGATGCAGTCCAGCTATGCTATCATTTCCTATAGTCCAGCTGAACCCAGCTGCTGCAGAGGAACTTTGTTCGTTGCTGATGCATTCCAGCTGGTCGCAACTGATGCAGTCCATCCTTGCTCGCAGTTCCTGCAGTCCAGCTGAACGCAGCTGCTACAGTGGAACTTTGTTCGTTGCTGCTGCAGTCCAGCTGAACGCAGCTGCTGCAGTGGAACTTTGTTCGTTGCTGCTGCATTCCAGCTGGTCGCAGATGATGCAGTCCAGCCTTGCTCGCAGTTCCTGCAGTCCAGCTGAACGCAGCTGCTGTAGTGGAACTTTGTTCGTCGCTGCTGCATTCTAGATGATCGCAGCTGATGCATTCCAGCCTTGCTCGCCGTTCCTGCAGTCCAGCAGAACGCAGCTGATATATTCCAGCTGACGCAGTCCATCCTTGCTCGCAGTTCCTGCAGTCCAGCTGAACGCAGCTGCAGCAGTGGAACTTTGTTCGTCGCTGCTGCATTCCAGCTGATCGCAGCTGACGCAGTCCATCCTTGCTCGCATTTCCTGCAGTCCAGCTGAACGCAGCTGCTGCAGTGGAACTTTGTTCGTCGTTGTTGCATTCCAGCTGATTGCAGCTGATGTAGTCAAGCCATGCTCGCAGTTCCTGCAGTCCAGCTGAACGCAGCTGCTGCAGTGGAACTTTGTTCGTTGTTGCTGCATTCCAGCTGATCGCAACTGATGCATACAAGATATGCTCGTTGTTCCCGCAGTCCAGCTGATTACAGATGCTGCAGACCAGCTTCACTCAATATTGTTATCGCTCACTCACAGTACCACTCCACTCAACTTTTTCCCGCCAATCTCCCAATCGCAATAGCCTCGCTTGGGGGCGTCTTGATTATGATTTCCGCAAACACAAGGGAAGTTCGCCAGTCACCTCAGTATCAATAATCCACACTTGGGGGAGAATTTTATCATTGACTAAGGAAAACGGAATTTTCTTAACCCCCAACAAGTTGGAGGTTAAGAGGGGGCGATGTTTGTACCAAAAGTAAAAATACCACTTAATGGGCCAAATTGATACTTGAATCATCTTTTGGTCCTCATCCAAGCCCGCTAATCAGTCAACCAAGGAATCCCACCAGTCTGCACAGACCGGTCAATGGTCAAAATCAGTCAAAAGTCAACATACGGTCAAGGTCTATGGTCAAAGTCAACATCCGGTCAAGGTCAATGGTCAAAGTCAGTATCCGGTCAAGGTCAATGGTCAAAGTCAACGGTCAGTAAATGGTCAAAGTCAACCATCGGTCAACTATCTAAGTCAGTCACACCCCTAGCCAATTTTCGGTCTTATAGCCAGCAACGCTACTAACTAATTCCTAGCCTAAAACTCTTCCGCACTGCCAACCAGTCTCCATCCAAACTGCCAGCCGACTTCCATCCAGTCTGCAATTTAACCATGCCGCCAGCCAACCTCCATCCAGTCTGTCAGCCAATTATGCTGCCAACCAGCATCCATCCAAACTTCCAGCTTGCCAGCATGCAGAATTTACCATACAACACTAAATGTAGCATTTTCATACATGCAGCATTAATCCCAACAGTTTCATGAGAATTTATCATAAAGGCATTTAAGGGGAAGTTTCATGCAACAATTATGATGAAGACATTAAGGGGCAGTTTCATGCAGAATTCATGATGGGAGCATAAATGGGCAGTTTCATTTAGAATTCATTATGGGAGCATGAATGGGGAAGTTAATGCAATTTATGTTTATGTTGAAATTAGATGTTGAATTGTATAAATAGGGAGAGAAGAAATCAGGACAGAGGGGGGTATACAATAGGGGAAAATACTCATGATGTAATACTCCCCAAGGGGATTCACCCATGGACATAGGAAACCATGCCGAACCACGTAAAAATCTGTGTTACTTTGGTTCGTTCTTCAATTATCCTCCAACCCTAAAAACACATCAAAATTACTCATTCATCGTGTTTCGTTCCCAAAAGTAATTTTGGGTACAATCAAGGCTTTTCTTTTAGTTAGTTATTAGTTAGTGTTTTTTTTTGTTGGTCGAATGGCTTTTGTAAATGTACGGCTGTTACTGGATCTACCAAGCATCAGCTTGCATTACGTCTGAAATTTGACTAGCAGCGTATCAATAGTATGGATTCTTTGTAAACTCCATAGTTTGAATTTATTGCTCAGTTCGACAATTCTAACTTTGAAATTTTATTGTCTTAAACCAACTATCCCATGTTAAACAAGTTGATGATCCTACCAAGTTCTAGAAGTCAGAACCTGCTATTCCAATTGAGCAGGAATTTGCTTTCTTTGAAATAAATAGGCATAGTGATCAGGAATTTGCTATTCCAATTGAGCTTTATAATAATAAGGTTATTTCTGGTTCAGATCCTAATAATTTTTACAATTATTCACCTATTCAAAAGGACGAGGATTTTACTAGAGATACTATTTTAGACGATGTAGAATTTCCTTTTTACGAAGACGATGATAGTTTTGAGGAACGAGTTTATTTTGAGAATATTGTTTTAGAGTCTAGCGATTTAGAAACATTAGTCTTAGACAAAGAAGATGAACTCGTAGAAATTTTAAATATGAGTGAGGATGCATCACCTGAGTATAATCTACACGAAGCAATTGACCATTTTCAGGATTCTGATGATCTAGAAATTAGGGAAATTGTAGCCAGTCTATCTAGAGACACCCAAAACTCTAAGTTTGGGGTGATTATTATTCTCTTTGTGCCTTACCTTTAGCTCTTATAGAGATCCCTCACTTGGGACTTGATATTTGTGCCACAACCATTATACCAGATTACCTTCATACTAGCTCTTTCGAACCGAATGATGTCCGGGAAGAAGTTCAGTTGTTAGAAACCCATCCTCTGGTTGATGTGGTGATACAGGTGTATCCGTACTCCTTTAGGGAACTTAGTTAACCTCAAGCTAAGTTGAGGGAAGAATCCTATTCTAGGAAGGAATCCTTGTTTAGGCAGAATTCCTAATTAAGAAAGAGTTTGTTTTATGCAACACACTTAGTTTAGGAAATAGATTCCTAATAGAAGACCTAGTCGGATGAGTACGATAAAGTCTATAAATAGAGAGGTTTGGTTGTTAACTAAACACACAGAAAACCTAGAGAAGTTTGTGAGACAATTAATTATTGTAAAAGCAAGCTTAGCAAACAGTTTAGGGTTAACTACTGTTTAGAGAGATTGTGAGCGTAACAAAGGGAGAATTGTAATTGTTTTCTTGTTCATAATCTAGAGAAGATATATTTCTTCGAATCACTACTTGTGTTCTGTGTTCTTCTAAGTTTCTTGTCTATTATTATTCTGAATTCCGCCTTTATAGTAATAGCTACCAAGGTATAGAGATCATACATATCAAGTTTGGCATCACGAGCAAGGTTATTTTTTAGGGTAAATCCCTATGGTTTATGGTTTTCACTAGATCTCTCTACCTAAAGATTGGTGAGGTACTCGAGAAGTTAGAAGACGTTAGGAGAACAAGGGGATCAAAGATGACAAAGTCAGATGATGAACCCAAGCATAGCGAACCACAAACTATGAAAAAAAAGGTGGCTACGCTACAAATAGACATGAAGTCGATTAAAACCACCCTTGAAGAATTGACTGAATGTATTCGTTCTCATACACCAAAGACGAAGATGAAGAAAAATATTACACCTTCGCCTGAAGCTTCGGAAAAAGATGAATCAGAAGACGATTCAGAAGAAGAAGAATAGGACAAAGATGAGGATGAAGAAAAGAAGAAAAGTGAGTTTCTTATAAGTCCTACATCAACTAAACCTCATGGTAAGAATCTGAAAATTGATTCTCGTGCTGATATTCCACTTTACGATGGGAGTGTCGATGTAGAAAAATTGGATGATTGGATTGAACGTCTAGAGACGTATTTTTAGTTCTTTGAATATGGTTCAAAGGAAAAGATTGCTTTCGCGGCATTGAAGCTACAAAAGCATGCTCTAACCTGGTGGAAAGCTTATCAAAGACAAAACCTAGGTAAAGGAGTATTGTCGTGGAGAAGATTCAAGGCAGTTGTAAGGAAATAGTTTTATCCGGTTGGCTACCTTGAGGAAAGATGGTTCAAGTGGTACAACTTGAAGCAGACTTACAACCAAACCGTGCAAGAATATACTTCGGAATTTCAGAATCAAGCTATATGATTTTGGATTTAGACTTGGGAGATTATGTTATCTTTATGAAATATATTTCTGGGTTACATGAGTATATACATAAGGAGTTGAAGATGTTTTCGGTGGATTCTATCTCCGAAGCAAGTATAAAAGCTAATGCCATTGAAGGCAGGCTTAAGAAATCTGATTCAAATGGGAATACTAAGGCGAAATCTGGAGGTACCACTGTAAAAGGAGGTGAAAGGAGCAAAGAAGAAGGGAAGTTTAGTGAAAAAGAATGTTTGATTTGCACCCATTGCAACAAACAGGTCACGTTATCGACAAGTGTTGGGTTAAGAACCCTTATCTAAAGCCTAAAGGGTTGCAGAGGAAAGAAGCCAAGAAGTCAGCACTAGTCGCTCAAACTCCAAAAGAAGTCCACGGACTAACGGAACCCAATTCAAATCTCTCTCTTATGACAGGGGCAAAAGAAACACCTTCAAAGGATGATCTTAGAGAGCGACTTTTCATAGTGAAGATGCAAGTCAAAACATCACTAGTTGATGTTGTTATTGATCCGAGAAGTCAGAAAAATTTACTTTCACATTCTTTGGTACAGAGATTAGGTCTGAAGACTATCAAACATCCTAAACCATACCCTTTAAGATGGCTTCAAAAGGAAGGGGCTTACAAGTTTCACATCAGTACACGTTCAAATTTGCTCTAGATGAGTCATAATTGATGAAGTTACATGTGACGTAGTTTCTTTGGATGTTTGTCAGGTAGTATTAGGTAGTCCTTACCTATGGGATAGAGATGCAACTCTGCACAGGAGGGAACAAAAATATACCTTTACCAAAGATGGAGAAAGTTTTGTGATTCGGTCTATAGATTTTCCTCTAGAGGGAGCAAGCTTGATTATAACCACTCAGGATAAGCGGTTGGTGAATGCTAGCCCAAAGTTCAATCTCCTTGTGATCCATTCTCTTGAGGAGAATCCGAGTAGAGTTTGTTTGGCAGCCTTGATTGCACAACAAGAAGGCGACCTAGAAAGGTTGAAGTTGAGATACAAGGATTTATTTTCTGATGTCACGGAGTTACCGCCAAAGAGGAGTGTGGAGCATGAAATTATGTTGACCAGGGAGAGTTCTCTACCTAATGTAGGTCTTTAATTTATCGCACGTCCATAGAGGAATTTGATGAGATCAAGAAACAAGTCCAAGAACTCATAGAATTAGGAATGATAGTGCCAAGTGCTTCACCTTGTGGATCAGCGGTATTGTTGGTACCAAAGAAAGATGGAGGATGGCGTATGTGTATTGATTATAGAGCATTGAACAATATCACGATCAAGAATCGTTACCCTCTACCTAGGATAGACGACATGATGGATCAGTTGGAAAAAGCTCGAGTCTTTACAAAGTTAGATTTCAAATTTGGATATCATCAAGTGAGAGTTCGAGAAGATGATACATGGAAAACTGCTTTCAAGACCAAACAAGGCTTGTTCGAATGGTTGGTGATGCCTTTTAGTTTGTGTAATGCTCCAGCGACGTTTATGCGTTTGATGAATGATTTGTTATGACCTTTTATAGAAGATTATGTGATTGTTTATTTGGATGATATCCTTATATACAGCCGGACTTGGGAAGAGCATCTCATTCACGTTGAGAAGGTGTTTAAAGTGTTACAAAAAGGCCATCTGAAGTTGAATGTAAAGAAGTGTGAGTTTGGAAAGGAGGAGTTGGTGTACCTTGGATTCATTGTTGGTGGTGGACAACGGAATATCGATCCAAGGAAAGTCGAAGTAATCACTAAGTGGCCTAGACCTAGAACTGTAACTGAAATCAGGAGTTTCTTAGGGGCTTGCACATACTTGCGTAAGTTTATCCGGCATTTCTCAACTATTGCAGGACCATTACATGGTTTGACGGGAGCTAAGGCAAAGTTTGAATGGCAGCAAACCCATGAAGACGCTTTTCAGTTACTAAAAACGAAGATTTCAGAAGCACCGGTGTTGGCATTGCCTAACTTACAACGTACTTTTGAAGTTGAGACCGACGCTTCTAACTATGCATTAGGAGGAGTGTTGTTTCAAGATGGGAAACCAGTGGAGTACCATTCAGAATTTTTCTCAGGTGCTATTAAGAACTATGCACCTTATGACAAAGAATTTTATGCTTTATATCAATGTATCAAGCATTGGCGAGTGTACCTCTTAGGCAAAGAAGTAGTTGTACATTCACATCACAAACCGTTGGAGTATCTACATGCACAAACGAAACTACAACAATCCCGACACATGAAGTGGATGTCTTACTTAATGGCTTTTAATATTCTCATTAGGTACAAGAAGGTAGTAACAAACAAATTGGCAGATATGTTATCTCGACCTCCAGTTCGAGAATTACTGGTGGTCATGAGAATTCAGCCAATTGTTCCTCAAGAGTATGCAGAGTCATACGCATCCAGCAAAGACTTCAAGAAGGTGTGAAGAGTGGTTTGAAAAGCGAGTATGAACTCCGAGATGGATTATTATACAAGGGTCAATTACTTTGCATTCCAGAAGATGGATATCGTTTACAATGGTTAAGAGAGGCACACACATCTCGAGTTGCGGGATACTTTGGGATGAATAAGACTCTTCTTAACCTTCGTCGTTATGTCTTTTGGCCAAAGATGCAAGATGATGTGGCTAAGTTAGTTAGGGGGTGTAAGTTGTGTAGCACATATAAACCTTCCAACAGAAAACGTGGGTTATATCTACCATTACCAGTACCATCAAGGCCTTGGGAGAGTATTTCTATGGATTTTCTTGGTGGGTTATCGAAGACCAAGTCTGGTCATGACTACTTGTTCGTTGTGGTCGACCGATTCAGCAAGATGATTGCATTAATTCCATGTACAAAGACGGTAACGGGAGCCGGTGCAGCAAAGCTCTTCTTTGAGCACGTGTGGACGCATTTTGGTTTACCTACTTCGATTATCTATGATAGGGATAGTCGGTTCCTTAGTCACTTTTGGGATTATTTATGGAAGATGATGGACACTAGGTTGAAGAAGAGTACATCTTTTCATCCACAAACAGACGGAAAAACAGAAGTGGTCAACATGACTATGGTTCACATGTTAAGGGGATATAATTCTAAGCATCCTAAAACTTGGGATGAGAGTTTACCATATCTACAATTTTCTTTCAATAGAGCAGTTCATAGTTCTTCGGGAAAATCTCCTTTCGAGACGTGCTACGGTTACTTACCACCTAGTCCTTTCGATCTAGTATTTTCTAGTGACTCCTCAATGGGGGGGAAGGAAGGAAGTGAACGACAAAAGGCGCAAAAGTTCTTGGAGAAGATATCACAGATTCATGAAACTGTTGAAGAACAATTAAAGAAGTCACAAGCCAAATACAAAGCATGACAAGCATCTTGTGCCTTGTAATTTCGGTGTTGGTGACTTGGTATGGTTAAAATTAGGTAAGGAACGACTGAAGGGGGAAGGAAATAAGTTGAAGCCATTGAGGTATGGATCATTTCGTATTCTCGATCAGATTGGTGACAATGCCTTTCGTCTGGATCTGCCACCTTATCTAGGAATGTACTCGGTTATAAATGCCAAATACTTGAAGTTGTTTGAACCACCATTACTAGATGATGACGGTGACGACACTATGATCTTACCATGGGTAGAAGACTTATGGTTTGATAGAGAAGAACCACTCAAGTAAGACTGCGTATTGGAGCGAAGAGTGACTAAAACACGACAAGGAGAAAAAGAATCTTTTCTAATTGGATGTAAAGGTCAGGTTCCTAGTAAGGCCAAGTGGTTTAACAAGGAAAAAGGGTCTCTCGAGTTCCCTAACCTTCATTTTTAACTCTCACAGGAGTTCAAGTTCTTAAAAGTGGGACCTATGATACAGGTGTATCCGTACTTCTTTAGGGAACTTAGTTAACCTCAAGCTAAGTTGAGGGAAGAATCCTATTCTAGGAAGGAATCCTTGTTTAGGAAGAATTCCTAATTAGGAAAGAGTTTGTTTTATGCAACACTCTTAGTTTAGGAAATAGATTCCTAATAGAAGACCTAGTCGGCTGAGTACGATAAAGTCTATAAATTGAGAGGTTTGGTTGTTAACTAAACACACACAAAACCTAGAGAAGTTTGTGAGACAATTAATTATTGTAAAAGCAAGCTTAGCAAACAGTTTAGGGTTAACTACTGTTTAGAGAGATTGTGAGCGTAACAAAGGGAGAATTGTAATCGTTTTCTTGTTCATAATCTAGAGAAGATATATTTCTTCGAATCACTACTTGTGTTCTGTGTTCTTCTAAGTTTCTTGTCTATTATTATTATGAATTCCGCCTTTATAGTAATAGCTACCAAGGTACAGAGATCATACGTATCATGTGGTTTTCCCAGGCTATGATACCCATATTGATTTTGTTTTCCCACCAATTATTTTTCAACCAATTGTGGGAATGTATGAGTTTAAAATGTGTCAGTTATTAAGTTATGAGACTAAACCTAAGTACTTTAGGATATTAGAATCGACACACCGGTTTAAGAATGACCATCATTTCAATTATTGTCATCTATGTAAGTCAAATTTGATTGACTTTAAGGATCCGCAGTTATTTAGGTTATTATTATGTACTTCTAAGGTTTTATTTGAGTTTTTCCAGACTCTACAACCTGATAATTTGGATCTTACTTATGAGGAACACAAGCCTAAAGAAAATTATTTTGACCCTTTCATAGAGCTTGAACCCGAACCACAGCTAGATGCAGTTGTCTTAAATAGGAAACTAGATAAGTGATCTTCATAGTCCACCGATTGTAAAATCGATAGATAAGTGATCTTCATTATCCACTGATTGTGTTTCTCTATTTGAACAGAAGAGATTGAATTTTTTTTAGTTTCATAATCGGTAGATAAGTTATGTTCATTATCTACCGATTGTGATAGTTGCCCCAAATTCAAAATTTTCAAACACTAATGGGATTTTGAATTTCTCTATCTCTATAATCGATAAATAAGTTATGGTTATTATCTATCGATTGTTCAATCGATAGATAAGTTATTTACATTATCTACCGATTTTTATAGTTGTCCCAAATTCAAAATTTTCAAAAACCAATGGGATTTTGAATTTCTCTATTTTCATAATCGGTAGATAAGTGATATTTATTATCTATCGATTGTACAATCGGTATATAAGTTATTTACCGATTGTGATAGTAACATTATCTATCGATTGTGATAGTTGCCCCAAATTCAAAATTGTAAAAAAAATAAAAATGAAACTTCAAGTTTCTCTAATTTTACAATCGGTAGTTTAGGGATGTTATTATCTACCAATTGAGGAAGTAGCCTGAATTTAATTTGAGAGGAACAAAGTAATAATCGGCTGCTATAAACTACCAATTATAAGGGTATTTATGTACTTTTCGAGCCACTAGGACATCCTATAACACCAGCCCTTGGTTGGGAATAAAAAAGTCGCCCAAATTCTTTCAGGTCGCCGGTAAAAATGCTTACTTAATTAATTAGGCTTTTCTTTTAGTTTTTTTTTTTTTTTGCCGAATGGCTTTTGTAAATGCACGGTTGTTACTAGATCTACCAGGCATCAGCTAGCATTACGTCTGAAATTTGACTAGCAGCGTATCAATAGTATGGATTCTTTGTAAAATCCATAGTTTGAATTTATTGCTCAGTTCGACAATTCTAACTTTGAAATTTTATCTCTCCCCCTTTTAATGCCAACAGCGTAAAGTGAAAAACGCTAAGCTTTTTTTCGCCCCCCGCACGTATCTTTCGTGTACCTCCTAATGTTTCGTACACCAAACGAATCTTTGAAAAACACAGATTCAATATCTACGGTTGGATTATCTTCAGCTCCACCCCAGTCGTCGATACAAAACTACACAAAAGCGCATCTTATTATTAACACACAGAACAATTCGTTTATGTTCTCTTCCATCCTCATCTCCTCTTTTGATTTCATCCATCTTCTCCCCCAAATCGACAAAAGCACATCTCAACAGTGTCAGTGATTAGTTCACTTGATTTTGATTTCATTTTCTCCCCCGAATCTCCCCCCCTTTTAATTGATTTCATTTTCACCCAAAAATTATTCTAGGGAAGCAATAAATCAGTTGATGATTTTGATCACCACCCAAATCGACTTCCAATTTCAACTCATTCATTCATCAGGTTAGTGTGGAAAAGTTGCAAATTGATTAATTTTTTTAGTAAATTGTAATGGGACATGCATGTTGTATTTGATAGTTCCAGTTGATGATTTGTTAATTAGTAAAATGTGTTCATTGTTTGGGGAAATCAAAATGGTTTCTTTTAGGTCACTCATTGATTCATTATTAGGTTTAAAATCTGTCTTTTGGAATTGTGGAATTGTTTTGATTATTTTGAAATTTGGGGTGATGATTTTTATTGAGGAATTGTTTTCAGAACTTTATGAAGTAAAGATTCCAGCCATAAAATATTTGAGAAATCGTTCTGAAGCAAAATCTGTAAAGCATATCATGATTTTGTTGATTTGAGCAAGTCTATGTGCTCCATGCCAAACTTAGGTTTGATGTTTCTGTTAATAAAATCATGATATGATTTATTTTTATTTGCAATGGAAGACCAACAAGCTACCTATATAGATATGGGTCGTGTTCCCAATAGACAACGTCGACAAGTGACAGAGGAGGAGAGATTGCTACGAAATGAGCGTAGGCGAAATCAGTGTAGAGTTAGGCAGCAACATGGTAGTAATGATTAGTTGATAGTAGCATGATCATGGTTTCCCTCACATAATCTCTCCCCATCCTGTTTGTTGCAAATGAATTGGTTTGGCTTTTGTTAGGCATTCTGTGTTCATATAACGATTCCATATGAATGAAGCACCAGCTTCACAAAGAGATCTTACTCAGTTTGTAACACCTTCTGCGTTTTTTTTTTTTTTTTTACACTTAAAGACGTGAATGCCTATACCTGACAAGATTCATCATATGTGGTTTTGCATCATTTTCTGTGACACTTGAATTGTTCCTCGCACTGAATGTTCCATTACTTGTTGCAAAGGGGAAGCATGGACTCTGCATTGTACAGTACTAAAACACTTCAAAACTGAGACTAAACAAAGGGAAACAAGCCAATTAAATATATCAACTAATGTTTTTGACAAATACTTTTTTTCTTCCTTCGCTTCATCTTACTGCTTGATTTGTAATTGTATCTAATTTTTATGCATGGTAGTCAAGTCCATTATAAACGACCACAGATCTATATTCTTCATTGATGGTTTGGGTAATTCAGGGTAGAGATTACCATGTGTTGGTGTCTATCTACCGGAACCACTGTTCAGTCACGGAAAACTATTTGTTGCTTTGACTAGGGAGTTTCGAGAACTATAACCGGAGTAATAGTTGGGGTTTTTCCGGATATCTCTATAATGGGGTTCCAGAAATATCCTTTTCCCAAGATGTCCTGGGTCATCTGATATTATTGGGTAATAGATTCTTGATGGATTAACTTCTAAATAGCTTTTCTTTTTCTTACTTTGATTAATTTGAATTCGAAAATGCAAATATGTATGAAAAAACTGTTGTTTGCCGACGTGCAACGCACGTGCACTCGACTTGTTGTCTTAAGCCAACTATCCCACGTTAAACAACTCAATGACCCTACCAAGTTCTCAGAAGTCAGAACCTGCATTTTACTTTTCTTTCTTCGGAAAATGGATCAATTGTCCAAATATTTTTAAAACATGGTTCAAATGGATGAATAAATATTAGTATGAATGAAATGGACACCCAAAAAATAGCAAGGATAAAACTGGATTCATCCTGACTTAAACTTAAGAAATAGCAAGGATGAAACTAGATGCATCCTGATATAAATTAAAAATAGGGGTTTTTTAACATTGCCCCCCCTACAAAATGTTAATATGGGGTTGCCCCCTTATTCAACAAAACACTGGGGTTGCCCCCCCTATCACTATTTTCCGTCCATCTCCCGCTAAATGTAAAACGTGTGTTTCCCTTCCCTACACTAGACGTGTACTCAGTACTTGTATGAATAGTGTCAAACGGGTACATTTTTCGTTTTTTTTTTTTCCTTTCATGGGAAAATATTTATCTAGGTAAAAAAAAAATTAGAGTAAAAAAAATATATCAAATAGGTAAAAAAAACAAGTTTTAGTAAAAATTGAGTGAAAAAGGGAAGTTTTAAGGTAATAGTTAATTAAAAACCAGAAGAAAAAAAAAACGGGTACCTAGGGAAAAAAAAAATCAAATACCCGTATTTTTTTTTATGTTTTTTAACTATTACCTTAAAACTTTCCTAGTTCACTCATTTTGTTACTAAAACTCGTTTTTTTTACTTATTAGATTTTTTTTTTTACTCTAAAATATTTTTTTACTTAGATAAATATTTTCCCATGAAAGGAAAAAAAAAAACGAAAAATGTACCCGTTTGGCACTATTCATACGGGTACTAAGTACGCGTCTAGTGTAGGGAAGGTAAACGCACGTTTTACATTTAACGGGAGATGGACGGAAAATAGTGATAGGGGGGCAACCCCAGTGTTTTGTTGAATAGGAGGGGGGCAACCCCAGTGTTTTGTTGAATAGGAGGGGGCAACCCCAGATTAACATTTTGTAGGGGGGGCAATGTCAAAAAACCCCTTAAAAATAAGAAAAAGTATTTTAAATTGGGTAGGATGAAACTGTTTACATCCTGACTATTTTTACATTTATGTCTATTTAAACAGTATCAAAATCTAAATGTCTTTTTCACCCATGAATTGTTGATTTTGGTCTATTTAACCAATTTTGCGTTTTTTCTTTAACTGAAACTCGCAAACTAGATTAAGAAGAAGGTCACCATAAATGACAAAGGACCTGCATTTTTCTACAAAAACGAAACTTCAGTACATGTATTAATTCATTTCACTCTAAAATATCAAGGCAATGAAGTCTTTAACCAGAAGAAGAACGCAACGAACAATATTCTTGGTTCTGTTTCTCCTCACTAATGTAACCCTCCTATCAACCCTTCACTCAGGTACTTCAATCCACATTTATTGATTTTGTGTCAGCAATTACTTTGACAGTTAGCTAATAATAATACATGATTAATAACTGCGAACATTTTCTCAAAAGAAAAACTGAGTACATAGTGTGAAATCATTTCTTCTTCGTTTGTAGTAGTAACTATAGCAGGATTAATATTTGATCGTCCTGCAGCTCCGGTTGATTACGGGCCATTATACAAAACGCTAAACAATATTAATATTTCAAGGAGGTTGCTGACATCTTACATTCACATATCATCGCCAGATGGAAGTAACACCGGTATAGGCCACAATATGGGCCGCGGAGTCTGATGCGCCACAGCTTTTGCGGGAGCGACGTAATCTTCCCATATTACAAATATCATCGACCTTAAAATAAATAATATTGCAACCTCAGTGGCAGCTCTAAATAAAATCTTCTGTTGTAATTCTTCCCTTTCTTATTCCTAGCATAATTAGGGGCAACCCAAACATAATTAGGGGCGACATAAAAGACAAAATAGGTTAAAAATACTTATATGCCTCTCTTTATAATCGGGAGGCTAATCCATAATCGGTAGTTTGGGACAACTTTATATTCGGTAGTTATATGAACTATTTGACTACCGATTATGGTAAGATTTCGACAAAGATTATATTGTATAATCGGAAGTCATGATAACTTCATTTACTACCGATTATAGACTCAACCAAAATTCAGAAAAAAGAGAAATTTTGCAAAATCTGATTTTAGGACTACTCTATATTCGATAGCTATATGTGTTGGAAAAAAATTCGGTTAATGAATTTGAAAACCTATTCGGTTTTCCAGAAATTTTCACAAAACGTGTCTGTTCCCATAGGGTTTCTTCATTATCTGAAGTCATGATAACTCTGATTTTGGGGCTACTCTATATTCGGTAGTTATACGAAGTATATTTGACTACCGATTATGGTAGGATATTTTCAATGAGAGCCACTGCATAATCGGAAGTCATGATAACTCTTCCTTTCTTACCGATTATAGGCTCAACCAAAATTTTAAAAAAAAAGAGGATTTTTGCAAAATCTGATTTTGGGGCTACTCTATATTCGGTAGTTATACGAAGTATATTGACTACCGATTATGGTAGGATATTTGCAAAGAAAGTCATTGTATAATCGGAAGTCATGATAACTCTTCCTTTCTTACCGATTATAGGCTCAACCAAAATTCAAAAAAAAAATAGGATTTTTGCAAAATCTGATTTTGGGGCTACTCTATATTCGGTAGTTATACGAAGTATATTGACTACTGATTATGGTAGGATATTTGCAAAGAAAGCCACTGTATAATCGGAAGTCATGATAACTCTTCCTTTCTTACCGATTATAGGCTCAACCAAATTTCCAAAAAAAAGAGGATTTTTGCAAAATCTGATTTTGGGGCTACTCTATATTCGGAAGTTAAATAACCTAAATTCCCTACCGATTATGGTAGCATTTTTGCCAAAGGTTTACTGTATAATCGGGAGTCAATATAACTTTATTTACTACCGATTATAGGATAATCAAAATTCAAAAGATTTAGGATTTTATTTTGGGGATACTGTATAATCGGAAGTCATATAAACTAAATTTACTCCCGATTGTTGATTACCTACCGATTGTATAGTTATCTACAGATTGTAAAGGGTAGTTTGGCCATTAAAAAAACGCCCCTGAAATACCCTTCCGATTGTGAAATAACCTACCGATTATTTGCTATTTTGTCGTTTTGTGTCGCCCCTAATTCGGTTTTGGTCGCCCCTAAATGTGGAAGGTTCTTATTAGTATTATTATTATTATTATTTTTTGCCAATCTGTTTTGATGTTGTTTCCGTAACAAACTTCAATATTATAAAAAAGGCTTATTTGTTACAAGATCTCAACCTCTTCCAGCTCTGTTGGAAGCATGGAATAGTCTGATTCTACCTTAAAATGTTCCTAGCTAGGACAAACAACTAATCTGTGAACACCAAGATCATGGAGGATATTTTCTTGTCACAATCAATATTCGCAGTGTTAGTGAATCATAATGAGGATGATAACAAGTAAATAGACTAGGACGACGATGAGTATCTAAGGTTTTTCATGAACCTCATTCTTAGAACCGAGGGAAGGGAAGCTACAAAGATTTTTAGATCAGCATTAGTTTTCTTTTTTTTATATACTACTCCATGCTGTATGTGCATTTTGAGGGGTTTATTCAATTGCTTATCTATGACGACACTACTACGCTACACGTCCATCAATTCGACTCATTTCTGGTAAGCATTACTCGGAAGGTGTCATCTTAATTTCTATCATAAAATACGTTTTCTCCATTAGGAATTTAATTTAATTTTTATTCTTTTGTAGGAGTATGATATGTCAACAGTCAACATACACATAACTCTTTTATTCTTGTCAGCATGTACAATATGATAAAATATGCCTCTCTCTGGTGTCACATAGGATACAGTTACGTTGTAGCAAAGCTCAGATGCTATGTGTTAGCTTAACCAACCCTTTGCATGGGCTCCTCAACCATAAATAGCCACCAATTTGGAGGTTGGAAATATCAAACAAATCTAACCATTTTCTTCAAACTCATTTTTGGAGAAAAATTTATTGCTCTTCATTACTATTCTTAACAACTATGGGTTCATTAGGTTCATTGAGTTCATGCAACGAAGAAGAATTGTTAATTCAAAATGTTTCTGAAATCTACAACAACTTATCAACCTTAGAGAGCCTCAAACCTTCAAAAGATGTCAACACTCTTTTCACTCAACTAGTCCTGACTTGCATTCCACCATCCCCAATTGATGTAACCAAATTATCAGTCACAGACCAAAGAATCCGCTCCAAACTCATCCGTCTTTGTGGGGAAGCCGAAGGCCTCTTAGAAGCTCACTATTCGACCCTTTTAGGTTCTTACGATAACCCACTTGATCATATCAACACCTTTCCCTACTACACAAATTACGTCAAACTTGGTCGTCTTGAGTATACTATACTGAGCAACTATATTACAAACCCAAACCCGAATCATATCGCATTCATTGGTTCTGGTCCAATGCCTCTTACTTCCATTGTATTGGCCTCAAACCACCTGAAGACCACTACCTTTCACAATTACGATATCGACATATCTGCCAATGCTTTGGCTTCTAAGTTGGTCTCTGCAGATCCTTATTTGTCGAAGCGGATGTTATTTCATGATACTGATATCATGGATGTCACTAACGGTTTATACGACTATGAAGTTGTTTTCTTGGCTGCTTTAGTTGGTTTGAACAAAGCGGACAAACGCAAAGTTATTGATCATTTGGCTAAGCACATGGCACCTGGGTCCTTACTGATGTTGAGGAGTGCCCATGGTGCTCGTGGATTTCTCTATCCCATTGTTGAGCCTAGCGATTTACCTGGTTTTGAGGTTCTCGCGGTTTTTCATCCAATGGACGAGGTAATAAATTCAGTACTTGTTGCCCGTAAGATTAAAAATGAAGTGAAGCAGTACTAGCAAGTTCATCATTGATCAGTGAGGCTTGGACCACTTAATGTGAGCACCTGGATTTCTGTTTTTACCATCTTTTTCCTTTCTGTTGGTAGAGGTTAATCTGAAAGTGGAGAAGCCTCTGCTTCAAAATAAATTTCTGTATTTCAAGTGTGTGAGATGTAAGCTTGATTTCAACTTATATAATATTATGTTCCATCTATGTCTTAAAAGGAAATCAGGGCAAAATACAGTGTGAATCCAGTCAGTGACAGTTTTTACTTAAAAAAACGAAATCTAAAATGTTTTTTCATCAACAAAAATGAAAAAAAGATACAAACTTCACTATTCTGGCATTAATGTCACACAGGAAGCATATATATGTACAGCAGCTTATCTTTTTTATCTTTCAATTATTCAAGCAAGCATATATATATACAAGCATAACTATATGCACTGGGAGATGTCCAGCACCACGTGCTCTCTTGAATATATTTTTTCTTAAAGCTCTTAGTAGATACGTTCTCCCAAAATAAATGACTTTCTAGTAAAGATTCAGGACTTCAAGTCAAGTTTGTGAAGAACGCACTTAGGCCAAAGCTTTTACAAGATCACAGAACAACTGAGACTGAAAATATAAGAGTGTAAACAGTAAACTAAGACACGGTTAGGCTTAAAGAAAAGTCACGGAAAAAATACAGCGCAAATCCTAAAAGACTTACAAATACAAGTTGACTACCAAAACCTTAAAGCACGTTTTCAGATGCCAATAATTTGCTCTTCAACTCCACATTGTTGTCAGTCTAAAGATGCAGCAAAAGATATACACAATAACAGCTGCACTAATTCATATTTCCTCTTTTTTAAAACAGAAATAGAACCTAGACAATCCAAAATTGCATTAAAAGAAAATACAATGACTTGTATAAGTTCTTATATATGTAATAGAGCAGGATAAAACAATGCACTAGATGGCATAAGACCTACGATAGTCCATAGCAACATGTTCCGATGCCAGGATGAGCTTAGGCGAAACATTGAAATTGACACTGAAATGGAGAAACTTAGTTTACTAGATTGTAGTACAAGCCGCAAGGAGTTATGTAATTCAGCACTGACTTATGGCTATAACCAACTATTAAGAGCACTAGGTTAAACTGGATGCCATTTCAGGCTCATCGAACTTAATACAATGACTTCAATAAGTTCATGAGAACAAAATATATTAATCTGACTGCCAGTTCAGGCTTCTCTGTGCATTGTCAGCTGATCCAGAGTGATCTACTCGGTATAACCTAGAAAGTGGACACCCCAACTAAGCAGTATCTCTACACAACAAAGTCAAGAATAGCATTGTTCAGAAATAAAACTGAGAACTTAGTGATGGTGGTCACATTCAAAACGAAATGCATCATAAAACAATTGTACCATAACCATAGACTTAATGTTCTGTTTTAGCATACCAAATTTCGCTATTCCAAGACGGATCATTGTTTCCTGAGAGGAAAAATCATAACTTCAATTAAGGATTCTCGTGCTTCCATCAGTCCATCTCCTTTAGTAAATTCTCACATTCGAAGTAACCTAATGAGCAAAATCCACTGAAGTTTAAGCATGACAACCAAGATGAATTTTCAATTGCAGCAGTTTTAATTCATATGTTAATGGGAATGAGAACAAGGATATACATTTGAATTACCTTGGTGCTGTCAGAATCATCCTGCAATAATTTCAGCGAGATAGTCATGTGAAGGGTTAAATGGACCAACTGAGGATCTTAAATCTTAAATCTGTTGGAATTAATTACAATAATCGAATGCAAATGAGAAATAATACTTAGATTACACTGATAGTAGTAACAAATAACTCAATAAACTTAGTAGAGGCACGTATGAGATATGCTGAGCTAAAGGTAATATTGCCTGCTACTCCTCTGAGATGCTATAGCAATTAACAAATTACCTCCAGGATACAACTATTTGTTAGTTATCCTCTATGTGTAGCATACACAGAGAGAACCCTTAGAACTTAGCGTGAGAAATAAAACAAAAATACAAATCGAAACTCAAATAGTTTTAGAGAGAAATGTAAAAACTAATTTATGTTTCTGTAAAACAATTTCTGTAAATAAAGTTTCTGTAAACTAATATTCTGTAAACAAAGAAGTAGTTATACAAAATTATGTTTCTGTAAACTACAACTTGTTTCAGACAAGAACCGAATTTATGTTTCGTAAACTTAAAAATAAATTGTTTCGAAAGCATAAAAGAAGAAGAAGAATTTCAGAAAGAGAAGAGTTCTGAAAGGTATGAGTTGAAAATGAAATTCTTCTCTCGTATTTATAGGTGGAAAAACTAAACGTTCGGATAAGAATCCAATGCACGACAAGATCCGTAAAACCCGCTTCTCGAACGTTACAAAAGTTAGGGTAAAAGCATAAGTGAAAAGCACAGTGTACACGCGTTCAAAATTTTGAGATTCTCTTCGAGGCACAGGTGTCAAATTCACCGTGTGACACGCGTGAAGGAAGATGCTTCTCGAGGCTGTCGGATATCCAAAACCGAGAAGGCAAAGAATAAAATTCTTTACATGTGTGGGAGAAACGTGTGGTAAATTTCAGTAAAAAGATAGGGTCGGATACACCCACACCCACACCCACTCCCGCGCCCGAGCCGAGCGTGCGTGCTTCTGTGCGAAGCACCGCGCGAACGGGAAAGGCAATAAGAAATGCAATAAGGTTTAGGCAACCTTACCATAGTCTAGGGCTTTCCCCATACACAAAGGTCTAAATACCCAAAGGGCCATGCCCTTAAGGCTAAACCAATGCTATTTAAGTCTAAAACTCTAAATGTTTTAGTCTATATGGGACTAATGTTTTATTCATTCACATGAAAAAACATCTAGGGAGCATAAGGTCTTGGGATCAAAACATGGTTCATGCATTTTTAATTAAATTTTTAAAAACATTTTTTCTAACAAAATCACTGGTTGAATGAGTTCCCCAACTGAAGAAATTGAACATTCGTTTTAAAAATTGAACACCAGGTTTTGGTTCCAATAGAATACTTTCAACAAAAGCTGTATTATATCCTATTGAAAACCTCATTCATAAAGGATTCACTTGTAACGCCAACGCACACCTATGGTTTGTGAGAGGATAAATCATAATGCTGAATGGATTCAAAGGGATGTATTGTTCCTCCACCACCACATTCCCATATAAAACCACTTACTAATTTACATGATGTCATTTGCAGGGTAAAAAGAGGGAGACTATTACTAGAAATATATGAGTGAAGTAAGCTTTTGCTCGATCCTTGTTTTCTATAGTCGGATCAGATGATTTGGGTTTGGGAAAATTAGGCTAAGGCCCCACCCATGGATAACCCATAATATGAGGCCCCTAGTTAAAAGAGTTTTAAAACCAGGCCCCAAATTAAAAATAAATTTTAATACTGGTCGAAATGACAAGAATAACCTTTCGTATTTATATGACCAGACTAACCTTTTTCCTCCCAACCACCACATTCGACAGTTTTAGAGAGAGAAAGAGAGAGAGAGAGAGTTGCAGAGAGAAAAAAAAATTCCGATCCAAAAACCCTAGAAAGAAGAAGAAGACGAAGAAAGAAGAAGAAGACGAAGAAAGAGAGGCTTGAATCTATCTTCGATCTTCTCCGTTTCCCTCTGATTTAGTTTCTGAAACAGTTTCAGATTCAAAACCCAAAAAAATCACTGAAACAGTTTCATTTTCAGATTCAAAACCTAAATCAACGTTATTACTGATTCATGTTGATGAAATACTCCGACGATGAATCACTAGGTATGTTTTGATTTTAATCTGTTAGTTTTGATTCCTGTTGTTACTAATTCGTGTGTCAAAATTTTTTGAACTAAGCATAACTCATTCTTATTGATAATTTTACAGATCGGAGAAGAAGAACAATCGATATTTAAAACCCTAGAAAGAAGAAGAAGACGAAGAACGAAGAAGAAACAGAAGAAAGAGAGGTTTGAATCTACTTTGTTTTTATCTTCGATCTTCTCCTTTCGTATTTACTTAAGTGTATTTCATTTCTGAGATGTTACTGTATGAAAACCCTAGAACTAACTCGATTTACTACATCAACTGCAGATTCAGAATCAATTTTCATTTGTGAACTAAAATGGCGATGGCGCAAGGAAGAAGAAATCCCCCTGAAGCAGATGCTTTAAGAGGTACTTAGATGTGAAATTTTTAGAGTATGTGTGTTGTTATGGTATCACGCTAGTGAATATGCCTTTGAATGTTGAACTATACAAACAAGGCCCTGTGTAACTTTAAGTTACACATTCAAAATATAACCATTGACTGTATTGTGGTATGTATATTGAGTGTGTAACTTGAAGTTACACATACAAATGAGCCTATGTAACTGTAACTTACACATTCAAGATGTCGACGCTGAGTTGCCAAGGAGCTGTGTAAATATAATTTACACATTTGGAATCTTATGTTTTGATCATATGTAATGCCTGTGTATGTGTAACTATAATTTACACATTGAAAATCTCAAAAATAACTTGCCAATTGACTGTGTAACTATAAGTTACACATGGAAAATCTCGTCATAAACTAAATTTGATTCTTATTTTTGATTGTGATGATGTCATGAACTAAATTTGATCTCATGATATGATTGTAAATTTTCATAGAAATATAGAGTGTGTAAATAAGAGTTACACATTCAAAATCTTATAGAAATAGAGCATGGTTTGTATATTGATTGTGTAACTTATAGTTACACATTAAAAATCTCATAGAATTGAGCCTAGATTTGTAACTATAAGTTACACATAAAAAATCTCACCACTGACTCTTCAATGGTTTATATATTGATTGACTGTGTAACTACAAGCTACACATTCAAATCTCACCACTGACAATAAGTTATGTGGTGTGATTAACTTATAGTTACACATCAAATACAGATTCATATGCATGTGTAACTTGAGGTTACACAACACATAATAGAATGGGTCAGTTTGTGTACTTGGCAAATACACATAGTTTGTGACATGATTTTGATTTTGCAGTTATAAAGGAGTGTATTTGATAAGTACACAAAATACTGACTCATGCTATTTTTGTGTGTGATGTGTACAGGAAAATTAAGGCAATCCTTTAATGCAATTAAGGATTTGGTAAAGGTGATAAAACCGATAGGACTGAGTGATAGGGCTCAACAATATCTTTTGAGAGTTGCTTACGGTAAGCTAGTAATGATGTATTACAATGAGTATGATCAAGCTGTACCAAGTACAACCAAACAAATCACTACCAACAAAAGCGGCGTCTTGAAGATTTTGAACTGCTTTGATCTGGATTGTGACACACCTTGTTCTTTCAAATTTGGTGATGATAATTTTATAGAGTCTACACCGGCAAAGCTGGATGGTTTATTTTACATTCAAAGGATTGGCAGTAGAAAGGGTCAAAATCTATTAAAGAACTTTTCTCATAAGGATTTGAATGACAATGTTTTGTACATCAAGTTCTTCACCGACATTAAATCTACAACACATCAGACAACAGTGACTAAGACAAAGATTTTAGAGAAGATAAAACAACTTATGACCAAAAGGAGCAAAAGTGGGAAAAGAAAGAAAAATGATGAGAAGGATCTGGTTTGTTTGATAGGTTTTTATCTATGCTGTGTATTATTTTTTGGCGACATAAATGCTAATGGAGTGAACGTGAAATATCTTAGTATCGTTAAAACATATGAGACGATGCTCAAGGTGTCTTGGCCTGACTTAATACACGAGCACTTGTTTGAAGAAATTCATGATAATATTGATTGCTTGGCAAATGTGAAGGCTTGTGTGCAGTACTTACTGGTAAAAAGCTTGTGTGTAATTTCTATTCCAGCACTTTTAGTGTTACGTTCATCATATTTTAATATTAATTGCTTGACTAATTAAAATTTATATATGGTTGCAGATATTGTTTGCTGAACATGCACCAGAAGGCTCAATACCGAAAGTAGCAAATCACGAAGAAGATATCCCACGTGTTGGAAGGTGGGATCTATACCAGATTTCAGATTACATTTCTGTAACAGACATGTCACAGTTTTCGGTAAGTGTTTGTTGGTTTATGTTTTGTAAATTTATGGTAATATCGACATAATTTAGATGTAACTTTGATGTAATCAGAATTTTCATGTGTAGCTATAAGTTACACATTTAATTATGCTTGTGTAACCTATAGTTACACATGCAAACATAACACCAGTGAATTCAATTTATTTGTGTAACTATAGGTTACACATATAAAATGTGCTTATGTAACTTTAAGTTACACATACAACTGAAAAATTTGTATATTTTAGAATGTTCAACTGTTTTTGCTATCTCTTTTTAACCTCTCCATCTGTTAATTGCAGCCAACTACTAGCTTTGTGGCTGAGTTTTCACAGCTTGAGAAGCATCTAGGTATATCAATCGTGGTACCAAGCAAGGACGACCTGCAAAGTTGGCTGAAAGAACAAACAATTGAGAATAGTCAACTGAAACAGCAACTGAAAGAAAAGCAAGCAATGTTCAAAGAAGTGTATGGAATTTCCAGAGAAGGGATATCAGAAGGGAACCTTGAAGGAACACAAGAATTCAAGATTCACAATTTTAGCTGCATAATTATGAGAGCAATGGGTATTGAACCTTACGAAGTGACACAGGAAGAGTTTATGCAACATGAAGATGGTGCACATGGATGTACTGAGCATGGACCTACTGAGCAGGGAGATGGTGGATATGGAGGTACTGAGCATGGAGCTACTGAGCATGAAAAATAAGAGTCCGAGAAAGAGACTGAGCAAGAGAAAGATGACACGCAAACTTCCTTCCATGATGAATGTAAGTAACTTGTTCATTTATAATATGCTTTAACTTCATAGTGATAATGATATATTAATTTACATGTGCAGAGGTACCAAATTAGACTTAGTAATTGTTGAGTACACATATGTTATGGATGTGTAATCCCTATTTACACATGTTATATGCATGTGTAACTTCTGGTTACACTAGTTACACATGCTAGGTATCCAAGTAATATGCATGTGTAGCTGTCGATTACACATGATATATTCTTCTTGAAATTGTTTTTGAAAAGTTTAACATCATCAATTCAATCCTTGTGCAGTTCCATGTGTCAGTCTAGCATCTGGAAATACACCAAAAATTATGTTGTCTCAAACTGCTGCAGAGGAGCTCAAAACGTCCCTAAGGACATACAGTTCAAGTATGAAGAGTGTCACAACATGCAAGACTCCTCCACAGCGCAAAAGGCCCGTTTCAAAGGGAAATCCCACTCCTTCAAATCTTGTTGATGAGGCGCAAATGAAAGCTGGTGAAGAGACAACTGTTACGGATGATGCGCAGAAGAAAGCTGCAGAATGTGGAGTTGTGGGTGGGGCGCAGGAGAAAGCCGCAGGTGATGATATAACTGCAAAAGTGAACGACGAGGTACCTGCAACTGTTGGTGACGGTTTGGTTATCACTGCTCCAACTCAGCCAACACCGGGAACTTTTGAAGACAGTTTCGCTTCAACACAGTTTGAGGAATCTGTGGTGATAATTGCTACAACACCGCCAACTTCGTGTGAAATTGCTGAGACCTATAGGTTGGTGCAACTAGGAGCTAACTCTGCTGATATGACAAATTTTGAAGATTTTGAAATGCTAAATGAAATTTTCCGCAACATCAACAAAAGCCAACATGGAACTGGAGTGATGGAGAATGCAGAAGCTAGCTCTAGAGGTAACCACTCTTCCTTGTGTAACTTAATTCTCTTTTTCCTTACTTTTCTCCCTTTATGTTTTGTTTGTAAAGCAAGTGTAACTTGAAGTTACACATGCTATGCAAGGCAAGTGTAACTTCAGGTTACACAATTATTACCATGTGCAATTTTATTTTTGATGATTCCAAATTTTTGTTTTTTTACAGCTCAAAATCAGCTGAACTTTGATAGTGATCAAATAATGGAGAATGCATAACCTAGCTCAAGTGGTAACCACTCTTACTTGTGTAAATTATTGTGATTTTTTTTTTCATTTATCTTTTGTTTATAATGCAAGTCTAACTTAAGGTTACACATTGTAAAAGTCATGTGTAGCAGTATGATGCAAGTGTTCCTTTCTGTTACACATGCTATGCAAGGCAAGTGTAACTTCAGGTTACACAAATGAAGCATGTGCGAAACTTTTTTTTTTTTGAGGCTGCTTATTTTTTCTGTTGCACATCTCAAACTCAGGAGAACATTGGCAGTGCTGGAGTAAATTTTAGCCTTGGACTTGATAACACTCCGAAACCAGTTGGAGAACTAGTCAAGGAATCCCAGAAACGTGTTTTGAGGAATAGAACAATAGATCAAGATCATCTGAAGCAGTATGAAAGGAAGCCAAATAAGAGTAAGAAGACTGCAAATTAAAAAACAATAGTCGCAGTTCCAGAAGTAGAAGAAGGAAGAATGGACACATTTCCAGAAGTACAAGTAGAAAACATGGCTCAGGCTGCTGAAGAAGATGACGGCACAATGAGAAAGGATGTCAAAGATTCTGAAGTTATTGAAAGGCTTAATGGCGATCAAAAGAAGAAAGTGATTGAATATTTCAACACTCATCCCCCATCGTAAAATACCTATAACCAAAACTCATGCTTTACTTTGTTATTGATGTTTAAATGTAGATTCGTTGTATCTTACTATTGATTCTGTTATGCTATTTAATTGATTTCTTCTTTCTAATGTAGACACATTGCTTGGATAATGTACAACGACGACCGCAGCCCGTTCTATAATATAAGTGGAGAATTAATGCTCCAACTTGCCAACAAAGAAGCCTACTTGGAGGCAGAGTTCATTGATTTCTACATAAGCAGGTTGCAAACAAAGATGAACTCAAACAGCAAGTATGAGAAAGCGATATTCCTATCGCCAAAAGCATACGTAAGTACTTCGAAATATTTAAAATTTTATTGCATTAATAATGTGTAGTGGATGTTGTAAGACTATGCTAACGTGCTCAGAGTTTTTTTCATGTGTAATCTGAGGTTACAAATACAGTTATAATGTGTAACCTGAAATTACAGATGCAGATATAATGTGTAACCTGAAGTTACACATACTTGTTTTTCTTTTGTAGAATCCAAAACCTTATAAGTAACTTGTGCTTACATAATCACTTGTGCATTTGTAACTTTTGTTTTAAAATGGTTTTTGCAGAAAAGCTTACTTGGAGGATTATTTGAATTCAAGAGATTTTGGATTCCAAGGATTGCTAAGGAGTATGAAAATACAAGGACAGTTCAAGTCTCTAATCTTCTATATGGCTTTCGCATGGTTTTCAGGTGAGAGTGCGTATGTTGCCTCTCGGAAATGGTCCATAACAAGAGAGTACCTAGGATCTGTTGCAGTGATGGGTATATTTTTCGTCAAATGATAGTAGCAGAAGCTGTGGAACCCATCTGGATAGACAAGTGGAACACCCTGCAAGAGTCCTTCATGGCGATCCGAAAGGAAGGTGATTGGCCTCCCATCACCAACAACTTCAGTCAAATTCCTCAAAAACCACTCCCAGTTGTCAACAGTCTCAGAATCGACTAGTGCAAAAGCAAGGGGGAAAAATCCTACAAAAAAAATCGAAAGAATAATAAGTTTAACACAAACAGAAAAGAATGTGTAAATACAAGTTACACATGCTAAAACAAATGTGTAACTTAAGGTTACATATGTTATTTTCTTAGTTACACAGTGAGTAAAGTAATGTGTAACTGAGAGTTACACATGTGTAACTCTCAGTTATTTGTCAACTGAAGTTGTTAAAAAAAAGAAAAAAAAACATTAAAAAAAACATACCTTTACCACCATTGATCCCAGTAGCTGCCATCAAGCAACCTTTGAATGTACCAGTAAGGAAAGTAGTATCCAAGTATACCATTGGACGACAAAACCGGTACCCTTTGATGCATGCAGCAAATGCGATGAAAATCCGTTGGAACTGTTTATTTTCACGTTCAAACTTTATCACGCTACCAGGGTTGGTCTCCCTTATAGCATCAATATACCATACCAAGTGAGAGTAGGACTTGACATCGTCGCCGTAAATCGTCTCATAAACCTTTTCCCTAGCATTATAGGCCTGATAGTACTCCATGTTAATCCCGTAGTTGGTATGGAAATCAGCAGCAATTTTCTTGGGCTTCTTGTGAGGATTTTTTCGAACTTCTTCCTCAATCAAAGTAGACGAGAAGTTGGTGGAGTAAGTTTGGTTCAAGTTGCAGCCACCAGCACCACAAATGTGCTCAGGGTTATAAGACCTGACCTGAAGAGGTTCATACAAAATATAAAGTGAAAAATTCAACCAGAAAACAATATGGTGCAAAAAACATCATGTGTAAACCAAAATTACACATACTGTAACAAAACATAACATATGCTAAGCATTAGATGACAGAAAACGGAAAACCTACCTGAAACATTTCGTTCCTTTCATCGATAGAAGCTGCATGGAATTTCCAGCCGCATTTTTCATCTGCACACTTAGCCGTGAACCTAGAACGCTCATTGTGAGTTACAATCATTTGAAAACCAGTAAGAAGACGATACTTGGTGAAAGCAACCCTGACTTTCTTAACTCCTTCAACAAACACATGACCAATCTCACCAAGAACCTTGGGCCAACCATCCGATAACAAAGGTTTCGCATCCTTGCTTTTATCTTCCAAATACATTGCAATAATAACATTGTTTATGGACGAAGACATACTACTAGACTCATTAGAAATAGAAGAATCTTCCCTAGAGCTGGAGGAAGAGGCCACACGAGGAACATTTTGCAAGAAAATATCAACACTGGTCTTCTGTTTACTATTTGTGATGGATATAAGAGCTTGCAACGAAAAATCACAGTCAAGCGGGAAATCTTTCCCACTTTCTCGAAAGAAGAAAGTAATACCAAGAGGAGTAAACTGCTTCCATTCCCGTCAAACTTGTTCCTTAAACTCTTCAAGTATGATCTCAGTGTTAACACGCAGGGTAATAAAATATGAAAAGTATCGAACAACAACAATGCAACTAACAGCACCAGCGCAACTAACATAATCCATGACAACCTGAAAAATATCAAAACACACAATAACAATATCAAAATTTTAAAACGAAAGCAATTCACTCGGGGGCGTTGCCCCCTCGTGAGAAGTATATTCTATGCGGCAAGCTAAATATGAGTAAAAGATACAGACGATACAACTATTTACACATAAACATGTTACAGGACATATATATGTAACTTCAACTTACACATGCTTAAAATACAACAGGATACATATGTGTAACTTAAAGTTACACATCCTTAACAAAAAAAACATGTGCATCTTCCTCACACATGATTAAAAATACAAACAGGATATATGTTTGTAAACTAAAATTACACATGCTGCAACTAAAAAACATCTGCATCTTACTTAAACATGCTTAAAAATAGAACATGATATATATGTGTAACCTAAATTTACACATCATGTAACAAAAAAACAGCATGTCCAACAAATCAAATTGAAGTTGTTCTACTGAAACAAAATTGCTTCTTCATACTCCTCTCAGTATCAACAAAAAGTAAAACAACAAATTAAGCAGATCGGACATGAAAGAACAACAAATAATTCAAAAAAAAATTGAAAATAGATCTAAAATCAAAACAACATAAAATTCTTACCTAGATTTGTTGTTTTCTTACTTCTGAAATAATGTTCTTACTATTCCTCTTCTCGGTATCAACCAAACCTGTGTAAGAATCAACGAAAACATAATCAGTATCAAAACCAAATAAAAAAAGTGAAAAAACTAGATCGAAATGGTAACAATCAAAAATCAGTTGAGTTGAAACTAAAATGAAATAACAATTCGTACCTACGTTGATTTCTGTATTCCCAACTGTCTTCTTCCTCTTCTCAAACTCAACAAATTCGAAACAGAAAAAAAAATCAAAATCAGTAGAACATCTAAATTAAAAAATCGATTAGAAAACTAGTGAACAAAGCAACAGAAAATATAAATAGAACAAACCTATTTGTTGTTCATCAATGCACCTTCACAAATCTCGTCAGATCTGAAAACAGATGAATACAGCTCAATGAAATTGATAGAAAATTAACAATATGTTGTTCTTCTTCTCGTTTTCTTCCTATCAACCTAACGAACTTCAGTATGAAACTATCAAACACAAGAATTCGTCTGAAAAAATTCTCCAATTCTGTTTCTAAACGAGAGCGGAGATAAGAAGAGCTGAATTTGATTTGATTTTCAGTTTATGATAGGTATAAAACGTCTATAAATACTGAAGGTTAATTTCGGAATTTTATGATTTATTAAAAGATCCGCTAACGTCAGCAAATCCGGAAAAATTTAAATCCTGGCCCCAAAAATAAAATTTCTAGGCCTAGAAATATGAAAATTTGAAAGTATGGAGTAGAGGGTGGAAGAACCATTTTGTGGGGCTTGTAAATGTTGAACCCATATAGTAGGGGGATTCTAGTATTTTTCACTTTGGGTTTATGGCGGCTTGAGGGAGAGAGCTGGAGAGGATGGGAACTGGGAACTGGGAAGGAAGGAAAAAAAAATGAGGAAGAATTTAGGGTTTTTCACTATTTGTTTGGATCGGTCGGAGCCCTAGTTAGCAATTCGTGGTACGAGATACGTTTGATACGTGATACGTACGAGTATTATACAGATTCGTAAAAGTTAAATTCGGTCAAAAATTCGCTCAACGATTCGTGATTCGGCAGTAATACGAAACGACATACGTACGTGTATAATTAGATTTAGAGATATGCATTCGGCGTACGAAATTCGGCATATATTAACCTGTTAAAAAATCATTTTTAATATAATCTCTACTAAAATACTATAGTTTAATACTTGACATGAACTATACATATGATATGTGCATCAGAATCAGCAAATAACATGAACGCTGATGGTATTGGAATCAGATTAGTGTATGTAAAATTTTAAAAGTCAAAAATATAATAAATAATGGTTATTTAGTGATGTTGTGGCAAAGTATTATACAGGGCGTATGATTCGTTAATTCGTAAATACGCGTATAATTCGTTTTAAACTGGAAATTTGCGAATCTAAGTCGGAGTTTCAGTTATACGGTCGATACGTACGGATTCCGTCGACACGGACGTATTCGCGAATTATACTTGTATTATAAAGCTAATTAAAGGTCAAACCATGTATATCATTTTTCTAAAAGAAATGGGTCCTACTAGCACTTCTTTTCTTTCCCTGAAAAGACCAAAATGAGGTTGCACGGGCGTAGGCTGTCTATAGAGTACGCTTTGTTCCAGAAAATAAAGAACAACAAATTCCCCGAAGAAGGAGATTGGAAAAGCTCCTTTTGATAGTATTTGGAGTATGGCGTGTCATCCTTACGTATGGCAGCATGGGCCGTTCCAATCTTTCTCCGTGTCGTTTCAATTTTTTCCCCTGAAGGGGCGTGCTGACACAGAATATTTATGATTAAAAAAAAAAAAAAATCAATTCAACATATTTATGGAATAAAATAAAATAATTTATGTTTTTTGAATCTTTTATACTTTCATATATTTATTATAAAAAATCCAGAAAATAAAAACAACTACTATATTAATTTCGTACATTTTTGACTTCAATAAAAAAAATCAATTCAACATATTTACAGAATAAAATAATAAGATTTATATTTTTTGAATCTTTTATAAGGAAAAAAAATCCGGATGACAAAGAAAACTACTATATTAATTTCGGACATTTATGATTAAAATAAAAAAAAATCAATTCAACATATTTATGAAATAAAATAATACAATTTATATTTTTTTGTATTTGTTATACGGAAGAAAAAAAATCTAAAAATAACAAAGAAAAGAACGCGCTATTGGGGGATATAGCTAAAGGAAAAAAACTGGATCCAAATATCAAATCAGGGTCACCCCTTATCCAAATATATTTTTTAAAAATCCTAATCTACCCCTCACTAATCCTCATTAGTGTTTAATTATAATTAGTAAAAATATTAAGTATTTGTTAGAAGATTAGTGTGTGTTTTTATTTGTATTTGGGTGAGTGAGGTGAGAGTAGGAGGGAAAAAAATTTGGGAGGGAACTTTTTTTGGTGAAAATGGAGGATGATTGTGAAGAGAGAATTGTTGATGTTGAATCTTTAGCTCAACTACGACAAGGATCATATCTTGAATCTTCATCTAATGACCACAACTCACAATTGCAACTCTTTGTTGAGCCAACACCATTGAATGATGATTTTTACGAGCAAGGACAGTTATTTGAAGAACCTACACAAGAAAGTAAACTTGCACAACATACAAGCATCCCCAACACACATGTAAAGATGCTAAGAGGTTGAAAATTTGATTTTCTTTTTCTTTGAACCCACCATTTTTGCAGATGAAAAAACTCTGTGCCGGCATAGTAGTTGTATGAATACAATGCCGGAACCCTTTATACCGGCATAGTATTCATACTACGACTATGCCGGTAGCCCGACATCCCCCATTTTGAAACCAAAACCGGCATAGTATTCAACCAAAAAACTATGCCGGTACTGCATGAAAAACATACAGGAAGCAGTGCCGGCATGCTCGATAGAAATCTATCAATGCCGGTACTCAAGTGAAATTTTTTTCTTCAAGTTTCTGGATACTTACATTATGTGTCGGCATAGAAATTCAAGCAACATACAATGCCGGTAGCAGTACCGGCATGCTAGAGAATTGAATGGCTGTGCCGACAGTGGATTAAAAACCAGATTTTTTTTTCCAAAACGGACTGAAATTTAATTTTCTCGTAGCCCCTTCCGGACCCAGGCCACTTGGGTAAAATACAACTTTGGTACCAACATCGTATTCAACCTAAATTATATGTCGGTATTGATAACAAATTCCAAGGGTTTTCCTGTGTACTTAAAGTGGACTGCCGGCATACACGAATAAATTCAAATCAATGCCGTGACATACTACCGGCATTGAAGTCAACCTAAAATCAATGCCGGGACAGAACATTCATTTTCAGGTGATTCTGTAACTCAATACCGGCATAGCATTCATACTAAAATCATCGCCGTAACTAAATGTCGGCATTGTATTCATTATAAATCGATTCAAACACTTATAAAAAAAACTTCAATATCACTTACCTTTTCACGGAAGCCATGTTTACGAGAAGTTGATCGTCCGAAGCCTTTTTTTCTTCTTCTTCTTGTTCTTGATCAATCAAAGAAAGCCTTTGTTCTAATTTTTGTTGAGCAATCGATTTTGGCTTCGATTGGGCATCCGATTTTTTTCTTGAAGGCATGGTTATGATTCGGGTAGGTTAATCGAAGAAGAAATTTTCGAATCATTGTCGACGAAGAACGGATGAAGAACGATGAAGAAGATGGAAGAAAAAAAAATTCAAAACCTAAACCTAATGAGTGCTGGAATTGATGGTGTAAATGGGGGATAATTGATTTGGTTTTTAATTAACCAGAGGGTATTTTAGTATTTTCATACCCAAAAGTCACCCCTTAGCAGACACTATGGGTTGGGGGAAGTAATCTATATCCCCCAATTGCGCGTTCAAAGAAAACTTCTATATTAATTTCAGAAATTTATGATTAAAAATAAAATAAAATAAAAAATCAATTCAATTATTTATTATAAAAAATCTAGAAAATAAAAAAAAACTAGTAAATTAATTTCGGACATTTATGACTGTAATAAAAAAAATCAATTCAACATATTTATGAAATAAAATAATAAGATTTATATTTTTGAATCTTTTATAAGGAAAAAAATCTAGAAATGACTATATTAATTTTTATTATTAATAATAAACATCTAAAAATCCAGACATGTTTATGAGTTAAAAAATGAAAAACAAATCCAAGCATATTCATAAATCTGATAATATAAGATAATTTCAAAGATTTTCAATGGGGCAAAAATATATTTAAATTAATATTAATATGGTCTTAAAAATGGTATGCAACTATATTAATTTCAGAAATTTATGATTAAAATAAAATAAAATAAAAATCAATTCAATTATTTATTATAAAAGATCTAAAAAATTAAAAAAACTACTAAATTAATTTCGTACATTTATGACTGTAATAAAAAAAAATCAATTCAACATATTTATGAAATAAAATAATAAGATTTATATTTTTGAATCTTTTATAAGGAAAAATAATCTAGAAATGACTATATTAATTTTTAGTATTAATAATAAACATCTAGAAAATTCAAACATGTTTATGCGTTAAAAACTGGAAAAAAATCCAAACATATTCATAAATCTGATATAAAAAAATTCAATGATTTTATCCATTTCAATTGGGCAAACAAATATTTAAATTAATATTAATATGGCCTTAAAAATGGGATTCCTTTAATATACACATGGATATTTGGGGAAAAAGTATCAATATGCATATACTTTCTTTAATAATACTACTATGAAGTTGTCGCTACTATGATTATTAAAAATCTTTTAATTAATACTAATATGTTGTTAATAAATTATGAAAATAATTTGCCTAATTTTCTTCCTTTAAGATATTGATTGATATTGCTTCTTAATAAAAGTAATTTCTGGTGACTGAATATAAATAATTCAAGCGAAAGGCAAACCTCATTGTTTGCACGTTACTTTTCTTTTCGGTTTTTTTTCTTCCTTTTATTTTTCGGTTTCTTAGGATTTTGTTGTCTAATCTATTTTTATTGTTTGTTTTGCATATAATCAATAGGTTGCGGTGATGGAAGGTCAATATTAATCTTTTATTGGTGGTGTGTTTATGGGTTTGATCTTTCCAGAAAAATCATATTTAGTTTGGAAAGGTGGTTCAGGAAGTCGACATCTCATCAAAAGTGTTTGTTTGAAAAGGTGAAATTTAAGTACCAATTTCTCTATTTAGGTCTCAATTCGGTTTCTGCTAAGGTTATGGTTTGTTTGTTGATGGTGCGAGAACAATTCCAGAATAATTTCATTAGAATGAGGTAAGCATGATTATTTGTGGGTGCATTTTACACATAGAAATTGTTATTAGTTATTTTCTGCGGGGTTGATGAGATGCCTACAAACAATTATGTTGAGAGCATGCAACTGATATGGTGAAGTAATTTTTATTAAAATTTGTGGAGGAAAATGGTGGTGTGCAATAACGGGGTTTAGCTTATGAAGATGTGATGTAAGGTTGTTTATTTTGTTTTCCACATTTTCTGTTTTATTATGATGATAAAATATGTATAACAAAAGTAGAAGTTTAATCGTTTTGTTGTTATTTTTTTTGTAATATTGTTCACAATATGATATTTTGAGTTCACACAAATGTTTAGTTCATTGGGATTATTTGTTCATAATGGTTATTGCAGTTCACGTGTTCATAATCTAAAAATGATAAATTTTGGAAAGGAGGACAACGGACAACCTATTCATTATTGCATTAGGTGTAAAAAGATGTTTTCTCATATTAGAGGAGGAAGGATGGAAATGTTAGTAGTTTAAATTAGATAACTCTCTGTTAGAATCAACATAATTAACCAAAATGTTGGCGATTTTAGACTTTATGTAACTGTTAGCTTAATTTCTTTAAAATTAATAATTTACACCTATATTATATTTATGGAAAGATTTATTTTTTGAAGCATTTATGGAACGATGCATACATATTAATGATATAATCTTTTTCAACAGTTGTAATTATATATGAAAATAAATTTTAAATTAGTGTTTATAAAACTCAAAATATCTAAAAAAATCTTAGAGAAAAAAAATCTTTAGAGGTCTACTTATGGTAAAATAATCCCAAACGGCTAGCTTAAATATTTAGTATGTTAAAAATAATCTTTTTCTTACCCTGTATTTTCGAATTAATTTAGGGAAGAAAAATCTTTCCATTACTTTTTTATATTTTGTTGCCACACAAAGCAATTTAATTCCATTTCATTTCTCAATTCTCATTGTTTTTTTTTTGTAACCGAGTCTCAAAGGTTTATATTAAGGACACATGCATGTAGTAGTGAATATATTATTATAAACCAGGATGATACTGGCCCCGTCCATCATTTTCAATTCTATGTAGGGGTAAAAGGATAAATTTTAATATGAAATAGGAATAAGGATGGATGTAAATCCCAAACAACATTGTTAAGTTATTGTCCTAAGAGCATTCTACTCTCTATTGGCTTTCCTTTATAAATTTTTCTAGATATTTTGGATGGGGTTCTGCTAGATTATTGAATTATAGTTTTTTGTGAAACCTATTCTTATTATTCTTTTTCTTTCTCGAACAGGATATATGCATGAAATTCCTTTGTTTAATAGACCATGTTGTAACGGCACTCCGTTAACTTGACCTACGGTTGATGTAAAAAAAAATGTCCCTTTAATCATTCAATTCCAAGAGAGTTTTATGTTTTGTTTCAAGCCACGTACATAATAAAATTAGCTATATACATCACTAAACATCCAGGAACCAAATTATTTAATTAACCAATTTAGATTCTCTTTGCCAATAAAGGTACTCCAATCATTAATTAGTGGAAAATCCTTGCGGTTAAAGTAACAATCACGAGTATTCAAACAGAGTCTTGGTGGGATGTTAGTTCATTGCTTGATTACAACTTATTTGACGGAAGCATTTCATCTGTTTTGTACTATCTTGAATTGGAAAACTATTTTATGTTATACCGTGTGTTCTTTTTAATGTCTCTAATATCATATACTAATACTAATATTTGAGTGTGATTTTTCATTTAACTACAAGGAGGTGGTGCCTGGGTTGTTGACCGCTTGATTCTTAACACAAGTATATGATTTCTGAAGAAAGATATATCAATGCAATTTCTTGATTACATCATCTTCGACGGGAAACACTTTATATTCTTTTCACTATTTAGGGTCGAAAATATAATTTATATTATTATCGATTTTTTGGTATCACTAATATCAGATATCCATACAACTATACAATGAGTGTGACTTTTCATTCAACTATAGGGACTTGGATCCCGGAGGAGAACTTGAGTTGGCCTTTTGATTCCTAATGCAAGTATATGATTCTTAAAAATATAGATCGGTGAATTTCCTTGAATACACTATCTTCGACAGGAAGCAATTCATATATATGCTTTGGAATATTTTGGGTTGAAAATCTATTTTATATTAATAATAAATACAATTTTGACTAGTAGGAGTCATAAATAGGGAAAACAATGATGAGAATTCATAACCAATATAATTTAGATTCCATTTTCCAATAAAAATACTCCAATTATTAGTAGGCGATCCTTGCGGTTAAAAGAACAATCACGGGTATCCAAATGGGGTCATAGCGAGATATTAGTGCATTTCCTTGATTACAACTTCTTTGAATGGAACCTTCATCTATTTTGCACTATTTAGAATTTGCAAGCTATATTTATGTTATATATCGTGTGTTCTTTTAATGTCTCTAATATCAGGTATTGATACAACAATATAATGAGTGTGATTTTTCATTTAACTATACGGACTTGGAGTCTGAAAGAGAACTTGAGTTGGCTGCTTGATTCCTAACACAAGCTTAAGATTCTTAATAAATATATATCAGTGCATTTTCTTGATTACTTCTTTGACGGGAAGCACTCTACATGCTTTACGATATTTAGGGTTAGCAATATATTTTATATTAAGACCGTGTTATTTTTATTGTCTCTAAATGTAAGATATCAGTACAACTATATAATATCTGTGATTTTTCATTCAAGTACAAGAAGTTGGAGCCGGGAAAAACAATTGAGTTACCCACTTGATTTTTTATGCAAGTATACGATTTATGAAGAAAAATATATATGTGTGTTTCCTTATTTACATTTTTTTTATGGGAAGCACTTTGTATGCTTTGCGTTATTTAGAGCTGGCAATCTATTTTATATTAATATCATGATTTTTATAATGTCTCTAATATCACATATTGATGCCTATATAATGACTAATGATATTTCCTTGATTACTTCTTTGACGGGAAGCACTTTGTATGCTTTGGACTATTTAGGGTTGGCAATCTGTTTTATATTAATATCATGTTATTTTTAGTGTCTTTGATGTTAGATATCAACACAACTACATAATATGTGTGATTTTTCATTCAACTACAAGAACTACAAGAAGTTGGACCCTAGAAAAAAAGTTGAGTTACCCGCTTTAATTTTAATATATGCAAGCATATGATTTCCGAAAAAAAAATGTACGTTTCCTTAGTTACATTTTCTTTGATGAGAAGCACTTCATATGCTTTGCCCTATTTAGAGTTGACCATTTATTTTATATTAATATCATAATTTTTTAGTGTCTCTAACTTCATATATTGATGCCTATATAACGGTGTTTGAGGGTGAAAATGGTTTCTGCTAATTTCGGTAATTTCGGGTGTGTGGGTGAGAAATAAATTTAAACCCTAAACAATGTACTGCAAGGGAGTACTTTAGATTTGAGAGATCAATCAGTACAAATCCATCCTAAACCAGGAAATGGCCATTCCGTACTTTCTTCGGTCACAATGTGAAGGAGAAGGGTTGGTTTTGGGGAGGGAAGCGAAGAAAGTGTTGATACCAAAATAGTTGATTTTGGAAGAGTAGTTGTTTTACGACTTGTATCAGAAAGTGGGAAGCTAACAGATGGAAAGCTAGCAAATATTTTCTGAGTGTTGTATGCTCCTGACCTGAACTTGTTTTTCGGTGGAAATAGGTAATTCCTATTTATACAATTCGAAGTGAAACGTACTCTGGTCTCATTAAGAAATGGAAACGGATGAGTAAATAGGAGGAGGTGGTAACCGGTAACGCCTGGAATTGATGTTCCATTAGAGAAAGCGTTTCACCATTACTCCCTGTATTTACTAACCGCTTCATCCTTATGACACTCTCTAATAACGGGCATAGTGTACGTCGCATGCTGTATACCGCCAAACCAATACCCAATGAGCATCCCCCAGTTTCTGACATGCATTGATGTCTCGAATGTTTTCGTGGAAAACATGTAGCACGTTTGTTGTTGTCTGGCAAGTTGAGCTTGGGAGACTTTCTTGGTGACCTTCGACGGTCGATATTTTGCATCTTAAGAGGAATAGTAGCCATTGATTACTGCAATCCTTTGTTTGGTAGCCATTGGCATGAAAGCATGATCAATATTGCTTTAATATGGCCTAGTTTAGGCGCGGTCAAAATTTAGGGTTTTGGCTTTGTTTAGGAGCGACCAAACTAGGGCCAAAGGTTTCCATGCGTTAGCTGGTAACCTTGGACGGCTAAGACCTGCACCTTAGATGAAAAAGTGGTCGTTAATTATTGCAGGCCTTCATTTTGGCAGACGTAAAGGGAAGCCCGGCATGGTATGGGTTAGGTGCGGTAAGGTGGTTGGCATGGCATGCCATTGGCACATGTGGCATGGTCGGAAGGCCTTGGCGCGGTTTAGGCAAGGCCAAAACTAGGGTTTTGGCATTAGGCCAAAGGTTACTATGTTGGTTGGCGACCTTGGACGGCTAAGATTTTCATCTTAGATGGAAAGATGGCCGTTGATTGTTGCAGGCCTTCGTTTGGTAGCCAGCGGGATGAAAGCATGGACGGCATGGATTTAACGTGGAGTGGATCCACTGGCAGTGTGCGGCTGGGAAGGGAAGCGCTTGTGGCTTTATCTAAATTAGGTTTTGGTATGCTGAAATCCTAATTAGAGCCCTTTACAGGAATCGATGTAGAATTCTCATACGGACTCGGATTTTGATGGTCCGCCCCTCCATTTTGTATGGAAAATAATTTCCTATCTCCCTACGCGATAATGTTTAGGTTTTGAGCTCATTCGGGAGGTGAAAACAGCCCTAAAGTAAAATTTAGGAAGATTTCAAGAGGGAGGTTGGTAGCCAGCGGCATGGTGGCATGGCCGACATGGCTTTGGCGTGGCCAAAACTAGGGTTTTGGTAAAAAGGTTACCATGGGTTGTTTGGCGACCTTGGACGGCTAGGATTTACATCTAGGATTGAAGGGTGGTCGTTGATTGTCGCACGCCTTCGTTTTGGTAGCCGCATAGGGAAGGTCGGCATGGTATGGGTGAGGCGCAGTAAGGTGGCTGGAATGGCATGCCATTGGCACATGTGGCATGGTCGGCATGCCTTGGCGCGGTTTAGTCATGGTCAAAGGTTACCATGCGTTGGATGACGACCTTGGACAGCTAAGATTTTCATCTTAGATGGAATGATGGTCGTTGATTGTTTCAGGCCTTTATTTTGGTATCTGCATGGGGAAGGCCAGTATGGTATGGCGCGGCAAGGTGGCTGGCATGCCATTGGCACATGTGGCGTGGCATGTCTTGGTGTGGCCAAAACTAGGGTTTTGGGCCAAAGGTTACCATGTGTTGTTTAGCGACCTTGGATGGCTAGGATTTTCATCTAGGATGGAAGGGTGCCAGTTGATCGTCGTACGCCTTCGTTTTGGTAGCCGCATGGGGAAGGCCGACATGGTATGGCCAAGGCAAGGTGTGGTTGGCTTGGCATGGTAGGGCCATGGGTTTGACATTCCATTGGCGCATGGTGCGGCTAGCATGGTTAGGGACAAGTAAATGTGCGATTTGGATTTGCATGGTGGGGTCAGGGGTCTGGCATGTCATTGGCACATGGTGCGGCTAACATCAAGGCAATGTGCGGTTTGGCTTGGCATGGTAGGGCCAAGGGTTTGGCATGTCATTGGCACATGGTGCGGCTAGCATGGTTAGGGCCAAGGCAAGGTGCGGTTGGCTTGGCATGGTGGGGCCAATGGTTTGGCATGCCATTGGCACATGGTGTGGCTAGCATGGTTGGCATGCCTTGGTGCAGTAGATGTGGCTGGCATGGTTTGTCATTGGTACAATGGTGTGGATAGCATGGTTGGCATGCCTTGGCGCAGTAGATGTAGCTGGCATGGTTTGCCATTGGAAAAGTGGTGCGGCTAACATGGTTGGCATGCCTTGGCTCGGTAGATGTGGTTGGCACGGTTTGACATTGGCACAGTGGTGCGGCTAGCATGCATTGGCGCGATAGATGTGGATGGCATGATTTTCCAGTGGCAAAGTAGTGCGGCTAGCATGGTTGGCATGCCTTGGCGCGGTAGATATGGCTGGCATGACATGCCATTGGCACATGTGGTGTGGGAATTAGGGTTTGTCCTATCGAAACCCTAACAAGTATTAAAAAAAGGTACCCTGGTAATTTTATCGCAGACATATTAAAGTGTTTAATAAATGCACTCAGTGGAGACATTATTTACTCAAATTCTGTGACTTCACTGTCTGACTAGGATTTTACGATTTTAACCCTAATCTAAAAACCACCATCAACAAACGGTTAATGATATTGTGATATAGAATAAGAGAAGAAGAAGGCACAAAGTAAAGGGGAAAATGGAGAGAGAAATTCTATTAATGTGTGTGGAATACAGAGTTCAAGTCTTTATTTATATTGATAGAGGACTTGGTGCCCAAGGTATGTAAATCCTAATCTTAGACACAAAGGGCATCTTATTAATTAAACTTTTGGTTTATAACACTCCCCCTAAAAACCACTATTCCTAAGTCATTACAAATATACCAGGAAAACTCAAAAGAGAAAAACCTGAAATTGCAGAAGCACGTAAAGACTTGAAACAATGTTGGACACGCAAATGTTACCTCGTTAAAACCTTGACAAGGAAAACCCAGTGGGACAAAACCTTGACAAAGGAAAAAGAGTACAACACGATAAGTCCATTAAATACACCTTTGATGATGGCACTCCCCCTGATGAGTACTTCAGTAAAATATTGGCTTGCAAATATTTGAGTCGCAACTTACTAATTTGATGAACGTATTTCTTGAATGAAGAAGATTATGTTCTTTCGTGAAGAAAATTGCAACTTGATTAAGTCTTCTTTTGTGTAAGTCTTCTAACAGTAATTTTCTAGAGTCTCCATGCTTCTTTAAACACATTGACAACTTGTGTCTTGGTTTGCTGGATTCTCGGAGATGATTTTCAGAGATAGTTGGTGTAGTTTCTTCATCAAAATACCAAGATACAGATACATTAGTGTAAATGAACAAAACTATATTTAATAACACACTGTATGGGGTTCATAAACACATCCAAATTTTTAGGAGATGGTTATGTTGATTTGATCTAACAAAATGACCTAGTGAATGGTGGGAATCCATCAAATAACAAAAATTGATACAACTCCCCCTTGGATGACCAACATGTTGAAATAAATTGCCTCACTAAAACCATGCCAGTAAAACCCAATGGGAAAAAATATGGACGAAGGAAAAAGAGCACAAATATCAACATTAAAAGAAATTTAAACGTCAAAGATGTTGCCTTGCTAAAACCTTGCCAGGAAAACCACAAGGGACAAAACCTAAAATGAAGGGAAAAGAGTACAACTTTTGACGTATTTATCGATGCTAACCCAACTATATGAGTTTTTCAAAAAATAAGCATCAAAAGAATAACTCTAGTCTATATTAAAGAAGAGTTAATGCTAGCTAGCATAATTCTAACTGCATATTTAAGAAAGAAAGATAGAAATAAAATAGAATTTATGCTGCTAAAGCGTGGATTTTTGTGTTTTTAAGGGCTTCTCAAGAGACTTATACAAAATAAAATCATCAATTATTTAATCATGATTCTTGGTTTGTACCAAATTTCTAAAAACACATATAAGATTGTTCAACCTGACATAATCAAGTCAGGTGGCTGCCTGAATATGTTACCAACTTCATTTCTTGTGTAAATGAAATACGAGTCCTTCAAGGACTACCACGCTAAAAACATCTTACACGGAGAACAAAAAATTTATTAAAAAAAAATAGACCCTCAAATCGTTTTTACAACGAACATATTTCTCATATAACTGTACATGGTGGATTTTCGACAAAGGCTAAAATCGTAAACCCATAATTATATGTATTCCTGATCCAGGAATCAGATGAATATTGAGGCTCATGTCTCTTATCGAAAGCATGAAAGCTCATGCCATAAGAATCTCTGAATGAGAATATTGTCTCTCAGAGTACATGTAGATGTGTATTCTCTCAGCTGAGGCAACATCATATCTTATGAATATTGAGCAATTTTAGTAACTACTTTTATATAGAATCGAAAGATTAGACGGTTCCTAGACAGCTTGCCTGCTAGTATAAAGCAACAACGTCTTTAGGACGATGTTTTCCCTGACTATATAAAAGAAATATAATGCTTCAACAAGCTCATATCATGTAATTCATGAATAATTAATGCTCCTAGACGATCGTATTAGTATAGAGCCATCAATTAATTATTCGGGAAATCAATGGATTCATTAACTGAACATCTGGAAAATATTCAATATTTTTCATAATATTTCGTTACTTCAATTTATGGTTCTTCCCAGCAGAATTCCATGGGTTAGTAATAAATATTCAACACACGGGCATCTGATGTACCTTCGAGTAAGCCCCGGCCAAAATGGTGCAGATGCACTCGACAATGATGCATTAACAAGCACCTGAATGCACGAATGAGTATTTCAAAATACGATGAGACGATGAACCTATGCAAAATAGGAAGAAAATGATAAATAATAAAATATCAGTCAAGGCGCTAGGGGACTAGACCCACCGGCCGGCCAATCGTGTCATGGCCAGTCCCACGCCCAGTTTTATATTTTATCATATTTTTATCTATTTTCTTTGATCTCATGAAAATTCCTTCATTTGAACAAATATCCTTTGTTTTAAAGAAACTCCTCGGTTTCATGGTGTTTCCTTCGCATCAAGGAAATAATATAAAATTGGGAAAGGTTTCACGGGACTGTGTCTGCTAGCCGTCCGGCTATGCCCTAGTCACATCCGGTCCCACACCTCTCAATTCCTCAATATTTTATTATTTCCCTAATTTCATGAAAACTCCTTAATTTCATGATATTTCTTTGATCCCATGAAAAATAATATAAAATTAGGGAAACCCGTGGGACCGGTCCCTAGCCGGCCGGTCACGCCCAAGCTGGCCCCACACGCCCTATTTTATTATTATTATATTTTATGTTTCCTTAATCCCATGAAATTCCTTGATTTCATGATTTTTCTTCAAATTAGGAAAATTCCTTTTAAATCATGAAATAATACATAAAATTAGGGAAAACTCTCACGGGACCGGGCCCTAGCCGGCCCACCATACCCAAGCCGGTCCCACACATCCCTTATTTTATTATTATTATTTTTTATGTTTTCCTCATATCATGGAAACTCCTTGATTTCAACAAAACTCTTTGGTTTCAACAAACTCCTTGGTTTTATGATATTTCCCTCAAATCATGAAAAATTATTAGAAAAATAAGAAAAATGACGTGGGACCGGGCTCCTTGGCCGGCCGGCCATGCCTTGGTCATATCCGGTCCCACACTTCATGATTCTCTCATTTTTTTTTATTATTTTCCTTCATCTCATGAAGGTTTTTGACGGTTTCAGCAAAAATCCTTGATTTCTTCATATTTTCTCAAATGATTGCTCAAACACACATCTGAAAATATCAAAATTCTCAGAACTGATATACGAACACTTTGGTGACATGACCGTGTTACCTTGACCGACCAAGGTTGGCTCTTTGGCTCGCAAGCAGCCGGTCCCGCGTATTTTCACAATTTGACCTAATTTGCGCAATTGCACGTATTAGGTCCAAAACGCTTCCAAACAATTTGGGACTTCATGGAACTATCATTATATGATCCCGTGACCACCCAGGGCCGGTTTAATGACCCATTGGTCGGTCCCTCATCTCTTCATAATTAATTAGGTTTTATCACCTAAGGCTCAGACGAACATTATTTTTAATAAATGACTAAACCAGCATTTAATCATCCTTTGATCAACAAGTCTTCGAGAGACCTTAATAATTGCTCATGTGAGCATCGGGGCACTACATGGTCGATCCATGGTCCTATGTAGTCGGTCCCTCCTTCATTCTGTGATTTATTTTCAATAAATCATCAATTGATCAACTTAGGTTTTTTTGAGTCCAGGGTTCATAATTCCATATTCAAACGCTAATAATTTTACGTTGATCTCATGACCAAAATTTTATTAATTATACTTGGTTTAGTTGCCAATATTCTGATTTAATACTTTATTTTGGTCACGCTACCAATTTTTCATCAAACGAGCAATATTTGCTCAAACCAAGGAATATTGGTTCAACTATCAATATTCAACAATTCATCAAATGAGCAACATTTGCTCAAATCAACAATATTTGTTCGCATTGAAATATTGATTCAACTATCAATATTCAATTTTTCATCAAACAAGCAATATTTTCTCAGATGAGCAATATTGGTTCAACTATCAATATTCAACAATTCATCAAATGAGCAACATTCACTCAAATCAACAATATTTGTTCGCATTGAAATATTGATTCAACTATCAATATTCAGTAACTCATCAGACGAGCAATACTTGCTCAAATCAAGGAATATTGGTTCAACTATCAATATTCAACAATTCATCGAATGAGCAATATTTGCTCGTGATAACTATCAATGATTATTCACATATTATATCTCTGTCTCAACAGACATGTTCAATTCATGAGTATCAGAACATTCTAAATCATGTTCGACTCAACAATATAAGGACTCATCGTCCAATGAAGTCATGAAGTCAATAACTGACTAACTAAATACACATCTGCCTTGCAGACTCCACAATCACACGAGACATCAATCGTGTTACATGGGGGATATTAACTAGGTTTTTGGTCTGGCGGTCTACGGCACGTGTGTTCATACACACGATGAGAAAGTGAGCAAGTCGTCCAATAAGTTGGAGGAGTTAACAAAGTAGTGGATGGAAAATCAACCGAGTCTCCTCATGTTGAGCAACTAGTTTTAACACGATTTTCACTTCCCCATTCTTTGATTCCATCAACTGTCACACTTCATGGGATCATGGTGTTTACAATTCTAGCAATATAAATAAGTCTCTGAATCATGATTGAAACAAGGACAATTTCACGTCAAACAGACAACACGAGATTAACAATCCAACTCTCAACAGAGCAAATTCAATCATTCATAACTTATCTTATTTTTAGAATACACAACACACCTACAATCTTCGATCACCATTGATCTCACACATTTATCAGCTTCCCTCATACAGATCGAATCATCCTTTCTTGTGACCAAATTTACTATGGAACGGCCATTGTCTTGGTTTATGCCGTAGTACTATAGATTGATATCTCGAATTCAAAGCACTCCCTTCTTGAAGTGCATCTGTGTGAGGTTAAACATTTCGATCGGTTCAAAGAGTCTCTTTTGCACGGTCGTCTCCTCAATTCCGTAAAAACCATCAAATCGTTTTTCCCCATCTACAGATTGGCGACCACAATGGGAGATCATTCGCTCGGTTGCAATTTCAATTATCACAAAGATGGTCGGTCTTAGGTCTGGTTCAGTTACCAACCCGGATTCAACACCCGAGTCTAATATTGCAAGCTCCAGTGGTACTACCAACACTCCTTAGGCGCAACCTGCCACTACCACTCCTCAGGCGCAACCTGCCACTACAACTCGTCAGGCGTAGCCTGCTACTACTACTCCTCCGAGCGTCGGTGCCAGCATTGGGACCATCAATCACTACACCAAAACCAGGATTTTGTAACAGTGCAACTTGTCACAGTTTATTTTTCAGTCACAGATAAACCTGTGATAAGTCCTGCAACAGTTATAGCTGTTATAAAATTTTATATTCGTGATAATAATTAGGAATATTAAATTCTTTTTATTAGTCACAATAATATTTGTTGACAATTTTACAGACAATCACAATTATAATTCAAAGTAATGATTCCACCCAAATATTTCACCACATCTATAACAACCCAAAATTATAACACTTTGAATTTTACTTGTCACTAATTTTCCCACATTTGTACAAACTAACAATTATATTTCATTGTTATAAATCAAAGTACATTTTTATTTTTAATTTTAATTTTCTTAATATAAAAGGATGCCACACATGGCTTTTATTGAAAAGCAAATAAGAGTATTTATACATGAATGGGTGGGAGTCGGACCACAATCTGTGCACCAACACCCTTTTGGATAGCCAAACCTATCCTATGAAAAAGCAAACCCCCTACTTTGTTGTTAGCATCATAGTTGGTTAAACAATTTTCTTAATATTATAATTATAATTATTTATTTTTTTTACCGAATCATTAACTTGTATATATCTCATAGGATCTACATTCTACAAGAAGTTTCAAAGTTTACTGGAAAATGTTCTGTAAATTGGTAATATAACAAACTTAAAAGCAATCACGAGTTATTACATAGCAGGCAAGCGAGCAACAAGCTGCGCCGCAAGCCCTTTTTGAATAGCAAACCCTATCCTCTTAAACACAAACTCTCTCGAATCGGGAGTCATGACATTACTGTGCATGACTCTTTGAACTCTCGCTAGGAGTCCAACCGCCTCCGGCGCTAAATACCCAAAAGTGTCAAAGGCAAAGGGAATAAAAGCATGTCCATTATCAATACATGCCTTTTCATGCTTCGTTATCTTATCCGAGGCGGACTTTCAAAGTCTGTGTCCAACAATGAAAGAGCCTTGCCCAATGCCTACTAATGGAGAAACCCCGGTAAGATCAACACACGTATGTTTTCCGTTGGCCCACCCAAAAATAAGAACATCTGCTGGCCTGAGTGTTGATCTCCCTTCAAGAGGATCCGTTAAAAAGTTGACCGGCGCCTCTTTCTTTGCTGAAATACCAGCCCTCCATAATACATCATATTATAAAACAAAATCAAGACCAAGTCAACCAGTCATGACTTTATTGAAATTTGACTTTGACATATCTGTTTTTTTCGAAGACGGTGAAAATTACCAGACTATCCTTATCGGAATAAGTGCAACAAAAATTCTGAATATTGTGAAAATTACCATACTACCCTTATCGGAAATAAGTAAAGTAAATATTACAGAATGTTAAAATGACCATATTACCCTTAATGGAAAAAAGTGCAACAAAATATTATGCAGACTGTGAAAATGACCAGACTACCCTTATCAGAAATAAGTGAAGTAAATATTACAGACTATGAAAATGACCATATTACCCTTATAAGAAATAAGTAAAGTAAATATTACAGACTATGAAAATGACCATTTTACCCTTACTAGAAATAAGTGCAATAAATATTATAGAGACTGTGAAAATGACCAGACTACCCTTATCGGAAATAAGTAAAGGAAATATTACACATTTTGAAAACGACGGTATTACCCTTACTGAGAAATGACCATATTACCCTTACTAGAAATAAGTGCAATAAATATCATGGAGACTATGAAAATGACTATATTACCCTTACTAGAAATAAGTGCAATAAATATCATGAAAATGACCAAACTACCCTTATCAAAAATAAGTAAAGTAAATATTACATACTATGAAAATGACTATTTTACCCTTACTGGAAATAAGTTTAATAAATATTCTGGAGACTATGAAAATGACCAGATTACCCTTATCAGAAATAAGTAAAGTAAATATTACATACTGTCAAAATGACCATATTACCTTACTGGAAATAAATGCAATAAATATCATGGAAACTATGAAAATGATCAAACTACCCTTATCAAAAATAAGTAAAGTAAATATTACAGACTGAAAATGACCATATTACTCTTACTGGAAATAACTGCAATAATTATCATGGAGACTATGAAAATTACCAAATACACTTATCAAAATTTAAGTAAAGTAATTATTATAGACAATGAAAATGACCATTTTACCCTTAATGGAAACATATGCAATAAATATTATGCAGACTGCGAAAATGACCAGACTACCCTTATTGGAAATAAGTAAAGTAAATATTACAGACTGTAAAAATGACCATATTACCCTTATTGGAAATTAGTGCAATAAATATTATTGAGAGTGTGAAAATGACCAGACTACCCTTATTAAAAATAAGTAAACTTGATATTTCAGACTGTGTAAATGACCATATTACCCTTACTAGAAATTAAAGCAATAAACATCATGGAGACTATAAAATGACCAAACTTCCCTTATCAAAAATAAGTCAAGTAAATATTATAGTTTGTGAAAATGACCATTGTACCCTTACTAGAAATAAAGTTAATAAATATTATGGAGACTGTGAAAATGACCAAACTACCCTTAATAAAAATAAGTAAAGTAAATATTATAGACTATGAAAATTACCATATTACCCTTAATGGAAATTAGTGCAATAAATATTATGGAGACTGTGAAAATGACCAGGCTATCCTTATTGGAAATAAGTAAAGTAAATATTACAAACTGTGAAAATAACCATATTACCCTTAATGGAAATTAGTGCAATACTGTGAAAATGACCAGACTACCCTTATTAAAAATAAGTAAAGTTAATATTTCAGACTATCAAAATGACCATATTACCCTTATTAGAAATTATTGCAACAAATATCATGGAGACTATAAAAATGACTGAACTGCCCTTATCAAAAATAAGTAAAGTAAACATTATGGAGACTGTGAAAATGAACAGACTACCCTAATCGGAAATAAGTAAAGTAAATATTACAAACTGTGAAAAATGACCATATTACCCTTAATGAAAATTAGTGCAATAAATATTATGGAGACTGTGAAAATGACTAGACTATCCTTATCGTAAATAAGTAAAGTAAATATTATATATTGTGAAAATGACCATATTACCCTTATTGGAAATTACTACAGTAAATATTATGTAGACTGTGAAAATGCCCATTTTACCCTAAAATATTTACTTAAAATGGTCACTATGATATTTATTGCACTAATTTCTAGTAAGGGTAATTTGATCATTTTCACTGTCAGTGATATTTACTTTACTTATTTTCGATTAGTGTAGTCTGGTCATTTTCACAGTCTCCATAACATTTATTGCACTTATTTCCCCTAAGGGTAAAATGGTCATTTTCACAGACTGTAATATTTACTTTACTCATATCTGAAAAGGGTGGTCTGGTCATTTTCACAGTTTCCGTAATATTTATTGCACTTAATTCCAGTAAGGGTAGTATGGTCATTTTCACTGTCTGTAATATTTTACTTATTTCGGATAAGGATAGTCTGGTCATTTTGACAGTCTCCATAATATTTATTGCACTTTTATCCAATAAGGGTAAAATAGTCATTTTCACATTCTGTAATATTTACTTTACTTATTTTGATAAGGGTAGTCTAGTCATTTTCACAGTCTCCGTAATATTTATTTCACTAATTTTCAGTAAGGGTAGTATGGTCATTTTCACCGTCTGTGTGATATTTATTGCACTCATTTCCAATAAGGGTAGTTTGGTCATTTTGACAGTCTCCATAATATTTATTTCACTTATTTCCATTAAGGGTAAGATAGTCATTTTAAAAGTCTGTAATATTTACTTTACTTATTTTTGTTAAGGGAAATCTGGTCATTTTCACAGTCTCCATAATATTTATTTACTAATATCCAGTAAGGGTAGTATAGTCATTTTCACCGCATGTGTGATATTTACTGCACTTATTTCTAATAAGGGTAGTTTTGTCATTTTGACAGTCTCCATAATATTTATTGCATTTACTTCCGGTAAGGGTAATATAGTCATTTTCACAGTCTATAATATTTACTTTACTTATTTTTGAAAAGGGTAGTTTGGTCATTTTCACTGTCTCTGTGATATTTATTAACTTATTTCTAGTAAGGGTAATATGGTCATTTTCACAATCTGTAATATTTCCTTTACTTATTTCCGATAAGGGTAGTATGGTCATTTTAAATGTATCCATGATATTTATTACACTAATTCCTATTAAGGGTAATATGGTCATTTTTACTGTCTGTGTGATATTTATTGCACTTATTTCCAGTAAGGGTAATATGGTCATTTTCACAATCTGTAATATTTATTTTGCTTATTTTCGATAAGGGTAGTATGGTCATTTTCACTATCTCCATGATATTTTTTGCACTAATTTCTAGTAAGGGTAATATGGTCATTTTCACGGTTTGTACTATTTACTTTACTTATATCCGATAAGGGTAATATGGTCATTTTCAATGTTTGTACTATTTATTTTACTTATATCCGATAAGGGTAATATGGTCATTTTCACTATTTAATTTGAACTTGTGATGTTCGGATCTGATATATTTTATCTTAAGTTCACCCAAACGTGAAACTCAGGTCAAACTCTAGTAATATTTGAACTCAGGATGTTCAATTCTGATATATTTTGTCTGCAGTTCATCCGGACGAGAAACTCTGGCTTAGCTCTAGTAATCTTTGAACCCGTGATGTTCAATTCTGATATATTCTCCAGTTCACCCGGACGAGAAACTCGGGTCTAATAATCATTGAACCTGTGATGTTCAATTCTGCTATATTTCGTTTCCAGTTCATCCGGACGAGAAACCCAGGTCTAACTATACTAATCTAAGAACTTGTGATGTTCAATTCTGATATATTTCGTCTCCATATCATCCGGATGAGAAACTCTGGTTTAGCTCTAGTAATATTTGAACCTGTGATGTTCAATTCTGATATATTTCGTCTCCAGTTCACCCGGACGAGAAACTCGGGTCTAATAATCTGATATATTTCATCTTCAGTTCATCTGAATCAGAAAACAAATCTTACTCTAGTGATCTTTGAACCCGGGATGTTCAATTCTGATATATTTCATCTTCAGTTCATCCGAAAAAGAAACTCAGGTCTAACTTAGTAATATTTGAACCCTAGGTGTTCAATTCTGATATATTTCATCTTCAGTTCATCCGAAAAAGAAAATCAGGTCTAACTTAGTAATATTTGAACCCAGGATGTTCAATTCTGATATATTTCAACTTCAGTTCATCCAAATCATAAACTCAGGTGTTACTCTAGCGATCTTTGAACCCGAGATGTTAGATTCTGATATATTTCATCTTCAGTCCATCCGAAAAAGAAACTCAGGTTTTACTCTAGTGATCTTTGAACCCAGGATGTTCAATTCTGATATATTTCATCTTTAGTTCATCCGAAAAAGAAACTCATGTCTAACTTAGAAATATTTGAACCCGGGATGTTCAATTCTGATATATATTTCATGTTTAGTTCATCCGAATCAGAAACTCAGGTCTTATTCTAGTGATCTTTGAACCCGGGATGTTCAATTCTGATATATTTCATTTTCAGTTCATCCAAAAAATACTCTAGTGATCTTTGAACCCGGGATGTTCAATTCTGATATATTTCATCTTCAGTTCACCCGAAAAAGAAACTCATGTCCAACTTAATAATATTTGAACCTGGGATGTTCAATTCTGATATATTTCATCTTTAGTTCATCCGAATCAGAAACTAAGGTCTTACTCTAGTGATCTTTGAACCCGGGATGTTCAATTCTGATATATTTCATCTTCAGTTCATCCAAATCAGAAACTCAGGTCTTACTCTAGTTATCTTTGAACCCAGGATGTTCAATTCTGATATATTTCGTCTCCAGTTAATCCGAACGAGAAACTCAAGTCTAACTCTAGTAATCTTTGAACCTGTGATGTTCAACTCTGACATATTTCGTCTCCAGTCCATCCGAACGAGAAACTCTGGTCTAACTCTAGTAATCTTTGAACCTGTGACGTTCAACTTAGATATATTTCGTCTCCAGTTCATCCGAACGAGAAACTCAGGTCTAATTATGGTAATCTTAGAACCTGTGATGTTCAATTTCGATATATTTCGTCTCCATTTCATACGAACGAGAAACTCGGGTCTTACTTTTGTAATATTTGAACATGTGATGTTCAATTCTGATATATTTCGTCTTCAGTTCATCCGAACGAGAAACTCGGGTCTAACTTTTGTAATATTTGAACCTGTGATGTTAAATTCTGATATATTTCGTCTCCAGTTCATCCCAAGGAGAAACTGAGGTCTAACTCTGGTAATCTTTGGACCTGTGATGTTCAACTCTGATATATTTCGTCTCTAGTTCATCCGTACGAGAAACTTAGGTCCAACTATGGTAATATTTGAACCTATGATGTTCAATTCTGATATATTTCGTCTCCACTTCATCCGAATGAGAAACTCAGGTTTAACTGTTGTAATATTTGAACCTGTGATGTTCAACTCTGATATATTTCGTCTTCAATTCATCCGAACGAGAAACTCATGTCTAAATTTGGTACTCTTTGTACCTGTGATGTTCAATTCTGATATATTTCGTCTCCAGTTCATCCCAAGGAGAAACTGAGGTCTAACTCTGGTAATCTTTGAACCTGTGATGTTCAACTCTGATATATTTCGTCTCTAATTCATCCGTACGAGAAACTCAGGTCCAACTCTGGTAATATTTGAACCCGTGATGTTCAGTTCTATTATATTTCGTCTCCACTTCATCCGAATGAGAAATTGAGGTCTAACTGTTGTAATATTTGAACCTGTGATGTTCAATTCTAATATATTTCGTCTCCAGTTCATCCCAATGAGAAACTCAGGTCTAAATCTGGTACTCTTTGAACCTATGATGTTATACTCTGATATATTTCGTCTCTAATTCATCCAAGCGAGAAACTCAGGTCTAACTCTGGTAATCTTTGAAAATGTGATGTTCAATTTTGATATATTTTGTCTTCAGTTCATCCGAATGAGAAACTCAGGTCTAACTCTGGTAATTTTTGTACCTGTGATGTTCAATTCTGATATATTTCGTCTCCAGTTCATCCCAAGGAGAAACTCGGGTCTAACTCTGGTAATCTTTGAACCTGCGATGTTCGAAACTGATATATTTCTGATCCAATTCATCCAAAAGAGAGACTCAGGTCTAACTCTAGTAATCTTTGAACCTGCGATGTTCGAAACTGATATATTTCTGATCCAGTTCATCCAAACGAGAGACTCAGGTCTAACTCTAGTAATCTTTGATCAGCGATGTTCGAAACTGATATATTTCTTCTTCAGTTCATCCAAACGAGAGACTCATGTCTAACTCTAGTAATATTTGAACCTGCGATGTTCGAAATTGATATATTTCTAACTTACAAAAACTGGCTTTTTCGGTTGGACGGTTTGTGATTTCTCTAAAAACACAAGCTTCTCAAAAGAACACACATGCTTCTCACACACTCCCTTAATCCGTATGAGAACCTCAAAAAAATGCTAGTCGTCCGCGTTTTTTGATGGACAAATCTCAACCGTAAACCTTTCCTTTCTGATGGATAAAGGCCTTATCCCTTTCCCAACTCTTCCCAATTTCGCTCAAATCATCTCTTCTCTCTCTAAGTAAGAGAAAAAAACTCTATCTTTCTCATAACCATTTTCGCTCAAATCATCTGAAAAGAAGAAACCCTAACTTTCTCTGAAGCAAATTTCTCCGTGACTACAGATTTATAACTTCTCAGTGACTACGAATATATAACTCTGATTTGTGAAAGCTGTAAGTATCCCTGGTTTTTCATCTCGTTGATGAAACTTATCTCTTGTTTCATGTTGTTGTTTATCCTTCACTTTCACTGAATAGATTCCGATATATACGTTTGGGTTTAATTTTATTATTTTTCGCAGCTGATGCTCTAATAATTGTGTCTATTTCTTTTGAATTTTAATCTGTTGTGTTAGATTTAGGGTTCGTTGAATTCCAGTTCTGAAAAAATAGGGCGATAATCTTTAGTATGTTAATTAGGGTTTGTTGGATTCTGTTCTTTATATGTTTAGGGTAAATTTTTTTCTTCTGGTTTTCTGTTTCAAGTCTTAATTTTGTATCTAATCGAACTGGATGAACAAATAGGAGAATTGAATTCCAGTTGAATGGTAGTTTAGTAGGGTGATAATTATTTAGCCCTAGATTCTTTGCATTCAGCTGGATAGAGACCGACGGTGGCAGTTTCAGTAGGTTTCTTGTTCGATTTTCTCTATACACGAATAAAATGCATCTCTCGCCTAAATTGGAGAAAACCCATTACTCAAAATAAAAAAATAAACATGAAATTTTGGTTTTACAACGAATCACATATGAAGATTAAGAATATAAAATAAAAGATGAAGATTGAGGAGTAGTACCTAATGAAATGTCAATGTGGAATTTGATACAGGGTAAGGTACATTGAAGGGTCTGTCAAGGAGAAGAACATGGTGAATTAAACAATCAGGTTTTCCATGGAGTTCAAACCACAACCACATGATGGAATTCACCAACCCACTTGTGAGGCATTTCATGGACAAGATTCAGAGTATAGTGATGTAAGGTTTGGGTATGTGTGAATGTTCTATTTTTCTTTGTACAAGAGCATTTTATTTTTATGCACATAAAGTGTTTGTCCTATTTCCTCTATAAATTAATCTATATGCTTGCAGTGTATACCAAATGATTGTTGTGAACAAATCTTATTGAAGTTATTGGTGATGTTCTCATATCTGTCACTTGGGATCAAGTGAGATTGGATTAGTTGTAAATGAAAGTCACAAATTAGAAGGGCTGGTACCTATTTAGGAACATTAAAAATTAAGGGAAGTATAAAAAAGAGTCTTACCACAGTCATTTATGTATTTTGTTGATTTTTTTAAAGGGTTTTTCTTCTTTTTTAGTTTACTGTTTTCTGGTTTTCCCTTAAGGAAATTTTCGTTTTGTATTCCCTCTTGATAAGAGAAAGTGATGGTCACAAATATTTGTAGTTCTAAATTTTACTTAGAACTTTAGATTACTTTCAGTTCATTTTTTGTGTGTCATGTGTTCACTTATAGTTTTCAGCTCTTATTGAACTTGCATATTTTTTCTAGCATGTTTGTATATACTGACATTGTTATATGTAAGTGTCAGATCCATGTTATATCGGGCTTTTGGACATGTTATTTTAAACAATCCAAATTATGTTGCTTTGACTGATTCAAAGAGGGTTAGCTTCAGAAACTTCGAAATTTTTGATTGTGATTTCGTAGGCAGTGTGTTCTTTATAATCATTCTGAACTTGTCATTTTCTTTTTCAGTGCAGGTCATTTCTGCATCGTTGGATTGTTTGTCCTTGTTGAGCTGGGATGAGCGAGATAAAGATCTGATATAAAGCTTCTTACTCGGCTTATCAGGGATTATAATGGATGAAATTGGTGAGATTATTGTATCATCTGTGTGTTTCGTTTGATTTTCTTTGCCACTGTCTGTTTGAAGAAATGATTGAAAGAAAGGGTAATGAAATCATATAGTCAATGATCCTACACAGTTGGCTTTGTTTTTGAAACTGTAACAATGGAATTGAATGCATGTGAAATGTGCATCTATTTGGGTAGTTGAATATCAGTACTTAGTTTTATGTTTGGTACTTCCTCATTTTTTAAAATGATATCCCTATTAATTGTTAACAAACCATTCCATGTAAAGTTATGCGTTGACATAATTAGAAACTTGGTCATCTCCAGTTACATTTTAGGTTCAATTGAAAGTGTCCAGCCCATTCAAACTATAACGAGAGCTATGAATTCTTTTGGTCGTGAATAGTAGACTTATGAAGTACTATAATAATGAATTTGGTAGTATATCTCTAAAAATGTTATATATAAGTGTGGATGGTGGTGGGACATTTAGGGCGCTTATGCTTTACAATAGGCAATTCATTTTTTTTGCTTTTTTCCTTGAGAGTTCACGGAATTTCATTGCCATTCTCATTGTTTTGGTTTTGTTTATTAGTCATTGTTTAGCTAATGTTTCTGCGGCTTTTTTCGCAAATGTTTTTTTAGATTAAGTGTAAAATAGAAAGACAGATTAACTATAAAGGATCAATGAGATAGATTGAAGTTATTTAGAGTTACTGAGAAAGAAATAAGTAGCAATTGAAAAGTGGGAACTTTGAATATGGATCAATGGGGACATGGGGTTTATATAAACTTCTGAGAGATAGTGGTTTGAAATTTATACAAGTAGTCCTTGAAACACACATCTAGGCATAGTGTGAGAGAAAGCGAGAGAGAGACGGGTCGTGTGGGTACTATTTAACTTTTTTATAAGGTGACCCCAGACTAAACTATCATTTCTCATTGACATTCAAATTTTTGCAAAGTTTTTATGATTCTGGCGCCCCTTTGTGTTGCTATTTCATCGAGGTTAGCTTCTTAGGAACAACGCGGCGTCATAAGCTTTTCCTTCTTTTAGATTAGTTTTCCATTTTAATCGATCATATCCATTGAAAAGAAAAGAATCTAGGTAGGTTGTAATCATATATGTGTTGTCGTAGAGAAAAGGATAAATTTATAAAAGATGTGGTCGGTAAACAGAGTGTGTGACATAAATAATTGTAGGATTTAATTTTAACATAGAATAAAAGTGTACGGAAGCTGTCATGTTTTGTCAAGTTCCTATCACATGCTTACTTTTAATACAATTCTGCTTACCCCTGAATCTCTCAACTTAGAACACCAAAGACCACGGTGAAGCCCAATCTGCATTCCACAGGGCATGGATACATTATTTTGTTTTACAAGCTAATTTTTACAAATCTAACTACTGATCTACACTCTTGGTCATGTTCCAGCTTGTTAGGGAGACAACAATTCAATGTCTTTTTGCCATGTCAGGGTTCTCCCACATAAATATTTATCCCATGAGACCACAAGTTGATATGATCACTGCTTAAGACCTGTAATATAGTGATTTTTTATAGCCCAAAATGTATAATACAATGAAAATTTGTTCAGGTAATGCAAGTAATTACAAGTGTTTTTGATGATCCAAGAAGGTAGTTCGTCAAGAAGTTTCTAGGTGTCTCCATGAATGGTAAGATTTTATAGTCCTTGTTTATTTGTTTTTATCTTTTTTATCCGTACCCTAATGATGTATGATCTTGTATCTTGTTAATCCTTAGTGTTGTTATTGACTCTAACGACTATTTGACTGATATGTAGGGTATCTCTCGCATTAGGAAGTACTCGTTATTGAAGAACATATCTAAAACATTTGTACAGTGCAAAGTCCTCGATGAACATCATACTAAAAGGAGGTAAGTCTTATCTTTCTATCTTTGATCTCTTATCCTCTCAATTTCACCAGTAGTATTTCAGAATTCTATTGTTTGCGTCATTAACTAATATCTATGTTCAATTTTTATTATTCTTCCATTGGTCAGGAGTGCTAGATGCCAATGCTGAAACTGGTGCAGCTAAACAGAAAACTAGGTGCTTTTTTTCTTGATCTTAGTTGTGCTCTTCAGGTATTTATACTCCAAATATTAGGTGTTTGGAATTAAGCATCCAGCTGCTTAAGTAGATAGATACATTTGTCATGCATGTAACCTATATTCTTGTACCACCTAAGCAGCTGGATAGGATTTTTTTTTGTCTGAGAGTACCTGAATAAGATTAAATTGTTTTTGGGTAGATTTCATAATGAATAGAAGTATTGAGATTGTGTAATAATGAATGAATGGAAGAATGTGGATAATTTCAAAAATAAGAAACTGCAATTGTGGTTGTATTTCAGGCCTGTAAACTGAAAGCACAAGTCTATAATAATGACCTGTATTGCAGACCTGTAGCCCGGGTCCATGAAAGTGATCTGGGCTATCCATTTTTTTTAATTGTAATTTAAAGAATTGTCACAACTTTAACTGTAACAACAAGTGTAACAAAAAAAAAGCACGTGTCATTGGTTTAAGAATAGTAGTTTAAAAAATGACACGTGTCCTCGAAGGATTCGTTGCTACATAATCGGTAAAAATTATAAGTGTAACTGTATTCATGGAAAAAGATGACGCGTGTTATTCATTAAATTGTTATAAATATACAATAACAGTTATAACCGTTAAGATAAATGTGACAAATAAATGTGACAAATATGACTATTAATTATTGTAACGCTTTTCATATGTGACTGTATCTGGATATTGTAGGTTCAAAATGCCATCACACTTATTAATTATTTGTTAACGCTATACTTTACAAATTTAATGTAACAGTTATAGCCTGTGACAAAATGATTTGGTGTTGAATAATCCGGATAAATGTGAAAATCCAAACCATAAGTGATCTCATGAAGGTTCAATAAACTCTTGCCAAAAATCAGACTAACATGGCTGTCACTCAGAAGGAATTATTCAAATATCTCAAGACTTTTACAAACAAGATGTCAGCGAAAACTCAAGAGAAAGGGAAAGCTAAGGAAAAGTCTTCAGACGTTGATCCCGAAGTTACTCCGATCCATGTCGTAGACGATGAGGAAGTTCCTAAGGCTGTAGATAATCCACTAGTGAAAGAACCATCTAGTTTCATCACTCGTGAATACTTTCAACGTCTTTTGGAAGATCGTGGTAAAGACCAACCTCCATACCCTGTTGCTATCCAAAGAACACCCCTGCCAAAAGGTTACACTTCTCCAACCTTCACACTTTATGATGGAATAGACAATGCTCGAGAGCATGTTTCCCGATTTCTGGAAGCATTGGGTGAACACGAGCACAACCATACTGTCCGTATAAAGGAATTCTCAAAGTCTCTAAAGGTAAGGGAATATACATGGTACAACAACATCGCACCAGGAAGTATCAAAAGTTAGGGATAAATGGTTAATGCTTTCTACATGAAGTATTTCTTCGTTTTAGAGAAAATCACCCTCTCTGACCTCGGAAGTATGTTTCAAAGGAGCAACGAACATCCTAACGATTATGTGTAAAGGTTCAGAGTTCAAGCATTGGATTTTCATGATCCGAACATCACAGAGAAACAACTCATGGACTTGTGCATTAATGGAATGATTCCAGTCTATAGATCCCTATTGGAAAATCTCAGGTTACAGACTTTCTCAGAACTTCATGAAGCGGCCAACAGATCAACAACTACTGCACCTGATTTATTGGAGAGGGCTAAGACTACAAAAGATGAAGAGCCACGAGAGACTCGAGGTAGCAGACGTTTAATTAACAAATAGTACAACCTCCAACCTTCCACAAATACTGTTACGGAAGGGAACAAACGAAAGTCTGACCCACCGCGCAAACATGCTTCCTCAACTCCTGCAAAGGCACAAAGGAAAGATAATATGCAAATTCCTTCTCAACATACATAATATGATCCAGAGGCACCTGATTTTCCCTTCTCCATTGAGGAGGTTACTGAGCTTCTAGATGCCTGGGTTCAAGACGGCGCAATCAAACTGTCTTATGTCAAGAAAGAGCCAACTGAAGAGGCCATGGAAAATCCTCGCTACTATCGCTTCCATAGGTTCGTCAACCATCCCACAAGTGATTGCAAAACTTTGAAGAGCATATTTAAAGAGAAGGTCGAATCAGGAGAACTTAACCTGGTGACTGAAGGAGTGCACAAAGATCCTCTCCCAGTCAAAACCTTCACTCTTTCTGAACCACCTGTTAAAGAAGCAGTTCAATCTTTAATCGAACACGTCTGCAAGTTGCTATACTTATCAAAGGATCAAAGGGGAGACATGTTCACTGCACTGAATCACATTGTGTCAGGGGGACATTTATTGATTTAAGGAGCATTTTCTGAGCCTCCCTTAACGACAGATAAAGAACTGTATGACTGGGGACTTCTCACCACAGTCCATCTCAAGGGAAACAGGTTCAAACGAGCACTGATTGATGTTGGCACCGATGTCAATATTATCCATTTGAAAACTCTCAGAGCCGCTGGTATCACATGACAGGAAGCCATTCATGCTCCAGTAATAATCACAGATCATGAAGGAACACCCAGAGACTCTTATGGCCACATTACTCTCAAGGTGAACATAAACTCAATCTGGACGGAGACAAAATTTTACATAATCCGAGAAGATCCAGGATATGACATGATCCTTGGATGCACATGGATTCATGATGGAAAGGTAACACCAACACCTTCAATTGCACATCTCTCTGTTGAAGGAACCTCTGATTCGGAAGAATAAAAAGAAGACATTTCACCATTCAAGTATCTTAAGGAGGTCAAAGCCCTGACGGAGCTAGCACAAAATCCTGAGGAAAATGCAAACACTTTCATCAAAAGATTTCGTACTCAGGTAAGTCTGATTCCTCCTCATGTGCCCATATCATCAGTTTTCAAATATGCTTATTTGGTCGGAGGGCTTCACTCCACCAACAACTTAACAATTGCAAAATGCTATGAATGGATAACCTCACTTCAGCAATATTTCACCAACTGGATAAGATCCGAGCTTCTTCAAATTGAGCATACCATCAAAAGGTTTATTGTTGAAGACATAGCCAAGCATGACAAACAATATCTCAAATGCTCTTTCCCGCACGAGTGTCCGTACATACCGCAACCATGGAACTCCAATATATGAGGAATTCCAAATTAGCAGAAGATATTCAGAGCACAGACGGTCAAGCCTAACAAATTATAGGAAGGAGATTTAGTTCTCAAAACAACTAAATGTAATTCCCATTATGAAAAGAATTCCAACTGGGAAGGACCCTTCATGATCTCTAAGTCTGTTGCTGGTGGATACTACAGATTGATCAACATGGATGGCAAGGAAGGTGTGGCCGTGATACACGAAAATTGGCTTAAGGTCTTTGACATATGAGGTTTTGGATATTTAGAGTATTGGGAACAACATCCAGGATATTTGGCATTTAGAGTTTTCCATCATTGTATTTCAATTCCTCCAAAATGTTTGCAATACTTGCATTTAGTAATTTAAATCCAGCAATTTATCAAAATTCAGTTTTCTTAAAGAAAATCTCTATTAAATCCAAGGAAAATCCTCAATCATCTACTTACCCAAAATCAATTAAAACCAAAAATAAAACCTCACATCTCTCAAAAGTTCAGAAGTTCAAGAGATCATGAAAAGAAATCAAAGAAAATTATCAAAGAAATATTTTTGCTCCTCAGCATCCTTCAAAGCTTGTAAGGCAGCCTTCTCCATATCCAGCTCTTCAGTCAGCCTGGCAATTTTCTCTTCCTTCTCCATCACAGCGTCATTGGGAAAGGGTGTGCTATTTTCACATGAATCCTTAAAAGCATTCATCTTCTTACGATGCCACTTCATGTTGAAGCCAAGTCTCTCAGAATTCTCCAATTTGAACTCCCAATCAAAGAGTACATTTGGAGTCACGGTATTTCTAGCCCTAGTGCATACTCCCTCCGTTCCACTTTAGATGACATTCTAGGAGTTTTCACGTAGATTAAGAAATGAAGAGAGATATGAAGATTTTCCAATTATACCCATAAGAAAAGTCTTCAAACATTAATTGCTATTAGTGTATTTTAAAATAAACTTATAGTTCCAAGACAAAGTGTTGGGGTATTATTGGTAGTTTTGTGGGAAAATATGAAAACTTTCAAGTATTGTGGAACAAGAAAATAACCCTAAAACATCATCTAAAATGGAACGGAGGGAGTATATCATTTACAACATGCAAGATAACACTTAATTGCATTGTTAAAGAATAAGCAAGCTTTGAGTCTCTAGTAACGACGATGTGACCAAATTTCTTCCATATTTTCTCGTACAAGTTGGCATATCCAATGGGAACGCTGAATCCACCAACTAGTTTGTGGTATGGGAGTGATGCATCAAACGTGGGATCAAAAGAAACTCCTGCAATCGGGTATTCATGCACCACTATATGGTTTTCAATTACTGGAGAAATTTCTACAACAACAGTTTCTTCATTCTCTTCTACTAACGGCTCAGTTCCTTTCGCCACTGAAGCAACAACAATCCAAGTCTCAGTCTCATTAATTACTTAAGAAACAACACTCTCATGTCCTTGAAGTGCAGAGATGGTTACCTCTTTATCGATAACCTCAGGGTTGCTTGTTTCATCATTATTGGCTCCTCCATTCTCAACTTCGGTATTTTGCACCTAATACGAAGATTACATGAAATTAGGACCATCCAAGTATAAACCAAAATAAGTCATGAACTATAGCATACAAGTGGTATAACATCATCAAAGTTCTTTATTACACATTCTAGACGTCAGCAAATAACATGAAAGTCGCAAGAACTCATTTTACAACAAGCCCGCCTGGGAAGATTTTGCACTTCCCTGTACAAAACGATGAACTGGGAGCAATTGGTGAATAATAGAAGGTTTAGTTATATACCATTCTCTTCGTATGGATGTTATCTACAACATATCAAAATTTCATAGCAATCGGATAAACGATCAAGAATATGTGGTCGAAACTTCGGACTACATGACAACTAAAAATTTCCTGAAAGTCTCCTGGATGTTTATTGTTTCATCTATTTTGACTCCTAAACGTGCTCAAAACTGAAAAATATTCTTTCATAAAGCTTGTAAATTTCCTGGGTATAAAGATACATATGCGGATCATGAAAATCTGACATCGGACGAAGATTCTACGGCGTTTTTGCTAAAATGCTGAGTTCTGAATTTTCTGGTGACGTATTTTCGACAAAACTTTTCATATATTCACATGAATTCTCACTCATTAAGTCATACATCAACAAGTTTATGCTTCTATGGATAAAATACAAGAGAAATACTTACTTGGGTGGTCTCCGAAGCGCTCAAAGAACCAGAATGGCTCACACCGACATCGATAACACCATTATTTTCATTCGGTTTCGAACTCTGGGAGTTTTCTTTATCACCATTCTTCGAGAGAGCATCACCAGTATTCTCCGCTTCCATGGAAACATCCTCCTGGATATATTCTTAACAATTAGCATTTTATTTACTAAGCATCATAATTTTCTATATGAAGAAATACTTACTTCAGATTCTTCTTCAACACCCGAATCAGAAACCGTCTGCCTAGCAGCAGATAACTGAAGACCGTCAATACTCGGTGGAGTAAAATTCTGCAACAGAATAGCAAAGGTTGGTTTGAAGATCCTAATTACACGGATGATAAGAAGTCATGATGAAAGAAATATTGATAACTCACCAAAAAAATCACTAGGGACTTTATGGTGTTAGGTAACATGTTATAATTCTTGCTCCTTCCTTCTCCGCCATGAACAGTTGCTTCAGCCTTCGAGAAGTTTACATCGATTCGCGGTCTTACATTACGACCTCCCTGTGAATTTTTTTTTTGATGCAATGATCAAAATACAATCATCATAATCTTATGAAGACTTCGTAAAATACTTACTTGTGAACATCCTGGAAATGTTTTCCATTTATCACTACCAGGGAAATGCTTCAATCTCGGTCGAGTGGCAATTATCTCAGGAAAAGGAGGCTCTTTCACTAAAGTTTGATCAACTCTCACAAAATCAAGTAAACGCTTGAGTTGTTGGTCCCAAAAGTTTATGTAACCAGGAATTACACATGAAACTCTCTCAGAGCCGGGGAACCAGAATTCTCTTCCTTCCACATGTGTGCGGTCCAGACGGGTCATGAGCTGATCAACTGAGGGTTTTCTTCTTCGAAAAGTCATAACACACTGATCCATACCCATTTGTTGAGCCGCCCTATTAATATTATATTCTTCCACTGAGAATTCACTATGCATTATGGATAGTAGATAACCGGGAGTATAACTCAGCATAAAATCTCTCTCACCGTCGTCCAAATCAGCACCATATTTCAAAGTCTTGCTCTCTTTATTATTAGAATTTCTCAACTGAGGGATATAAGGGGGAACTGATACCCATGGGCGAAAGTTGAATTCAGATTCACGATCTAAGACGTCGACGAGGCGAGTCTTGAGTCGAGGCTGCTTTGTAGACCAGCGCATGATCCTGGCATTAGCCTTCTCGGAGAAGACATGGTGAGCATCAGTATTCAATCCTTGAAAAATGGTCCGTGGAATGGGTGCATAATTCTTGAAACGCTCCCACATCAAAGATTGAAGAAACATTGTGTTGGCATAACATTCAATCTCCATAAAACCATTCGAGACGCTGGAGTCTATAATCAAGGAGTCCAAGTTAGAGTACAAGGAACCCAAGAACAAACTACATATTGGGAGTTTCTCACCCTAAGACATCTTAATTGTAAAAGGAATCACGAACGGCTTCAAAAAATTTCCAGCATCTTCAAATACATCTCTGGACAGCCATAAACACAAGAAAACGGCAATAGATAACGTACTGTCAACTGACCACTCCAGAGGAGTATCTCTTGGCCACCAGTGTATTAGACAATGAGCATAACAACCTTTCCTGCCGGATGCTTTATTAATCTCCTCCAATGTGGTTGTAAAGATGTTAGAGATTGAAATTTCCTATGATGAAGAAAGATTTTCAGGAAGATTGCCCGTGATTGGAAGATGTAACAAAGAAACTACGTTTTCTAAAGTAATGGTAAACTCTCCCCATATGCATATGAAAGAGTGAGTTAGAATACACCATCGAGCAAGTAGAACTACAATACCTCAAGCATCATGAAAAATGAACAAGTCTCCAGAAGCTTGAATAGCTCGTATTACTCGTGTATCATGCAACTTGGATCGAACACGAGGAAAACCCAACATGTACATCGACCATACAGAAAACTTTTCCAAGGGCCGTCGAGAAAGCGTGAATTCAATAATTAATGCATAAAAATATCCTCGTTCAAGACAGAATCGAATAGTTGCCTAATGAGTCACCAACTTTTCATGAGTAACCTCTCTTGGATATATCAGAAGACGAAATGTTGGAGTTTTGAGACGCTTTTCAGGCCCTTGATCTATGAAGAAGGCATCCTCTATGTTTGGAACGTTCTTGATTCCAGGTGTCTCGTCTTCACCAATGGAATTCTCTTCTGTGCATGAATCATCCCTAGAGACATCATCATCTATGTGTGAATCTTCCCTGGAAGCATCATTTTCCACACACATATCATCTCTGGAAACATCATTGGCTTGGGAATAAGACATCCTTGCAAAGTAGCTGTAACATGCACACAATGCTAGGCTTCAGTATATCATCTATATAAGATGCAAACATCTGTGGAATGAAGTAATTGGGAAAATGCTCATGAAAGCATCAACAAACCGGTAATTCTCAACTCTTACCTTTTTACAATTCCACTAATAGTAGTGATTGCAACGTAAGAGTTAACACTTCAAAACTTGCTCGCTTCTTCAAACCTACAAAAGACGGGCAAAACTCATATTTTTCATAAAATTATGAATATTCCTACTACGTGAACCTTCACCATGGGATTATGAAAACTAAAACATTATTTCATCATAAATAATTGTTCACTGCTAAGTAATATTGCATAAAATTCAAGTTTTGATTTTAAGGAAAGTAATGTATGTATTTGCAGATATATATAAAAAAGAAAAATGTGATTTACTCACGTAAATATAAAAATAAAATGTTGACGTAAGCAAATATCACACAACTAAAACTTGTGGGATATCCCACAGTTTCATAAAAATCTCAGACCATGGTTTTATTAAAAAATCTTTTCCTTCGTACAATCGTCTTTCTTTGAAAATGAGGTTTATTTCGGTTTTGTGAAAGCTCACATCTTTTCAAGATAAAGTTTTGATTTTCATGAAAGTTCATAAACAAGATTTTATCACTGGACACAGGTCCATACATATTAAAAAATAAAAACCTTTTCCTTCGTACGATCATCATTCTTTGAAACGAGGGTTTATTTCGGTTTTATGAAAGCTCACATCTTTTCAAGATAAAGTTTTAGTTCTAATGAAAACTCATAAACAAAACTTTATCATTGGACACGGGTCTATGCATAAAAAAAATCTCTCCTAGGTCAGGGATTATTAATAGTTTCTCAAACTAACGATCGAACGAACATACGTTTTCTAAAAGCTAGGGTTTTTCAATAAAACTCACACTCATATATGCACATGTATATGATTTCAACATAATCAAACCATGTACAACTCATGAACTCAGCAAAAAAATAATAATAATTGCGCACCTGGTTTGCGCCGGGCGGAAGTTGGTTGGACGGTGATCACTCCAGTCGGACGGCAGCTGCGTTCCGGCGAACTTTCTCTCTTCTCTTGTTGACGAGAGGGGATGATGAAGAGATGAAGGTGGTGGTCGTGCATGTGAAAAAAAAAGGGATTCATTCCTTTTATATCAAAATTTATTTCCAAAACCTAATTTTACAAGGATTTCCTTATTGGGCCCGGCTCGTGAATCCTAAAACGACCAAGGTCCCGTCATCAAAATCAGCGGTTCAACACCAATTTATGCTCATTAAACGATGCCACTAAAATCTTCATTCAAGTCGTGGTTTGCTCGTACTGTCAAAATCCGGTAAAATCTTATCTTACAACTAAGTTCAATTGCTTATATCGTCTGTAACCGGAAAATCACCATTCAATGCTGAATGAGGAACATGACTATCCCTCACTAAGCAGGGGACTTAATATAGATGGTGGATGAAAAAGGCTAAAATCATAAACTCGTAATTATATGTATTCCTGATCCAGGAATCAGATGAATATTGAGGCTCATGTCTCTTATCGAAAGCATGAAAGCTCATGCCATAAGAATCTCTGACTGATAATATTGTCTCTCAGAGTACATGTAGATGTGTAGTCTCTCATCTGAGGCAACGACATATCTTATGAATACTGAGCAGTTTTAGTAACTACTTTTATATAGAATCGAAAGATTAGACGGTTCCTAGACAGCTTTCCTGCTAGTATAGAGCAATAACGTCTTCAGGACGATGTTTTCCATGACTATATAAAAGAAATATAATGCTTCAACAAGCTCATATCATGTAATTCATGAATAATTAACGCTCCTAGATGATCGTATTAGTATAAAGCCATCAATTAATTATTCTGGAAATCAATGGATTCATTAAATGAACCTTTGAAAAATATTCAATATTTTTCATAATATTTCGTTACTTCAATTTATGGTTCTTCCCAGAAGAATTCCATGGGTTAGTAATAAATATTCAACACACAGGCATCTGAGGTACCTTCGAGTAAGCCCCGACCAAAATGGTGCAGATGCACTCGACAATGATTCATTAACAAGCACCTAAATGCACGAATGAGTATTTCAAAATACGATGAGACGATGAACCTATGCAAAATAGGAATAAAATGATAAATAATAAAATATCAGTAAAGGCGCTAGGGGACTAGACCCACCGGCCGGCCAGTTGTGCCGTGGCCAGTCCCACGCCCAATTTTTTTATTTTATCATATTTTTATCTATTTTCTTTGATCTCATGAAAATCCCTTCATTTGAACAAATATCCTTTGTTTTAAAGAAACTCCTCAGTTTCATGGTGTTTCCTTCGCATCAAGGAAATAATATAAATTTGGGAAAGGTGTCACGGGACTGTGTCTGCTAGCCGGCCGGATATTCCCTAGTCACGGCCGGTCCCACACCTCTCGATTCCTCAATATTTTATTATTATTTCCCTAATTTCATGAAAACTCCTTAATCTCATGATATTTCTTTGATCCCATGAAAAATTATATAAAATTAGGGAAACCCGTGGGACCGGTCCCTAGCATGCCGGTCACGCCCAAGCTGGACCCACATGCCCTATTTTATTATTAATATATTTTATGTTTCCTTAATCCCATTAAATTCCTTGATTTCATGATTTTTCTTCGAATTATGAAAATTCCTTTTAAATCATGAAATAATACATAAAATTAGGGAAAACTCTCACGGGACCGGGCCCTAGCCGGCCAACCATACCCCAAGCCGGTCCCAAACGTCCATTATTTTATAATTATTATTTTTTTATGTTTTCCTCATCTCATGGAAACTCCTTGATTTCAACAAAACTCATTGGTTTCAACAAACTCCTTGGTTTTATGATATTTACCTAAAATCATGAAAAAATATTATAAAAATAAGAAAAATGACGTGGGACCGGTGTTGACACCCCAATTTTGCACGGTCATAAAAATATGTCGCTAAATCGTATCCGTGATGGTCAGAGGCCTAATAATTCGACAAACTTAAAATAGGTAGTTAAGAGTTCGACACCAGATGGTAAAGGTCCAAATTAAATGCCATAGGTACACAAGTCCACAAACTTCAGCTAATGAATTTGGTCGCAAGGGGACAACAAGCCCATTTCATAACATGTCCATTTCATAACACCATACGTACCTAATATACACTAATAATCTAGTTAGCCGTCCACCCTAGTCCACCTAGTTTTGGTGCCATGCTTGGCCGTGATTGGACGTTAGGTTCATTCGTATCCACCAAGTCCTTAGCAGGACGTCCATATCTTCCTTGTAGTGCGGCAAGTGTTAAAGGTCCATCAGAACCTGTCCGTTCCCGTGAGTTTAAGCATTTAGCTAGCCGTCCTCCTACATGTCAACATTTTTTAAGGTTCCTTTGTTTCCAAGTATTTCCTTCCAACTAAAATCCTAGGCTTAAATGAAATCTTTTGCATTTTTGGTATTAATATCCAATGAATTTATAAAAATGGGAATAATATTTTTGAAAATGAGTAATAATATTTAGGTTTTAGAGTGCAACATTTTGATCTTAGGCATTGAATCCTAGGGTCCTAGATGGTTGGAGGAGGCTATAAATAGGGAGCTTTTTCATGAGTTGGAGGAGGAAAATTCTAGAGGAAAATTTTGGAGGAAAAATTCAGTAATAATAATAATAAAAAAGGGGGAAATTTTAGTAGAAAACATTAGGAGAAAAATAATTGAGAAAATTAAAGGCTTCGGTGGTGTTTTTGGATACGATTTTGCGGACATAAATTTTTTGTTGTTGGCTCTCGATCTAAGTAATATTGACGCGATAGCTAAAGGAAACCAGGTCGTCTTCTATTACTCTTTCTTATTTTTATTTTCTATCATCATTGTTTATAAGACAAGAGCTTGGAAGTGTCAAAGTTGAATAAGATTATTTGAACTGCTTACGTCCTCTTTATTTAAGAAACTCGTTTTTGTCTTATTGCATTTGTCTGAAATCACACATTCGTTTTTGATTGATGATACACATGAGCATAGAAGTCATAAGGTGGTACAGTGAGGTGTCATATGTTTTGTTTGCATGAATAAAATAGGGAGGAGTTTTTAGTCGTTGTCTCTTCACACACCTCTTGACGGCGCACAATAGGACAAATTCTGTTTATCCTAGCTGCATGCACAATTAGGATAGATTCTGTTTAGCTAGCTGCATAGAAGACCTACGTATCGGATGTTTGGTTGATGTTCTTTTCTTTTCTTTTTAATAATAATATAATGATAATGATAATAATTGAATCTCCATTATAATAGTAATAATAATATTGTTTAGTTTTATTAATATTCACGATAATAATTTTGTTTTAGAACTTAATTTAATTATTCATTCAGGAGTATCTGATATTTTGATATTTTGCAGGTAATAATTATTTTTATTTGTTTGCAATTAAAACCCTAGTTTCCCAATTATAAAGTAGAGGCCAATCTTCGAATTGGACGGGCTAGGTACCTCACACATTCCTAGCCCGTATCTTGATTCCCATACTTTTCTCTCTTTGGACCAGTGTTACTTTTGGGTACCAACTCCCTAAGTTGGGTGGCGGCTCTCTTATAATAATAATTTCCACGTGATTCCCATTTTTGATATTCGAGAAATCCTAAGCGATTTCGACGGTATCCACAGTGGCGACTCTGCTGGGGACTTGAGAATCTAACTTGAAACATAATTGGGAATTTAGGGTTTTGATTTTACACTACTCGGTGTTTGCACACACACACTGCACGCACCCATCTGCACCTTGCATTTTCATTTTGCATCGTCCGAGTCCGAATTTTAGGAAAATCCGTGGTTAGTAAAGATGAACCCTTTGGGCGTTATCAGTCGAACACCACAAGCCTTAGCCCCGTACCAAAGAAGACTAGTCTAACTACGTATGAGGTATATTTTGCTAAGGTAACCCAAGCTTACCCGAGAATTAGTGAAACCTGCATGCACGTGCATTAATTGTAAATTGCATTCATTGTTGCACAAAATCCGAGGCATAAGCACCCTTGTGTTACCATATATTCTTTTGTTTCCTTGAAAACAGGATTTGGAACACGAGCATAGAATCTGAAATGAATATCGATGCTGAGGCCGTAACAGGCTTGATGGAACAACTACAGAAGATGTTGGATAGTAAGTTCACTGAACACCAAAATTATATGAAGAAGTGGACTCTCGATACCATTACTGAGTCTCTAGGAAAATATGAGGTTGATACTGGAAATATAATAGACGGGTTAGAGGATCTCTTTGTAGAAGAACATGAGGTAAGCACTATAAGAGAGGACTCAGGTAAGACTTTCACTGAAATACCCTGTTTTAATCCAGTCAATTCAATTCGATTAATGGAAGGTCAGAAATGCCCTTCGATCATTCATGTTGAAAATACTTACATGGTTGGTAAACCAGAGAATTATGTTCTTTCTAAATATGTTTCAGGGAATCAAAATAATTTTGGAAACAAAATATCTGACTTGGACGAGGAACACGATTATACTGATGGACCGACTCCCAATGACGAGGAAATGATCGAAGAGGACGTACCTCATGAGATCCTCAAGTCGTTTGATCACTTGGAAGAAAAGATGGAACCTGTCGAAGAAGTAGAGTCGGTCAATCTGAACACGGAAGATCAACCCCAAATGGTCAGGATCGGTACTACTTTATCTTCAAAAGAAATGAGGATGATGATCGAGTTGCTAACTCAGTACAAAGATATATTTGCATGGTCGTATGAGGATATGCCAGGGTTAGACACATACATGGTAGTACATCACTTACCTATCATCCCCGGAATGAGGCCTGTCAAACAGAAATTGCGTAAGCTCCGACCAGAATGGTCTCTGAAAGTGCATGACGAAGTAATCAAACAATATGAAGCTGGGTTTTTGATGGTTACAAATTATCCAGAATGGTTGGATAACATAGTACCGGTCCCGAAGAAGGATGGCAAAGTACGAATGTGCATCGACTACAGGAATCTTAACAAAGCAAGCCCTAAAGACGACTTTCCCCTCCCCCATATTGACATCCTTGTCGACAATGCTGCAAGGCATGGATTACTATCATTGATGGACGGGTTCTCAGGATATAATCAGATAAAAATGGCAGAACAAGATAGGGAGAAGACATCTTTTATTACACCATGGGGAACATTTTTCTATGTGGTAATGCCTTTCGGTCTTAAAAATGCTGGGGCTACTTATCAACGTGCAATGACTACTCTTTTTCATGACATGATGCACAAGGAGCTGGAGGTGTATGTAGACGACATGATTTCCAAGTCCGAAAGAAGAGAAGATCATCCATCAGACCTGCAGAAGTTGTTTGACCGGCTCAGGAAGTACAAGTTGAGGCTTAATCCTTATAAATGTACATTTAGGGTAAAATCAGGAAAGCTACTAGGGTTCATTGTCAGCAATAGAGGAATAGAAATTAATCCAGAGAAAGCGAATGTACTCATTAATATGCCTCCACTTAAGAATGAGAAGGAGGTACGAGGTTTTCTAGGAAGAATTCAATATATCAGTCGATTTATCTCGCAACTAACGCCGGTTTGCGCACCAATCTTTAAATTGTTAAGAAAGAACTCGCCAAAGGAGTGGAATGAAGAGTGTCAAGAGGCATTTGATCAGATAAATAAGTATTTGTCCAATCCACCTGTGTTGCTCCCTCCGGTACCTGAGAAACCTTTGTTGTTATATTTATCGGTAACTGACTCATCAATGGGGGAAGTCTTAGGACAATACGACGAAGATGGTAAGAAAGAGCGTGCAATTTACTATATTAGCAAGACATTGGCTAGATATGAATCAAAATATTCAACCTTAGAGAAAACATGCCTTGCCATTGTCTGGGATACTCAACGGCTTAGGCATTACATGTTATCTCATTCGGTGCAGTTGTTATCAAGCATGGACCCACTTAAATATCTTTTTGAAAAGCCAATGATCTCAGGGAGAACGTCCAGGTGGCAGTTGTTGCTAGAAGAATTTTACATCACTTATGTGACACAAAAGTCAATAAAAGGAAGAGCAATAGCAGATCACTTAGCAGCGCAACCTATCCAGATTGTGAGACACTCATAACATAATTTCCTTGTTGCTGAACAAGATAATGAAGGTGAATTGTGGAAGATGTATTTTGATGGAGCAATGATCCCAGTTGGTAAAGGAGCATGGGCAATTTTGATATCTCCAGATGAGGTACGCATTCCAATTTCTGTTCGATTGGATTTCAACTGTACTAACAACATGGCTGAATATGAAGCATGGATTGCTGGCTTGAGAGCTTCCTTAGAGTTATCAATCAAGAAGTTGGAGGTATATGGAGATTCCTTGCTGATTGTTAACCAAACACAGAAAGTCTGGAAGATCAAGGAAGAAAATCTAGTTCCATACCATGAATGCCTCATGAAGCTGGTGGAGAAATTTGATTATATTAGTTTTCATCATCTTTATAGAGACAAGAATCAGTTTGCAAATGCATTAGCTGCTTTAGCATCACTAATCCTGATCCCAGGAGACTCCATAGTCAAACCCATTGAGGTGGCACGAAGAGAGAAACCAACTTATTTTTATGCTGTAGAGATCGAAGCAGAAACACCTGACGGAGATCCATGGTACCATGATATCAAGAATTACTTAGAGAATCGGACGATGCCAGATGGGTTGAATAAAAAAGAGCGTCGTTACATACAACGCATGTCTTTTCAATTTATCATCCTCGGAGGAGTACTTTATAAAAAATCTTATGATGGGATTTTGTTAAGGTGTGTAGATGCAGATGAAGCTCGACGCCTTCTTAGCGAGATACATGAAGGAATCTGCGGACCACATATGAACGGACATATGTTATCCAAGAAAATTCTTCGGATGGGATATTATTGGACAACAATGGAATCAGATTGCTTCAAGTACGTGAAAATATGCCATAAATGCCAAATACATGCCAATTTATTACATTTGCCACCGACCGAGTTGCACCCTCTTACATCACCATGGCCTTTTTCTGTTTGGGGAATTGATGTCATTGGAAAATTTAATCCTTCTGCATCAAATGGGCATGAATACATCATAGTGGAAATTGATTATTTTACAAAGTGGGTTGAGGCAATATCCGTCAAGAATCCCACAGGGAATCAGACTGTTAAATTCCTTACAAACAACATTATATGTCGTTACGGATTGCCAAATGAGATTATATCAGATAATGGGTCCAACTTTGTTAGCAAGGAGGTAAAAAATGAGTGTGCAAAGTACAAAATCCAGTTAAGGAACTCAACCGTTTACATGCCGCAAACCAATGGTGTTGTGGAAGCTGCAAATAAGATATTAGGAAGAATCTTGAAGAAGATGACAGAAACATACAAAGATTGGAGTGATAAGTTACCTTATGCATTATGGGCCTATCGTACCTCGATCCGCACACCCACTGGTATGACTCTGTACTCTTTGGTTTATGGCACAAAAGCAGTTTTGCCCGTTGAAGTTGAAATTCCCACCTTACGAGTGATAAAGGAAGGCACGGTACCTGAAGATGAATGGATAGAGTCGAAGGTTCAACAACTAAATTTGATTGATGAAAAGAGGATACGTGCCGCATGTCATGCACAGGCTTACCATGAGAGGATAGCTCGAAGTTTCAACAAGAAGGTTCATCCGCGAGGCTTAAAGGAAGGAGATTTAGTGCTTAAAGAAGTCAGACCTATAAAATATTCTGACCCAAGAGGAAAGTTCAAGCCTAATTGGGAAGGTCCGTACATCATCAAAAGAATCTACCCAGGATCTGCAGTCCGATTAACTGATCTGGACGGACGTGAAGAGCCGAAGCTCACAAATGTTGACCAACTGAAGAAATACTACACCTAAGGTAAGTGCTCAAACCTATCTAAGGGCGGCGAATGCTCATACAACTTAAGGAGATTATTTAGGAGTCCAATATCTCACTCTCATAGTGTCAGTAAGTAGGGGTAGGGGCATCACCATTTTTGGCCCCTGGTCGGTCAAGTCAAGTCAAGTCAAAAAAAAAGTCAAAAAAGAAGAAAAGAAAAATCAAATCAAAAATTATTGTTCTCAGTCTTATAGAGTCAAAAAAAAAAAAAAAAAAAAAAAAAAAGAAAGAGCCGGAGCAGCTTTTCCATGGCGGATGGGATTTTGGGAGGGAATTTGGGTTTCAATTGATCACCCTGTTCCTCTTTAATCTTCTACCCGTCGCTTCTTTTCTCGGATTTCTCTTCTCCATGCACCTATCCAATACGCTGTTGGTTTCTTAGATTTGATGGTAGGTACTCGTTCTAGGGTTTCTAGGGCTTCCATAGCTTTGGGTTCTCAATCTTCTGCATCCCTCGTTGCTACATCCAGACCATCCCCCATGCTTCTAGGTCTAGGGTTACTTCTTCTGATGCGAATCAACCATCTGCAACTCCTTCAGTCGCACCAAGACCACCACCTTATCCAGAGACTACAACACCACAACACGCCACCATCGATGCAGCCATTTACTCTCCTGAGCTTTTAATTGTTTAAATGGACGCAACTCCTGGCATGCTCCCATCATTGCAGCTATTCAATCCTCTACAAACCCAGCTGCGTGCATGGATGTTGTTTGTTCCGTTTCTACAACTCTAACGACTTCAATTCTGGCGTTTTTCAACCAACCCCAAATTTGGCGTACAACAGACTAACATCATTGGGTTGTTCGATTACCAAATGAAATGGTCGACGTCTAATGTCGTCGACCCGGAATTTCACCAATTCCACTTTGCAGGGTTAGATGGCTGCAAAAATGGTGTGGGAGGGATGGGTTATATCAAGGGTTACCTTATCACGCATCTCAGAGACAAGCATTACCCAACGGAAGAAGCAAAAGAGAAATGCCGGTTGAGAATCAAGAATGAATTGGCTGTGTACCATGACTGGGAGACGTCATCAAAAGAGAAATACGGTTGAGCAAGGTATGCAAATGTGGATTTTTCACCGTTGTATGCTTATCCATGGTTGGAAGAAGAAGTGTGCCATGCACCAAGGTGATGAAACTCAGTGTCCATTGAAAGGGAGGACTGTCGACTTCCTTATTCATGGTATTCCAAGACCTGCTGCCCCTACTGCTGCCCTTACTGTTGACGGTGGTGTTCCTAACTTGGCTGGAGTTTCCCAGGAATCTGCTCTCCCTCCGATTGATCTCGCTCTGCTTGATAGGATACTACGCTCTCAAATCTCAACTGTCAGTAGCGTTCCCGCTAAATGCAAGCTCAGTTTTTCTAGAGCTTTTGCTGCTGAAATCCAGAGAGTAGTTCGTGACCCCGCGGATATCTCCTCCTGGATTAAGCTCTTGATTTTTCCTGTGTGTACGCTGCGGCGCTACATACCCACATGCAGCAAAGAATAACGCTCAGGCACTAGGAAGAGGTTGCAAGTGGCGGCGATCCTATCGGCTTTGAAGCAATGGTCGGAAACGGATGGTTGTGCGTCTTTGGCCCAATCTGCATTGGTAGTTTAGGAGGCTATACAGAACATAAGGGCTAAGGACAAGAAAAGGACACCTCGTGACAAGACAGAAGAGGATTTGGGAAAGGCTAATATCCAGGTATGCCGTAGGAAATTGAGTAACGGCTTATATACAGCTGTGATTCGCACTTTGACTTCGAGTGGTGTTTCTTCTCCTGACGAAGCTACCTTGCGTGAGCTGCAAGCTATGCATCCATACGCGCCACCCCCAGTGATACCCCCATATCAGTTGCCCATGCTCCCTTCGTCGCATCTAAATATTTGGTCTTGGACAAGCTGAAAAGTTTTCCTAGAGGGACTTCGTGCGGAAGAGATGGTCTTCGGGCCCAACACCTTATTGATGCATTGGGAGGGGCTGCAGCAGCTGTTTTAGGTGAGCTCTTGACTTCCATTTCGGACCTTGTGAACATTTGGCTCTCAGGGGGTTGTCCGCAAGCACTAGGTGAGTTTATTGCTTCGGCTCCTCTCACACCTCTTGTTAAGCCTAATGGGGGCATCCGTCCAATTTCCGTGGGCACTATCTGGAGACGTATGGTTTACAAAGTAGCCGCTTCTCATGTTGGTAAGGAAATGGGTAGTTATCTTGGTGACTATCAGTTTGGCGTAGGGGTGCCTTGCGGTGGTGAGGCCATTCTTCATGCAGTCAATCGTCTCTTGGAAGTCAAGGGAAACTCTACTTCCATGGCTATGCTTCTGGTGGACTTCTCTAACGCCTTCAACCTGGTAAGTAGGACTGCTATGATTAGCGAGGTTAGGAAGCATTGTCCTACAATCTCGAGGTGGGTGGAGTTTTGTTATGCATCTCCTGCTAGACTATATTATTTAGATAACACTCTCTCCTCTTCTCAAGGAGTTCAACAGGGGGATCCTCTCGGCCCCATGTTATTCGCTTTGACACTGCACCCCCTCATACATATGATCGTTGAGAGGTGCACCTTGGATCTTCAGGCTTGGTATTTAGATGATGGAACCATAGTCGGAGACACTTTGATGGTAGCTAAGGCCTTGGATATTATTCAGCAGGAAGGTGTTCGCTTGGGGTTGCGTCTCAATGTTTCTAAGTCGGAGCTCTTCTGGCCTTCGGTTGATAGTAGGGGATTAGTTGATGGTGTTTTCTCGCCTAACTTGCATTGTCCCTCCGATGGTGTTAAGTTATTAGGTGGGCCTGTTAGAAGGGATCCCCAGTTTTACAGAAACATGGTTGTCAAGAGGGTACAAAAATATTGCTTTGATGGAGGCGGTGATGAGGCTGAAGGACCCACAAGGGGAGTTGCTTTTGCTAAGAAATTGTTCTGGTGTCTCTAGGTTATATTTCGCCATGCGTACTACTAAACCTGAGTTTTTGGACGAGGCACAGGTGGTTTTTGATTACCATCTTAGACAATTTCTTAGACACTTGGTTACGGGAGATGGTCCAGGTTTTGGTTTGTTGCAGCAGAGGCTAGTTACACTTCCCATTAAGGACGGTGGGTTGGGGGTATACACTATGGAGGACACGAAGCAGTATTGTTACGTGGCTTCTTGTTTTCAGACGAGATCTCAGCAGGGGACCATTCTGAGACACTCTGGGATCTCGGGACCAAGCTCAAGTTTTGAGTATGCTTTGACACGCTTCAAACAGGTATGTGGTATTGGTGATTCATTTTTACGCATTGATGATACTGCCCCCCACTCTATGAGCTCTTTGGCAGTTAAATGCTTTGATGTGGTGAAGAAGAACATACCAATCCAGTTCAATATGTCGAAGCGTGATTCAGCCCTCTGGAAGAGTAACAGAGTTAGCCATGCTCAAGATTTCTTGTTGGAAATTCCTATTGACGGTCTTAATCAGAAAATTGGCGCCAGGCAGTTTCGTGCGGTTTTGCAGTACAGGCTCGGGATTCCCCTTTTCGAAAATGGAGACTTGTGCTCTATTTGTGGTGCTGGAATGGATATCTTTGGGGATCATTCCTTGCACTGCAAGCAAGGGATTGGGATCAAATATAGGCATGACATAATGCGTGATACCTTTGCAGACATTTTCTATCGTGGGAATGTTCCAGCTAGAAAGGAAGTGGACTTGGGGCTCCTTTCGGATGATGGTTCGACTTTACTACCAGCGGATATCCTTGTGTATGGATGGGATAATGGCTGCGATATGTGCTTAGATGTCACGGTTGTTTATCCCTTCACTGGAACTTGGGAGCGTAATTTTGATCTTGGGCGGGCTATGGATATTGCGGTGGAAAAAAAGAGGGCTAAGTATTTAGAGAAATGCAAGTCTCAGAAGCTGGGGTTTGGGGTTCTTGCTTTCACAACCTTAGGTGGTTTGGGGAGTGATACCGAGGAGTTCCTGAAGAGGTTGCGAAACTATATGGCTAGTCATGATGAGAATATTCCTATTGGAGATTATTTTTTTCATAGGATAGGTGTGGTTCTTAATAAAGGGATTGGAGTGCAGCTTGTTGCCAGGCTCCCATCCAATAGTTGTAAACTCCTTGTTGGTGATGATGATTAATTAAAAAAAAAAAATCAAATCAAAAATTATTGTTCTCTGTCTTATAGAGTCAGTCAAAAAAAAAATCAAGAATTATTGTTCTCAGTTCTATAGAGTCCGTCAAAAAATAAAAAATAAAATCAAGAATCATTATTTTCAATTTTATAGTGTCAGCAAAAATAAGGGGCACCGCCATCATCATACTGGGCCCGCGTCAGTAGAATAAGTCTTTTGAACTCATAGAGAGAGATATGTTTGTTTGTATGTCATCACTAGTCTTGTACACTATCTCCTAAAGTTCTATGAGCAATGGACGTCCAAACGGATAGATTTGAGTAGCAAAAAAAAAGAAAAGAAAAAAATGATTGTGTAGTTAATAAACAGCCACTTGAGAAAATTGGTCGGCATTTGAAGAAATCAAAGAGGAAGAAGAAGCGTTGAGGAGAAATGGTCAACAATCGAAGGAGTTGGAAAGGAGTGGTAAGCCGCATGATGAAACAAAGGATAGAAGAAGGTAAGCCAACATATATGAACTCGGGAATTTTTGGGCAAAACATCAAACAATTGGGGATGGTTGGAAATGGTCAGATTGACTCTTGAAAATTCGACGGTGCCGACGTAATACCAGTGTTCTCCCACCCTACACGATAAATCTATAAGTTGGGCTCATTTGTACCATAATCAGGTATTATTGTTTTCAATTTTATAATGTTTTCAAAAAAAGAAAAAAAAAATTATTAAAAAATAATAAAAAAATTTAAAAAAAAATTTAAAAAAATTATTAAAACCTCTAGTTGTGTGGAAGCCGATGAGGAAAAATCTAGGTAAACATAAAAAATAATATTAATAATAAACCATTTAGATTGACTGAGGCAATAATTCCATGCAATTAGTTGTATTTCTCTTTAGGTTTTTCTTTTTCTATAATTATTTTTTATAGAGGCACGTATTACTAATCATTCTCTTCTTGTTTGAAGCATGGCCTCCAACTCATTAATTCTCAGATCTTTTGATTCAAGAAAGGACTCATGTTTAGCAACTTGGATTTGAAGAAAGTGGCGAAAGTAGAAGTCAGCTATTGCAAGAGAGAATATTTGTAAAAGGTAAGTAAGTGTTTTCTTGTTTTTCACTACGCTACATTACAAACTTCTTGACTTACCTATAGTCTTGAGGTAGTAAACGTACGTAAAACTAAATACTTAGAGATAATCCGGGTGAACTTTCTAGTGTCATTCCGGATAATTATAAGTGAGGAATACAACACAATAATAGTGCAAAATAGGTGTGTATGTCTTTGGTATTCAGTTGCACGCAAACCTCCGCCAAAGAGGGGCAACTGTAGACACCCCAATTTTGCACGGTCATAAAAATATGTCGCTAAATCGTATCCGTGATGGTCAGAGGCATAATAATTCGACAAACTTAAAATGGGTAGTTAAGAGTTCGACACCAGATGGTAAAGGTCCAAATTAAATGCCATAGGTACACAAGTCCACAAACTTCATCTAATGAATTTGGTCGCAAGGGGACAACATGCCCATTTCATAACAGGTCCATTTCATAACACCATACGTACCTACTATACACTAATAATCTAGTTAGCCGTCCACCCTAGTCCACCTAGTTTTGGTGCCATGCTTGGCCGTGATTGGACGTTAGGTTCATTAGTATCCACCAAGTCCTTAGCAGGACGTCCATATCTTCCTTGTAGTGTGGCAAGTGTTAAAGGTCCATCAGAACCTGTCCGTTCCCGTGAGTTTAAGCATTTAGCTAGCCATCCTCCTACATGTCAACATTTTTTAAGGTTCCTTTGTTTCCAAGTCTTTCCTTCCAACTAAAATCCTAGGCTTAAATGAAATCTTTTGCATTTTTGGTATTAATATCAAATGAATTTATATAAATGGGAATAATATTTTTGAAAATGAGTAATAATATTTAGGTTTTAGAGTGCAACCGTTTGATCTTAGGCATTGAATCATAGGGTCCTAGATGGTTGGAGGAGAAAAATTCTAGAGGAAAATTTTGGAGGAAAAATTCAGTAATAATAATAATAAAAAAGGGGGAAATTTTAGTAGAAAACATTAGGAGAAAAATAATTGAGAAAATTAAAGGCTTCGGTGGTGTTTTTGGATACGATTTTGCGGACATAAAATTGTTGTTGTTGGCTCTCGATCTAAGTGATATTGACGCGATAGCTAAAGGAAACCAGGTCGTCTTCTATTACTGTTTCTTATTTTTATTTTCTATCATCATTGTTTATAAGACAAGAGCTTGGAAGTGTCAAAGTTGAATAAGATCATTTGAACTGCTTACGTCCTCTTTATTTAAGAAACTCGTTTTTGTCTTATTGCATTTGTCTGAAATCACACATTCGTTTTTGATTGATGATACACATGAGCATAGAAGTCATAAGGTGGTACAGTGAGGTGTCATATGTTTTGTTTGCATGAATAAAATAGGGAGGAGTTTTTAGTCATTGTCTCTTCACACACCTCTTGACGGCGCACAATAGGACAAATTCTGTTTATCCTAGATGCATGCACAATTAGGATAGATTCTGTTTAGCTAGCTGCATAGAAGACATACGTACCGGATGTTCGGTTGATGTTCTTTTATTTTATTTTTAATAATAATATAATGATAATGATAATAACTGAATCTCCATTATAATAGTAATAATAATATTGTTTAGTTTTATTAATATTCACGATAATAATTTTGTTTTAGAACTTAATTTAATTATTCATTCAGAAGTATCTAATATTTTGATATTTTGCAGGTAATAATAATTTTTATTTGTTTGCAATTAAAACCCCTAGTTTCCCAATTATAAAGTAGAGGCCAATCTTCGGATTGGACGGGCTAGGTGCCTCACACCTTCCTAGCCCGTATCTTGATTCCCGGACTTTTCTCTCTTTGGACCAGTGTTACTTTTGGGTCCCAACTCCCTAAGTTGGGTGGCGGCTCTTTTATAATAATAATTTCCACGTGATTCCCATTTTTGATATTCGAGAAATCCTAACCGATTTCGACGGTATCCACAACCGGGCTCCTTGGCCGGCCGGCCATGCCTTGGTCATAGCCTGTCCCACACTTCATGATTCTCTCATTTTTGTTTTCCTTCATCTTATGAAGGTTTTTGATGGTTTCAACAAAAATCCTTGATTTCTTCATATTTTCTCAAATGATTGCTCAAACGCACATCTGAAAATATCAAAATTCTCATAACTGAGATACGAACACTTTGGTGACATGAGCGTGTTACCTTGACCGACCAAGGTTGGCTCTTTGGCTCGCAAGGAGCCGGTCCCGCGTATTTTCACAATTTAACCTAATTTGCGCAATTGCACGTATTAGGTCCAAAATGCTTCCAAACAATTTGGGACTTCATGGAACTATCATTATATGATCCCGTGACCACCCAGGGACGGTTTCATGTCCCCTTGGTTGGTCCCTCATCTTTTCATAATTAATTAGGTTTTATCACCTAAGGCTCAGACGAACATTATTTTTAATAAATGATTAAACCAGCATTTAATCATCCTTTCATCAACAAGTCTTCGAGAGACCTTAATAATTGCTCACGTGAGCATATGGGAACTACATGGTCGATCCATGGTCCTATGTAGTTGGTCCCTCCTTCATTCTGTGATTTATTTTCAATAAATCATCAATTGATCAAATTAGGGTTTTTTGAGTCCATGGTTCATAATTACAGATTCAAATGCTAATAATTTTACGTTGATCTCATGACCAAAATTTTATTATATATACTTGGTTCAGTTGCCAGTATTCTGATTTAATACTTTATTTTGGTCACACTACCATTTTTTCATCAAACAAACAATATTTGCTCAAACCAAGGAATATTGGTTCAACTATCAATATTCAACAATTCATCAAATGAGAAACATTCGCTCAAATCAACAATATTTGTTCGCATTGAAATATTGATTCAAATATCAATATTCAATAACTCATCAAATGATCAATATTTGCTCAGACGAGCAATACTTGCTCAAATCAAGGAATATTGGTTCAACTATCAATATTCAACAATTCATCGAATGAGCAATATTTGCTCGTGATAACTATCAATGATTATTCACGTATTATATCTCTGTCTCAACAGACATGTTCAATTCATGAGTATCAGAACATTCTAAATCATGTTCGACTCAACAATATAAGGACTCATCGTCCCATGAAGTCATGAAGTCAATAACTGACTAACTAAATACACGTCTGCCTTGCAGACTCCACAATCACACGAGACATAAATCGTGTTACATGGGGGGATTTTAACTAGGGTTTTGGTTTGGAGGTCTACGGCACGTGTGTTCACACACACGATGAGAATGTGAGCAAGTCGTGCAATCAGTTGGAGGAGTTAACAAAGTAGTGGATGGAAAATCAACCAAGTCTCCGCACGTTGAGCAACTGGTTTTAACACGATTTCCATTTCCACGTTCTTTGATTCCATCAACTGTCACACTTCATGGGATCATGGTGTTTACAATTCTAGCAATATAACTAAGTCTCTGAATCATGTTGAAACAAAGACAATCTCACGGAAAACAGACAACACGAGATTAACAATCCAACTCTCAACAGAGAAAATTCAATCATTCGAAACTTATCTTATTTTCAGAATACACAACACACCTACAATCTTCGATCACCATTGATCTCACACATTTCTCAGCTTCCCTCATACAGATCGACCCATCCTATCTTGTGACCGAATTTACTCTGGAACGACCATAGTCTTGGTTTAGGCCGGAGTACTACAGATTGATCTCTCGAATTCAAAGCACTCCCTTCTTGCAGTGCATCTGTGTGAGGTTAAATATTTTTCTCGGTTCAAGGAGTCTCCTCCGCACGGTCGTCTCCTCAATTCCGTAAAACCAACAAATCATTTTGCCCCATCTACAATAACACATTATGACTACACCAACATATAAGTAATATAGTCTTGCAATTTTAAGGTGTTAAGTCTTGGATCCAAAATCGCGTTAATTGAGAAATTAATCCAACTTAATTGGATTGTATGCCGACCAATCACATATGTCGATATTCCTCTGCAGAGGGATTCACAACCACCATTTTTATTATTTTAGTAGATACACTAAATGAATATTCGACAGCATATTAATTAACTATGATCCCACACAATTCTCAAACACAATTCATAGAATTACTAGTACCAGTGCCCGCAGGCATTATAATCTCCTATTATATTCAAATGAGAAGATATGAATTTTGGGGACGTGAATCATATTATGATAGACTCTATTGGAGCACTAACTGTAGCCTATATAAAAATGCTACATGATTTCTAGATGTGATTGGATTTGCCTTTTCAAACGTCGTAATAAGCTAATTGAGATATTTTCATGCCTATTTAATGGAAGCCTTTTTCGATTTGATCAGGATGGGAGAGAAATGATATAACCTTTTAAGTTAATTAATGTCAACTTCTAATAACATAGAGGCTCCCCCTGATTTTGGTGGAAATTGTCATCTCATATACGAAAATAAATTTCGTAGAATATTATCCGATTAAATCAAGGACATATACTCATAATATATTCCGGATTTTAAGAATAATACCAGATTAGACAGTAGATACTGACTCCAAGAGCCATAAAAAAATTGTCCCAACAATGTAATCTACTAGAGATACAAATTGAACATCAACCATGGATTTTATCAGTTATAACCAAAAACATATAAATATGCAAATAAATCTCCAAATAATTCCATGACCTCAACGACATGATATTGTGGACACTTTATTTTTCAAAAGAAATTAAATTCAAGATCAATTTAGTCACTACAGAGACTAATTATATAGCTAACAAGCCGGGTGCACCCTTTGATCTTTTGTGTCCTTCGGTGTTCCAACTACAAGTGGAACAATCCTAATTTTTGAAGATTATTATCACGAGGAAATAATAATTGCTCAATATCCCTAAGGAATGCAGCAATTCCTCGTTTTATTGGTATTTGTAATAATAACGATATTTTTATCCCTTTAAGATCGATAGGGAACCAAGCTTAATTGGCTTATTGATTTCTTTGAGAAAATACAAAAATCATTATCGCTATGATTTTTAGAGAAAATCCATTTTATGGTTGGTGAATGGTTTCTTAGATAAATAGAAGCCAATGGTTTATTATTGGATAAAACCATATTTCATGGTGCAAGTTCGTTTTCGATATCACACCATATTGGAAAAATTTAGAAAATATGCTAATATATTTTCTCTCATCTTAGAAATGGGAGAAAAAAATTAATAGAAACTGGTTTCTACGATTTATCAAACTTGTATGACAAAATACAAATATTGTCGTTTTAGACATCGCACGGAAAACCTACTTTGAGGTTGACAAATGGTTTCTTGTTAAAAAGAAAAATAGAAACCATATGTAAATCACATGATCCTCGTCTAAAAGACAAGGATACCAAATTCAATTGGCCGTAGGTTTTTCAATCATGCATGTGATTATATACCGTAAGGTAATTAAATTGCGATGACGCTAATTATGTGTGATTAAAGTTTCATTCAATGAATATAAATTCTAAACCATCTTTCGATAGATTTTTTCTTTTTCGTTCTCTATAAAAAAAAATAAAAAATAAGAGAAGAAGGGTGAATTAATATATTCAAAAACATAAATAAAAATTGATCACCCGTATCCAATATACACACAAAGGGAATTTTCTTTCTTTTCGGGAAAGAAAATATGAAAATAGCATAGCTATTATTAGAAAAATCAAACAAAATAAAGACGCCACTTACCCGGCTAAAATGTTCCATCCTTATTACTTTAGTTAGCTTCCATCGGTGATACTACATGATCATGTGCGATTGAACTGTTGGAAATGGCCTGTAAAACAATCATAAACCAAACAAATAAAAATGTTATGGCTGAGTCACGACCAGGTCGCTCTCTTTAAGACGTTTCGCGGCTCTGCCCAAGATTGTGCAAGCAGTTCTTCCATGTCGTGTCGTCCCCAGGATAAAACAGCCGCGTAAATCTCTTTCATAATCACTCATGCACTTTGAGAGTATGTGATACTTGTACACTTCCATTCTTGCTCAAAATCAAACTTGTGGAAAACAAGTGATGATCACACACTAGTTTTCTTTCTCTCAAAAATCTTATTTTTCTTTAAAACTCCAAAACCATTAAGGAAAAATTCTCACATTATCTTCCTACCAAAATCTGATTTTTGTACTAAAGAAATTCAAAAGTTAATGACACTTTATATTATCATTCTTGCTCAAAATCAAACTTGTAGAAAACAAGTGATGATCACACACTAGTTTTCTTTCTTCAAAAATCTTATTTTTCTTTAAAACTCCAAAACCATTAAGGAAAAAATTATCTTCCTACCAAAATCTGGTCTAAAAATTCAAAAGATTAATGAAAATCACAATTAATACCATTAACTTCCTCTAAATAAAACGGTCAAAGGATTAATAAAATAAATAAATTTCTTTTATGAAGATCATTAAGATTACTAAAAAAAAATTTAACAAAAATAATAAATGAAAATTAATTTTGTTTTAAACCATACATTTCCAACAATCCCCCACTTAATTTTTTAAAACATTGAGCAAGATCTATATAGTGATGTGCATAAGTAAAGGTATCTTTCGATTTTGAACCTTTACATAGTGTTAGGCTCTCAAAAAATCTAACCATAGAGTGAACGTAAGTCTTTGAACTCTAGGAGATAAGAAGATTGTCTAACACACAAAAAACTATACTAGAGTAAAGTCTAAAGCCATCACTAGAAAAGGTATCTTTGGTTGTAATTAACGGTTCTCAACTCTTGCAATAGCCGCGGTACTATCGCATTGGATTAATATGTTTGTTCTTCCTCTATCTAGTAGAGGACTGAATCACTCCATCCATTAGAGGATTCATTTGAGAGGATATCTCAATCAGCATCGCAATAATATCCTTAAAGGATTGCGGTAAACATTTTGAAATAGTCTATTTCTAGGTTTAAGGTTCTTTTCAGACACCTCACAACCTTCTCAATGTTTTACTAATTATCCATACATGGATTATTAGTAAATCTGCATATATGTAACCCCCACTACAAAGTAATATACATATAGTCTGTCACGTAGCAAGAAGCAATGCCATGCTACCATGCTCATTTCTAGTGCAATCACACACAATCTCAAAGAAAATGGCACTAAATCAAATGAGTGAAAACTAGTTTATAGTTAGACTATATATATTTCTATTTCTTTCCATTGTATTAAATATATTCAAAAGAAGAACAAATTCAATTCAAGCATATACACTATATTCCCTCAAGTCTTTCATGTCAAATAGTAAACTAAGCATGTTCTCATTTTCATTAACATCATATAAGTTAGAATTTAAATTCCACAAATCACTTACAACGAGCGTTATGCATTTCATTTTCAATTTTTTTGAAATTATTCAAACTAATCAAAAAATTAATTTTGTCTCATTCAATTGTTTCAAAGTTTGTTTCAGAATATATATGATGATGACTTATCTAACTTATATCCATTATATCCATTTTGTTCTTGCAGAAACTACACAATTTTTCATGCTTGGTCTACATAGATTCTCATCTTTTATACATTCCATATATTTTTCTACATATTATGCACAACAAATCATGTATCGTAGAAACAACATCACCAATCAAGAATGTAAATCAAGCGACATGAAAGCAAGTATTGAAATTAATTACCCTTTCTTTATTTTTCAAACTAAAATATTTGGTTCTTAAAATCTTTTTCCAAAGATTAAAATTATGAGGAGCTAAGTATCTCAAAAAAGATAATAATTATGACTAAAGTTTGTTTTAGTCTTACTACTTACACATCAATTCTTAATGATCTTGTGGTCTCCATTTGTAGCTAGCTATTTAATCTCAGTTTACCATTCAAACATACATAGGGTAGAGAACCCCCACCATTTCTCGACCAAAGAAAACTTCAAATCAACACCAAAATATAAAATTGAGTAGTTACTTATACAAATTGCATTTATAGCCACGTTCATTCAAAAATTTCTATAGACTTCGTTAGACGTCATATTTCGGTGTTTAATACCAATTCAATAACTAGAAAGTTTCCTCATTCATACAAAAATTAGAAATAAATTTTTTTAAGCGCAAATAATTTCTCGAAATTCATATTTGACGCGTTATGTGTTCTTGCTCATTACTAATAAAGTAATTATCCAATTTCAAAATCCTTTTGGCACAATATAGAGGACGACCAAACAAACATTTTTCATGAAGATATCATTTCATTATTCACTACTCAAATGATCAATTTTAATCACCAAGTTAGACTTCGTGAATACCAAAAATATCTTACAACTATCTCAAACATTTTATTTCATCCGATGCTTTTGTAAACTAGTAAGATTGAGAGTTTTACATTCTTTGAAGACTTAGGTAAAATTTGATACATGTCACTTAAAAATTTCTTAGAAATTTTAGAGGAAAACACATCATGCTCACTAACTCAAAAAATTTCATAGAAGTAAGATAAAATCACATATTTCAAGCACTCTAAAGCTTCAATCATATCAGATAAATAATACAATATTTGGTTCAAACATTCAATTGATAACATATTTATTGTAGTAATGCAATGATCAAGTTCAACAAATTTGTAATCTCAATCTTTTTATAACAAGATACGCGGAAACTAGATTCTCGCTCATTTAGAAAGTATGAACATCTTTAACAATATTGTTCTACCCAAAGTAAACTTTGAGATCGTACCAATACCGAAAATCCTAGTGATGTGAGTGTATCTCAACACCACTTTCTTTCAAACGATTCGGTTCAAGTTTTGAAACTTTAGCCTATCAAAACAAACATGGTGTAAAACACCAATATATACCAACCTCTCACCGTATCCACAATTAACTTAGATTGAAAAACGTTGTTAATAACATTTGATATCCTTGTTCTTTATCAAAAAAAAAATAAAAATTTTTTTTGATATCCTTGCAATGCAGTGCATGAATAGCAAATAACTTCATAATCAAGATTATGTTCATTCCATGGTGAGAGTTGATATTCACATTTGTTTTAATTAAGTTTCTAATTCTTTCGGTTTTGGTTTCTTATCAATTTATATCTCATAAGTTCCAAACTTATATGAGTCACACATTTATTGTCATGCACAATAATTCTCAATATCTTGTTCCCCTAAAACTTATTCTAAGATTGAGCAACCAATTTATTCAATTTAGAATGCAATTATTTGATCACTACAATAACTACAAATAGTTCATCAACATACCTCTTTTGCTTTGAAAGCTCAATTGGTCATAAACCATTGTCCACTCTTTGCACACCAACAAATAAATCAGCAAAACCATTGCTCCACACATCCATTAATCTCCCGCAATTTTATTTCATTGGGAAATAAAACTTGCTCAAGTAAGTGAATTTTCATGCACCTGTCACAATCATTCACATATGAGCATTCGAAACCAAAAATAAGTAAGGTATGCACTTACATAATTACTTAAAAATCAATTAAAAATATAGTAATCCAAGTTTCTCTTAAATTTCAAACAAAGATTCAAAGTTCTATAGTTATAACATCATATATTTATAACTCTCTTTCAAGAATTTTATCAAACATATGTGGTGCACTAGTTTGATTGCTAACAATAATCTTCTTTTTCATTACCAAAACAGGAGTATGAAGTATTAGAATCAAAACATGACTTTTAATGCAATTTCTTACATCTCTAATCTCAAATATCATGTCTCCTATTTTGGACATACATACACAATAATTTCGAAATCACCACATCTCTCAAACTAAAAATTCAAATAGGAAATTTCAAAATCGGTTTTGAAGATAAGTTCATGATTTACAAGTTTCATCTTACACAAAAACCCAAAATATCAACACAGGGATCAGAAAAACGAAATTTATCAGGATTAAATTTCTACCCGTCATAAATTTTCAGCAACGTTATCCAGTTTTGTAAAATACTCTAAAAATACTTTTGAGACTCCAAAAAATCTGAAATTTGACATGGATGACCCTCATGATATCTAGTATATCTAGTAAACATTTCTAGACCCAATTCAATATAGTTAAAGAGATGCACATAAAATTCAACAACATGTTAAAAAACATTCGTTTATCATCAACAATATTTTCTTATGTTAAAAATTTCATAACGAAAAATCATAACCATGTTAAAATCCCGGTCCATCAATATTAGACATAAAATTAATTTTAGGTATAAAGTAACCTAAAATCTCAAGCATCATACTCAATCGTTAAAGAAAAATTATACCAATTATAGTTTTATAAAACGAAATAAAATAATGATACTTATCGCGTTTCAGCAATCGTTTTCTTTTGATATCTGTGGCAGAAAAAACCGTCTTAAAATTGTTGGAATAATTGATGAAAATGGCCTGCAAAACAATCATAAAACAAACAAATAAAAAATGTTATGGCTGAGTCACGACCAGGTCGCTCTCTTTAAGACGTTTTGCGGCTCTGCCCAAGATTGTGCAAGCAGTTATTCCATGTCGCGTCGTCCCCAGGATAAAATAGCCGAGTAAATCTCTTTCACAATCACTCTTGCACTTTGAGAGTATGTGATACTTGTACACTTCTATTCTTGCTCAAAATCAAACTTGTAGAAAACAAGTGATGATCACCATAGATGGAACCAGGAATTTGTGTTCGGGGTGGGCTAATATTTTTTTTTGCGTACACCCAGATTATAGCAATCTAAATGCCTCAAATATAAACACAGTGATAAAAGTACTGCATGTTGCTTATCATTTTCTGTATAGTTAGGTTCAGCTCAGTGACAATACTTAAAATTGCAAAGACAACATATATAATAAAAATAAATATTATTATCTGAAATGAGGCCGAAGGCCGCCCGAATATTTGAATTTTTAAAATGTTGCTTCTATATCTTTGTATGGTTTCAAATCATTTCATGAAATTAAAAACCGATACAACGGAACAGTTAAAATGTCAAATTTTTGTCAGTGTTTGTGAAAAGAAAAGAAAAAAAAAAGAAAAGAGGGGAAATATTATGTAATAGATTTTGATATTTGGGATATTTTTTAATTTAGTATGCATGGACCAAGTTTTAGAATATTTGGATACAACATGGGCTGGATAGATCAAATTGTGATGGAGTGGGAGTAAATTTCACCGTTGAATTTAATTTCTAAGCACTAACCGAAACAGAAGAGGATGCAAAAGTTTAAAAGAAGAAAAAAACGCAACATAACAATAAAATTGGTATAGAAGTCGTATGAATATGTCATACTAATGGGCTAATGAAAAGTTTTACCCAGGGCTAATCTATAGTTATATGAATCTGTTGACCCTCACCTCCTCCACTGGTGTTTTAATTTTTAACCTATAAACTAAAACGAAACGCAAGATGAGAAGAAAAAAAAGGTAGAAGGGAGTCAACATAAGACTTTTCTTGTATGTTTGTATAGACAGAGAGTTATTAGTGGGATATATGGCGTGTGGTTTCTCATTTTTGTATAGACAGAGAGTTTATTTTGGGCTAACTATAATTTTGACCCGGGCTTTTTCATTTTTTTCTTACGAATAGGCTAGCTAAAAAGGAGTTTCTCATTTATTACCGTCCCTAATACACACTAGTTTTATTTCTCTCAAAAATCTTATTTTTGTTTAAAACTCCAAAACCATTAAGGAAAAATTCTCACATTATTTTCCTACCAAAATTTGATTTTTGTACTAAAGAAATTCAATAGTTAATGACACTTTATTATCTAAATTAATACCATTAACTTCCTCTAAATAAAATGGTCAAAGGATTAATAAAAGAAATAAATTTCTTTTGTGAAGATCATTATGTTTACTAAAAAAAAATTTAACAAAAATAATAAATGAAAATTAATTTTGTTTTAAAACGTACATTTCCAACAATTAATAATAACAGAAGGATGCAATGAAAAGTACCGCACTAATGTTTATTACATTCGAAAAACTGGCATCAAAAGTTCAAAACACGGATTCATGATTAATAAAAGAAAACACATAATAATGTGATCTATTTTTATACCAACTTCTTTTAGATATGTGAAAGTATAGGCTACTGTTTAGATTGAAAGTATGATCAAGGAAGACAAAAGATAATTAGATAAATCAATTGTAAATGATTGTTGATACAAGAGGGTATAATCAGTTGTACACCTCTCCTGTTTTCTCGTTCGGTTAAAGAAAAAATATCGAACCCAAACCGTATATGCCTCTAAGATATTGTTTTGTCAATTAATAGAGACAAATCAATAAACTTGTGAGAGTGCAAATTCGTGCACACTCCTTAACGAGTGTATACTTCACATTTCAATCTCTACTCTTGATTTAATTTAGAGAGTTATGTAACAAGGATCATGATTCTAAACATGGAGGGTAATGGGGTCATCAGTTAAATAATCAACCAATCAGAAGAATATGTGAAATATACACTCGTTAGAGGAGTGTGAACAGATTTGGACTCAACTTGTGAGGATTCTTTGAGAAAATAAAAATGATTACGTCAAAGGAAATTAAAAGAAACTTTTTTTTTTTAGAAAACAAAAGAAATCTTTATGGATCAGTGATTGGAGCTACGTGCTGATGACGTATTGTGATATAGAATAAGAGAAGAAGAAGACACAAATTAAAGGGGAAAAGAGAGAGAAATTCTATTAATGTGTGTGGAATACAGAGTTCAAGTCTCTATTTATATCGATAGAGGACTTGGTGCCCAAGGTATGTAAACCCTAATCTTAGACATAAAGGGCATCTTAGTAATTAAACTTTTGGTTTATAACAAATGAGTGTGATTTTTCATTCAACTATAAGAAGTTGGAGCCTGCAAGAGCAGTTGAGTTGGTCCCTTAATTCTCAACACAAATATATGATTTTTGAAGAAAGATATATCAATGCATTTCCTTGATAACATTTTCTTTGACGAGAAGCAATTCATATGTTGTGCACCGAGTTTTCAATTTATTTTATATTAATATCATTTTTGTTTTTAGTGTCTCTAATATCAGATATTGATACAACTGTACAGAAAGTGTGATGTTTCAGTTAACTACCAATAGTACTGATACATGTAATGTAATGAACTACTTATTGATTTCAAAGGTCGGTATAAATTTTTAAAAGTATTTTATTTAAGAGGATTTCTTAATCTCCAACACTTTAAACAATATGTAATTGGTGAATAATTTGGTTCCAATTGTTGATCTACTAAATGATTGCTTCAAAAATATAAATGATAATTGGTGTTTTCATGGTACACTGCAGTTGTTAATTAATTGAGATCCCTTCTTGGACGGGTGTCGGGCTTCGCCCAAATGAGGATTGATTCCATCGTACCCGGTTCAAAGCACGAGTTAAATACTAAAAAAAATTAATTATGTATTTATAGCTTAAAATATTTACGTTTATTTGTAAAATTGATTATTATTTTATTATATTGCATGAAATTAGTTTTCAAAACTATTTTAGATTTTCAAATCATAATTAGATTTTCAAATCATAATAATATTATATATTTGATTATTATAAAATTTTAACTGTTAATTGTCAATCTATCGGATTATAATTCTATAAGCTTATTAAGAACTCTTATTAGGATGGGTGTGGGGCGAAGCCCCGCCACAGTGAACTTGAACCGACGATGTAAGAAATTCCATTAGTCCCGGTACATAGCACGGGTTTCAAGCTAGTGTTATCTAAGTATATGATGAGTTTCAAGAGATATGAAATGGGAATCAGGATTTTTATTATTGTATTTGCTATAACCTGCCATAAAATGTACCTGATCCTTCGTACTAATCTTCCAAAGTTCACCTTCAACACCCGCCACCTTTGTTACGTTTGAGGTGGGATTGATCTCCATCTGAGATTCTGAGATGAATATAAGGTTAGCAAACTAAAGCGAAGTGATATGATGTTTAGTCATTTATACATACTAGATTAAGGTTGGGTTTGGTAATGCTTTTATTTTTCCAAAAGCACTTTCAAAACCTATATATGTCAAAAAAAATTTGACTAAAGCGAAGTGATATGATGTTTATTCATTTATACATACTAGATTAAGGCTGGGTTTGGTAATGCTTTAATTTTTCCAAAAACACTTTCAAAACCTATATATGTCAAAAAAAAATTGAAATTGGTGTTTGGTAAAAAAAAATCAAAGTGTTTATTCCCCAAAGCACTAGCTTTTAAAAGCTGGGAGGAGGAGCTTTTAAAAGCTACAAAAGCATAAGCTTTGGTCCCACCAAAATTTAATGCTTGATTTATCTTTTTTGTACTTATTTTATTTTTTAAATGACAAAAATTGCCCTTAAATATATATACAATTAATTTTTATTTCTTATATTTTATTCTTTAAATATAATTATATTTTATTTTCAAACTATTGTATGATACCATTTCTTTTAATTTGTCAAAAATAAAAACAAATTTTAAATAATTACTTAATTTTAGTATATTTTTTGTTTGAAAATTATATATATTTAAAATTGGTTTAAGTAAAAGTAATTTTTCTTAACAATCATAATAATAGTAATAATAATTTAATATTTAATCTATTTATATTTAATAGTAAAAAAGTTTAATTATTTTTAACCTTAATAAAATTGATTACAACTATTTTTAGAGATATGTCTGTTTTTGTCATTTGCCACAACATCAATGGTTGAATCTAATATTTTACCAAACACACTTTGATTATTTTTTTAATCAGCTTTAACTTTAATTAATATTTTACCAAACGTCTAACTGTTTTTTCTTACAGCACAACACAACAACTCACATCAGAAAAGTGCTTTTACGAAAGCACTTTCAAAACCTATATATGTCAATAATTTTTGAAATTGGTGTTTGGTAAAAAAAATCAAAGTGCTTTTTATCCAAAGCACTTCCCAGATTCTTCAATTTTTAAAAGCTGGGGAAGAGGAGCTTTTGAAAGTTACAAAAGCATAAGCTTTGGTCCCATCAAAATTTAATGCTTTGATATATCGTTTTTGTCTCTATTTTATTTTATAAATGACAAAAGTTACCCTTAAATATATATACAATCAATTCTTTAAATATTATTATATTTTATTTTCAAGCTATTTTTTACTACCATTTCATTTAATTTATCAAAAATAAAAATAAAACAAATATTAAATAATTACATTATTTATTTTATTTTTTGAAAATTATATATATTAAAAAGTGGTTAAGTAAAACAAAAATTCTAATAATCATAATAATAGTAACAATTAGTGAATAAAACTATTTTCAGAGATATGTCTATTTTTGTCATTTGCCACAACAACAATAGCAAGATCTGATATTTTACCAAACACACTTTGATTGTTTTTTTAATTAGCTTTAACTTTAATTGATATTTTACCAAACGTCTAACTGATTTTTTCTCACAGCGCAGCACACCAACGCACAACATAAAAGTGCTTTTATAAAAGCCACTGCAATACCAAACTAAGCCTTAACGAAAAGGAGATCAGTGCTAGAGATACCCCATGTATTTGGCCTCTGAATACGAATAACCAAATTAAAGGAAATTTTTGAATTCATTAAGCAAGTCAGGATGTTGGTGAAAGAGATTCTCAACCTGCAAATATAGATAACTTGGTGGTTTGTGAATACTAGAGTAACTAAGAGCAACTGCAATGGTGTGACTAAAACCAAAGACCAAAAACAAAAAAATAGTCAAAAAATTGGGTTTAGTCCATGTTGGTACGCTACGGTAGGCGAGTAAAATTTGGTCAGGAGCACATTATACCCCGCCCCATTTTAGATTTTCCTCTCATCATGCTCACATTATACCTTCGCCCCCCCATCATACGGATCAGGCTCATATTATATCTTCCCCCGGTATCAGGCTCACATTATACCTCCGCTCGATTATATTTGGTTTTGGTCTTGGTCCCAGACCAAATATATTCTGAGATTTGGTTTTAGTCCGAGTTTTGCTCTTTAGTCTGATCGATTGTATCTGCTTTGTGGACCATATTTATAGTTTTACTCGCCCACTGTGGTTTGCTCTAAGAAATAGAGTTCCCTATATCAAACAATTCGGTGGCCTCGGACTACCTCATTATAGACCTCAGCAGTGGATTTGCTTTTGACTAAAATATCGAATAGCATCCCCAAGAACGATTCGAAGACATGATCCTCATTTTGAAACCGTGTCTGTCATATGCAACAAAATGTTATCAAATACATCGTGATATTATTTATAACTGCAAGGACGCAAATTGGTAATGGGTGACTAGTGTTTTACCTGTACTTTGTTTAGAAATATCATGAAATCCACAAATTCGTAAGGCTTCTTTAGTGGAGGTTCATCCTCGGCTGTGTCGTATCCTTCCGGCAAGTAGGTATTAAAGCCTAAAAATAAGGTCTGGAATCTCTGGATGGCCTTTAAATTGTTGGAAAATATGGGTAAAAACAGAGGATGACAACACTAAAAGAAATTGTTGTACTCCAAACTTTCAAGGCTCATAAGATTTTTTTAGACGATTATTTCTACCCTCCCAATATCAATTGGCGATTGCAACAGGTATGCGAAATAATGCCTTCATGATACAATGAAAGCCCTACAACAGAGAAATTGGATTCAAGGTTTGCACCCCTTGTCCCAATGAAGAACACACAATATTAAGTTTCTGATGATGCTTAGAGAGAAAAGAAATCAGATGTGTTTTCCATTGTTTGAATGAAAACAAACCATCACTATTTATAGGGAATTCATGCCCATTGGAGATGACTTTTCACTTCCAAAAGACACCAATAGTGTCTAATGGGAATGGATGTGTCTCTTGTGAACCATCACACCCTATGGAGATGCCTTTTCATCTCCAACTAACATCCATTACATCTATTAGGCTCATGACACTCCCCATTGTAGTGGCTAACCAAAAATGAAAACCATTTTATTTTCTATATTATTGAAAATATCCAACAATCTCCCCCTATTTTGAATAACCAAAAACCATGAAAATAAAACAAAGTAAAACTTACAAAACTGGAGTGGCTGCATCACTCAAGTGACTGCCTACGTACCCGAGTGGGATCAAGCCAACGTAGTTCAAGTTTAATTGGGAAATAAGCATCATCATTGAAATAAATACATAAATGACATGTATCTTTTGGATTTGAACCTTCACTTAGTCTAAGAAATTCAAAGCCTTATCGGGGTTCAGTGGTGAAACCAGTCTTGAACCAAGTACCCCATGTGATAAAACCGGAATCTCAACACATACTGATTTCATGGATTGTGTGTTCTGTAGCCAAGCACGTTAATGGCCATGTCCTTATATCCTTGATTCATGAGTCTTCTTTAGAGAACGGTCTTCTTCTCTTAGGAAACGGCCTGATTTCCATACTCATATAGGTAAGTCTCGAAGGTGTTTCTGCGATACACCTTTTACTAATCACAGACTCATTAAGGATTTACATCCATCCTATTTTCTTGTAGAACCCAGCACTAATTAGAAATGTGAAGTTTTATATTAGTTTCTCAATAATCTACATCCATAACTTGTTGGTACCACATTGAACCTTGTTTATCTTTTTCAAAACATAGGTTGGGTTTCTGCTATGGGAGATCAAACTTCTTTCACAGACCTTAGTCCCATTTCTTTATACTTCATTGAAAACATTTCCTTTGGGAGACTCTTCATAAATAGGTCTTCCAAGTTTTTCTCCGTTTCAATGGCTAACTGCAATTACTCCTTTCTTGAGTAATTTACTTACCGTTCAATGTACAAGATTTGTATGTCTTGACCTTTCATTATAAGTCTTTGTTAGAGACGTTATAGATCATAGCCTGATTCACAACTAATCAAGACCGCTTGAGATGGCTTCTTCCAAAAATGGGATCTTTACAAGTTAGGTTCTAAGCCATTCCTCCACATTAATTGCATCTACTCATGCAATCAATTCTGAAACATTATTAAAAATGTTCATATTTGATTTTACAAAATAATTGTAACTTCTCTAGTGATCCTAATTAACATTTACCGTTAATTCACAAGGAGTCATTATAGACTTGCATACACTAGAGGCATAGAAAATTTGTAGGCAACTTACTTGTTGTTTCAACAAGCACATTATTACGATGAGTAACTCCTCTACTCATGCCCAATCATCTACAAATTTGTACCAAAAAACATAGACATTGTCTATTTAATATTTTACACTATGTAATGCAAATGTTCACAATTTATGCATCGGTAACATCATAACATCTCATCATTGGATATTTGGTCGGCCTCCCAATCTTCCAATCCATTACATTTTCACCGGTATTCCACTTTCATTTCGATGTCATTTAAGACATTCCAATTTCCAGATTTTGGAACCATATAATTCTTATCTCAAGCGTATCATACAATTATTATTTCAATAATTGTGATTTTTTGGTTATAAAATAACCAAACAACTAGAAAATCTTATAGAACTATGAATTTTTCCCCACATTTCACGATAATTCACAAAAATCATGAAACAACAAAGTGAAAGGACGCTGTATATCTTCCGTACTATGACATTACTCACACATGAACGATATTTCGTCGTTCAACCTTTGTATCATCATTAAATGTGATGAAACTCCTGCTTTAAAGGAGTTGTGTCTCACTTCTCTGGCTGTCATCGTGTTCTTACTGATATACTCAAATCTGGAAATCCAAATCGAGATATTCAGAGAAGCGCTACATTTTGCGGCAATTGTCGTCCATAACTCGGATTGTCATTGTTAATTCAAATCCTTTTAAGTACACATTTTGTGCTACTCCTTCCAGAAAGAGAAATGATATCTCTTATACTAATTTGCAATTAAGATGACGTCTCTTTGCAAGAGTTATGTCCATTAGAAGGGATAGACAATGTCAACGATCAGAGAGGAGGGTAACGTTTTGTATTATAACCGTCAAGTACCCTCGAAAGGTGTCTCTGTGCAAAGCAACACAACCCTTCTTCACACATGGAAAATAGTGTCCATGCAATTTATATGGAATTAAAACTTAAAACAGAGAGAAGAAGATGAATTTGTGCCGCCATAAATAATCCTAAACGATGATCACTAATCGTAAAAGATTATCATGCACAGATTCATAATTAAGATGGATGGTAGATCAACGAGTTGATACCTATTCTTCTCTCATTAAGAATATTATTCAAACATGGCATTTTCAAGTGTGTGAAGTCATACAAACAAAATACTATTCCATCATGCATCGACTTTTCCACTGAATGCATATATACAGATCCAGATAATGGCAATAGTGAAAACATGTACATTTAACTCATGTAACATAGATCATTCAATATAAGCATGCATGATATCCGTAACATGGTCATTCGAACTAGAAAATTATAACAACGAATGCAAGACGAGATGACCACAATCATGTGAAAAAGAAAATTTACATGAAGAACATAAGTATACATGTATTTAATTCTCAGAATCAGTATCGCTGGTCCAAATCTAGCATCATGAAACATCTAAAACATATTTCTCAAAAAATAAAGAAATAAATTTTGAAAGATAAACTTATCTGTGCATTTTTCCTTTCACATGAACGCCTTGACCCTTCTCCAAAATCGGTGATTCTATAGAATTTGTCCAGATGTATTTTTAAGTGTTTCAAAATCAATCTGGGAGATGCTCTATAAATCCAGTTGTTTCACCCTCCACTGTGGGAAATAATCGTCTAAAACTGTTGGAAAATATGGGTAAAAACAGAGGATGATAACTCCAAACTTTCAAGGCTCATAAGATTTCTTTTAGAGGATTATTTCTACCCTCCCAATATCAATTGGCGATTGCAACAGGTATGCGAAATAATGCCTTTAGGATACAATGAAAGCCCTACAACATAGAAATTGGATTCAAGGTTTGCACCCCTTGTCCCAATGAAGAACACACAGTATTAAGTTTCTGATGATGCTTAGAGAGAAAAGAAATCAGATGTGTTTTCCATTGTTTGAATGAAAACAAACCATCACTATTTATAGGGAATTCATTCCCATTGGAGATGCCTTTTCACTTCCAAAAGACACCAATAGTGTCTAATGGGAATGGATGTGTCTCTTGTGAACCATCACACCCTATGGAGATGCCTTTTCATATCCAACTAACATCCATTACATCTATTAGGATCATGACACTCCCCATTGTAGTGGCTAACCAAAAATGAAAACCATTTTATTTTCTATATTATTGAAAATATCCAACATAAATAAGACTTCAGACCTTGTCACAATACCTAGTGTGTCAATTCTGCATATGCACAAAAATATAACCAAATGTATGAAAATCTTATCTTATCTTATCTAATTTAATCATCAATAGTATAAAGCACAGTTTGGCTAACTTAGCTTATCTGAGTGGTGGTCAGGATTTATCCTTGGCAAAGATAAATCAAAGGCCGTGGTTCTCCGTGCCACAACCTACAAGTCGCACACGTGGTGTTCATTCCAATATTATGAATTAAAAATGAATACTCAAGTCAAGATATGGAATTTCAAAAATTATAAAGGGGAGGTGCAAACTCATGACCTATTGTGTCATAAAAGTGGCCTCTAACCATTGTTCCACCTTGGTTGGAATTGATAGAAAAGATAAATCAACAGTGGTTGTTTGTTCAACTTAAATATTAATTAGTATAAGTGATTTGTCTGGAGAGAAGATAAATTTATGGTTATGGTTTGTTCAACTTAAATATTAATTAGTATAAGTGTTTTATTAATTGATGTTTCATTAATTTCTCATGATAAATGATTTATTAATTTTACATCATAAATATCCCTTAATTAATATTAATACATATCTTCATCAATAAATAATAGTTTTGACAAGAATTATTTCAATAGATATTAGTGGTGGTGGTGGTAGTAGAGGAAGAAGTAAGTGGTTGAAGCGGTGGAAGGTGTTACTAAGTGGTGGAGGCGGTAACATTAGTTTTGGTGGAAGAAATAGTGTCGCTGGATGGTTTTAATGGCGGTGGTATTGGTTTTTTCTTTTTGAATCAAAAATAATAATTTTTTTTACATGACGGGTAACATTGTATTGTAAAAAGTATAGTTGGTTGTTTTTGACATGATCAAAAAAGGAGGATAACAAATACTTTTGGGATGATACCAAATCATATAAGACAAAATGGTTCTTTTTGGTACCACTGCTATATTTGGTAACCGTTCGTACGCATGATTTTCAGTATTAACAAAAAACATATAGTTGAATAAATTAATTGACAACCTAAGTTTGTTAAATCTAAACTTTAGACATGACGTGTGGGATTAAAAGTTATAAGTGTGCCCAATATTCTACGAGGGATGGAAAATGGTGGTGGTGGAGAAAGAAGTGATATCTGGTGGTTTGTGGTACTGACCGGTTTTGATGAGTAGTAATTGACTATGTTAATTATGTGCTGATACAAAAGGATAACATTATAAATTAGAAGTGTGGTTGATCGTCGTAATGCTAATATAAACTCGGTTAAAATACATGAAAATTAAGAAGAAGAAAAAAACATTTGGATGTCACGTTATATAATAAATAACACTAAAAACTACATATTTAGTATCAAGGTTTCTCCGTCCAATAGATAAATCTAAGGTTGTATTGAGATCCTGTAAGCAGAGGGTGAGTTGGTCTTGGATTTCTGAATGGTAATGAATATAATGAAACGCTCCCTCTCGGTTTCTCCAATGAAAACCGAAACCTTTAAAAAATAAATAATCAATCGAACAACACTTAGATGGAATGCATCACCACCAGTGTAAACTTCTCCGAATTGCTACATATCCAGTGAAATTTCTACAGATTAATCTGGTGATTTTGTCCTACCGTAGTTTTTAACGAGGCATGCAATTAAATCTCTAATAGTGATTTTAAAGGTATTTAATAATTACAAAATTCTCTTATAAGTTTTGTTTATGCAAGTATTGATTTAACTTGGGTTCTTTTATATTTTTGTGTTAAGTTGATGACTTTTTAATTTGAATACATGTTTGGTTAACAAACTTTGATACATATAGGGAATTTTCTTTGTAGAACTGATGTTAGTCTCTCATTTTTCCCGTTAGCACTTTGTTTCGATCCCGTATTTGTAGACATTATTTGACTAATGTTGGGGTATTTGTTTAATCTCAAGGCTGATTAAACCCAATGTGTGTTGTATACATTGAAGGCTACATAAGTTTGTGTCGGCTCTACCTTGAAACTAATAATTTTTCTTCGGAAGGTTAGTTGAATTTATGTAGATACAAATATCAATATGACTATCCTCTTTAAAACTCCAAATTACTTGAGTAACACTAGATGTGAGAACATCATTCATGCACTACTTAGCATAGTTGGTGTGAAATCTTTTTATCCACAAATTTCTTCAATTTTATGTTATCAATATGATTGAGAAAGAATCTTACACATGTTTTGATTTACTATTATAAGTTTATTTTTTCAACTCACATGTGTATATCTCAGCCTTCCAATAGCCAAGGGTTCTTCATTTTTATAACTCTCACATTTGCAAAAAATAAATAAATAATGTTTATCTATAGTAGGGAAAATATTATGGGTTTTTGCTTCACTCCTTAGAGCCTTAGTTATCAATAATTTCGGAATAAATGTATACATAAACATCATGGAGTTGGATTGGCAGTTTAGGTATATGTACTGTTAGATGAAATATTCTTTTTGAAGTTTGAAATTTTGGTATGATGGAACAATAAATGGGGAAATTTTTTATTTACTGTATTCTTTATTTTATTTTCATGTTGGCACAACATTATTACTCCGTCCAGATAATAAATTGGAATAACATGCTTAAGTAAAAAATAAAAAGATCAGGTAACCCATTTTGTTTACCAAAACCTATTTGAATATCAAAATAATTACTCACGAATAAAATGAAGCAAGAGGAATGTGAACAATATCGTATTAGATACAAAACATCCCGTGCCGTTACGGCACGGGTTAAGATCTAGTAATAATAACTAATATAAAGAAAATAGCTCTTTTTGGTAGGAGACCCCCTAAATTACTTAGTTGTCCCCATTTTTTATATATTTACATAAATGCCATTGTTTTAAAAATAAATCAAATTTTTTAAAAACTTAATATCTTTCAAAATATACGCCGGATTTTAAATTTTTTTATATATTTGAAAAAATCTTTCAATTATTTACGTAACGAGTATAAATAAGAAGTGGTAATTAAATTATTGTCCCTCCTTTTGATGATCTATACAAATATCCTTATCACATAATAATTACGTCCCACTTTATCTATAAGCCTATCAGGAGCCCAATAACATGTTTTTCATTTCCATATTTATCCTCCCCACATATTAACAAATATCGTTCTTCTTTATTTCTATCAAAAACACTCGACACAAATCTCTCCCACCATCTCCATCATCGCCACCACCACCATCTCCATCGCCTCCACACGAACAGTACCGACGTATGTTTCCTCACCCACAATTTCAGTAGATCTATTTCGTAAAACCTCATCTATTTGGTCAACAAATCCATCGAAACATATAAATTCTCATTTTAATTTTGATATTCATTCTATTGAAATTTCAATTTCAATCCACTAGATTAATCAAAAAATTTAGGCTTCAATATCTCTGTTTCAGTTGTGTTTATCAGTAGCAGGAGGAGGATTAAGCAGATTAGGAGATGATGGAGGAGGAGGATCTGTGTGATTTTGACTGTATCTATAAGATTGTGAAATCGAAGCACATAGACTGGAAATCCAAGTTTGCAAACAAGACAAGATAAAAAAAAAAAACTTTTTCTCAGTGTCAATTCCACTTGGATTTCGTTGGAAGATGGCTCATAAAATCAACAACCTTAGGTAAATGATGGATCAAGTGTCAAAGATAAAGACAAACTCAATTTTGATGTTTCTAACGGTACTAGTGGTAGTAGTAATAGAAACCGAGAAACTCACTCTCTTGTCGATTATTTAATGTTTGTTGGAAGAGAAAAGGATATATCAAGGATAATTAATTTGTTGATGGACAAGTCATCAAGTAATAAACATACTTTTCGATTTCTTCTCGTTGTTGCAATGGGAGAGGTGTTGGATTTTGGTTGTGGTTGTTTTGGTGGTGGTGGTGCTGTAGATGTGTGATTTGTTGGTGGCAGTGTTGGTATGAGCTGTTGTTATAGAGATTGAAGAATGTTGCTGAATGAAATATAGTGGTTATCTAGGTTGAAGCAGGCAGTGATATTGGATCAACTATGGTTGTTGATCCATATATTTTGGATCAACTATGGTTGTTAATCCATATATTTTGGATCAACTCATGTTTTTGACCCAATTTTTTATTGGATCAACTATGGTGGTTTTGGTTGGAATGATGAAATTGGTGTTAGATTTTTGGTTGTGGTTGTTTTGGTGGTGGTGGTGGTGCTGGAGATGTGTGATTTGTTGGTGGCGGTAATGGTGGAAAGGTACGAATGAGAAATTTGTTGGTTCTGGTTGTTGTAGTTGTCGAGATTTGGTTTTGAAGCTGGTCTTTGAGCTGTTGGTGTTTATGAAGCTACAGGTAATGATCAATTTGTGGTTGTTTATACTCCCTCCGTCCTAGTTTACTTTCCAAAATTGGGGTTTTTTTTTGTCCTAAATTACTTGCCAAGTTTCATATTTTTCCATTTTTTATCCTAATTTACCCCTCTGTTGGAATCCTGTCATATTATTGAGAACTGTGTAACTCTATTTCCTATACACAATTTTAAATTCTCCTCTCTATATATCCTTTTATCTTTTTTTGTCTTGAATTCTTCAAGTAAAGACCAGAAAACTAGACATGTAAAAGCTAAGTATCATAAATACTATCTTGGGGTAATTTTGGAAAAAAGTATACTCTCTCTACATTTCTTAATACGTGTGCAAAAACCAATTTTGGCAAGTAAACTAGGACGGAGGGAGTATGTTTTTATGTGATCAATTGTTGTTGTTGATCCATTTTGTAGGATAAACTCCTGTTGTTGACCCAATTTTTTATTGGATCAACTATGGTTGTTGATCCATCTATATGAGATCAACTACGGTTGTTGATCCTTTGAACTCCTATTGTTGACGATATTTCATTGGATAAGTATAATTATGCTTGTAGTTTAAATCATGCTTTGTAGTTTAAATCATGTAAATTTCTTCCAATGTTGAACTTGTGGTGCAATGGTAGCATGACTGACTCCATGTCAGATGATGCGTGTTCGACTCACGCCAAGTTCACTCCATTTTACATGGATCAACTTTAATTGTTGATCCAATTTTACATGTTGATCCACTAAAATTGGATCAACTTCTACTGTTTATCCATTTTTCTTGGATCAATTATCGTTGTTGATCCCCTAAACTAGATAAACTTCTAATTTTGGTTCTATTTTTATTTGGATCAACTATTGTTGTTGATACAAAAATATTTGAACCAGTGGTGGCGGCGGCGAAGAACTAGTGGTGGTGGAGGACTGGTGGTGGTGTAATGGTGGTGGTGAAGAAGTGGTAGTGGTGGTGACAGTTGGTAGTGGTGGTTGTTGAACGGTGGTGGTGGAATGGTAGTTGAATGTTGGTGGTGGTGGTGATGCTAGTGGTGGTGGTGAAGTGGTAGTGGAAGAAATTTATTCCATTTTGAAATGAAGAAAAAATATTATATGAGTGAGGGTATTAAGGTAATCCAATATTAAATGGATAAGGTTATTAAAAAAGGAGGGACATATTTATTGTTGCATAAGGATATATTTAAATAATATACCCAGATAAGAATAGTAATTTTTTGCTTTAGGAAAAAGATTTCATCGCCTACAAATTTAGTATTGTTGGATGAGTATAAATTCAAGCACGTGCATCACACATGTGTCTTTACTAGTATAAATAAGCGAAAGCAATCAAATTGCTAATGAATGACTAACTGTTTTACCTGCACTTTGTTTATAAAATTCAAGAAATCCTTGAAATGCATGTAATCTTCAATTCAGGGATGATTTATGGCAAGAAGGTATTGAAGCTTAAAACAAGGTCTAAGAGCATCCGTAGTGGGCGACTAAAAACCAGAGTAAAGATCAAACAACAGACGCAGTGGAGAAGGAGTAAAGATCAAAGAACAGACTATAACCAAAACCCAGACCATATTTAGTCTTTAGTCGGGCGTAATTTAAAGTTACGCCCGAACAGGAGTAATTTAGAACTCCGCCTGACACTAAAAACAAAATAAAAATAAAAATGGGGCGCAACTTAAAGTTGCGCCTGAATCAAGCGTAACTCAAAGTTACGCCCGATTAAAAAAAAATTAAAATGAGAATGGGGCGTAACTCAAAGTTACGCCCTACCAAAAAAAAAATTCAAATAAAAATGGGGGGAAACCTCCCTCTTACGCCTGACCAAATTTTACTCTCCCTCCACTGCGTTGCAACACGGACTAAACCCAAATTTTGGTCTTTTTTTTTTCTCTTTTCTCTTTGCTCTTTAGTTATGATCGCCCCACTGCAGTTGCTCTAAATGGCCTTTAAATAAGGCTCTAGTCCTTGCTGCAACACCTTGTGAGTGACTGTATGGATCAAACTGATAAACAAATTAAATGCGCTTCACCTAGTACTATCATTGTAAAACATAAAAAAGAAAACGTAGTAATCCTATATTAGACCACACTTTCATGAACCACATTGCTCCTTGTATCTCTGAGTCTAACAACAGGTGCCAGTTAAGAATGGCTTCCCGATAGGAAATCAAAGAGATTGTATTCACATTCACAAAAATATTATATAACAACATAAGATTTATTTTGGAAGTGCACCAAATAAAAAGAAAAAAATATCACTTCATTTGGGATAAAAATGAAAATGTTGCAGTGGAAAATATAGAGAAAGTAAAGAGACAAAGAGAGATTTCTATTGATCAGGATAATAGGGTTACATGGATACAATATCCTTTATATATATGTAAAGGTAAACTCTAGGTAACTAGATGGACCGCACATCCATGGGCCATAGGCCCTATAACACTCCCCCTTGTGCGGTTCAATAACAAAACTTTATACATAGTGCCTCATATATAGTTCTTTGAATGTTGTTCTTCAAATGTCGTTCCCTCCTTGATGACTTGTGCCGAAAACAATTGCCTCATTAAAACTTTGATAAGGAAAAAATCCAGTGGGACAAAACCTTGGTATAACTCTTCACATGTATTACTTCACATTTTGTCTCGTACTTTACATGTAGTTCGTCACATGCAATACGATCTTAAAATATCGACAAGTCTAAGTTAATTGCCTCGTAAAAACTTTGTCCGGAAAAACCCATAGGGACAAAACCTGAACTAAAGAAAAGGAATACAATATCAAGAAAACTTAGAACATATATGGACTCAAATATGATGCCTTATTAAAACCTTGATAAAGGGAAAAGAGTACAACATGACAGATGCAAGTAAAAGTGATCCGTTGCAGATGATTACTTTGCTCCGTTGAAGTTTACTGGTTGCTTACAACTCTTAAGGCTGAAAATCCTCGTGGGAAAGACAATAGCCTTATCTAGGAAATTACATTCCCGGTGTTTGTTGTTGTCTCATTAAAAACCCTGTGGGAAAAAGCAACTTCGGTGAAGGAAAATAGTTCAACACACCATTAGATGCTCCCCTTGATATCAGACAATTTTTATTAGTCTAATGCAGTCAAAAGGAGTTTATCACACTTTACTTTGGTGACTTGAACGTTTGTAAAACCACCCTATTGTTGATTCTAGAAGTTACGTTGCTTAACAGACTATCGTATTTCATTTCTTTGATTCAGATATTTTCAGTAATATCAACACTATCTTTATGTCTTCAACGTTCAACATACTTGATGTTTTTAGTGTCATCTCGCTAAAAACCTTGTCGAGTAACAAAACCCCTTGGGAAAAACTATTCTCGATCTAAGGGAAAAAGAGTACGACACAACTTCAATTTCGAAGTAAATTATGTCGAAATCATATCCTTGGATCCTCCCCCTGATGTCGGCATCTCCCCATGATTACTTTCAGAGTTGTTCTAGACAGTTCCCTTAGTCATGTATTTTTCGAAACTGAATATTGGTAATGACTTAAAAAATAGTCTACCATATCTCCCTCTGATTACTTTCGTTGGAGAAGAGATTATTGTTCCTTCATAATCAACAACTTTTGGATTGCACTTTCATTAGCATTCCTTTTAATGTCTTTGCTGGGAAAAAACAAAATTTATGTCAATGGTTACTTTTAAGTACATGATTACATTCACTATACCATTCCAATGACATTGCGTAGACGCTGAGCTATATCTAGCTAACAAATTCCTTGAGGATGCAAAATTTTATCGAGTACATTATTATACTAAGTACAACAATGCGTCTATTGTACGTAGATATGGTAATTTCATCTCCCAACACATCTTCGTCATTTTTCTTTAGACGAAATGGTCACTTACTTACATTTGAACCTCGACTAATCATGGGAGTGCTATCAGGATGCATGTCTTTGTTAAATTGCCTGACAACTTTAGACAAATACAAACTGGTGGGATAATATACCACAAGCTCAGTATTCGGTAGAGATTTCCCCGGATTTTTCATCTCAAATTCGTATTTCAAATAGCTTTTAAGATCTATTATTACATCAAGAGTACCCATCTTGTCTGTACCAACGACATAGATAGCTATAATTCCAAATCGAGAACTTTCTTGTGAATATGCAAGGATAAATAACTTACTTGTCTATCCCCTCCAAATCAAATAGTCACTTAGACGGGTATACCACATCCGCCTGATTGCTTGAATCTATAAGTGATCGTTTTATCTAACTGTAAACGCACTCTGTGGTTTAGAGTCAATCGAATTCGTAACAAAAGTCTATCAATTACTTTTGTTAATATCTTTTATCTCTTGATTCTTTCAGAGATACGTAACAACCAGATACATATGCTGCATTTCAAGTCCTTTTGAAATTACCAATCTAACTAAGTAGAGGAACTCTATAACGTTCATTACAAGAGAACAATTCCAGGGCTTTGTGAGAAACCTCGCGCCACAAGGCGAGTAATTTTACTTCAAGACTACTTTCTTCTCATTACGCTTTATGACAAATTAATTATGTATGTCCAATAGGCTTTACACTTGGTTGGTTAGCACTACCACACTAAATACCCATATATTTGCCAAAGAACTAAGTTCTACCTGGATTGTGTAGGCCAAATATGTTGTTTATTTGAAATTAATCAAAATAAAGCATGGTTCAATCTCATTGTGCTCTACTTCTGGAGAAACTATTTATAGATTATATCATCATTGTGCACGCATGATCCTTCCATTGACTCATGTGTATTCTCATAATCCGTCAGGATTTCATTGTTCTCTAGAATCATTTAAAACTTTGGAGCATCCTCCAGTATTGATTCATGGAAATAGTCAGAGAAAATCAAATGAGATGATTTCATTAATGATACAAATTAGGTTGTGCCTTACTCAACTACTTCCTTTCTAGGTGAGCATTGATCGAACCTGGTGGTTTCTCCATCTTCCTTTATGGATCCACGGCCTCAACTACACTTCCACCAAGTGTAATTGGAACACCTTAGTCTATGGTGTACCCTATACTGAGGATTTCTAACCTTGAAGGAATATTTGCAGCTGGTATGTGTGATCTTGTTACTTTAGTGACATCAGTGTACATTATGAAAATTGATTATTCTTTGTCACTTCACATTCATTTGTGGAGTACAAGAATCAATATGAGACACAGTTGGAACACACCACGACAATTCATGTTGTTTCCTTAGAAAATAGTTTTTCTTATCTCCCCCTAACGACGGGAAGACTGTCTCATTAAAATGACAACCCGCAAATCTAGCGGTAAGAGATCGCCTGCCAAAGGTTTTAAAATGCGGATAATTGTTGGGAACTCATTTCCAACATAACTACTTAACAGTTTTGAAGACCCATCATAGTACGATGTGGAGTCGTAATTGCACATATATAGTGCAACCAAAAATGCGTAAGAACACGAATGTCAGGCTTAAATCCAGTTACCAACTGGTACGCATAAAAGGTTGACTAATATTTGGTTCTAAAACGAGTTAAGTAAAGATGCATCAATATTGCATATTCCCCAAGTAGTTAAAGGTAGGTTTGTACGCATAACCATGCCTTAGGCACCATCTGTAACCTTTAATGATAGCCTTTGCGAGACCTTGGGGTATAGGATACTCTGCATTTGATCCTATTAAACATGCAATAACCATCAAGTCCTTTTGATGTACACTCGCTAGCATTTACAAGGGGTGGTGAGTCCTTACATGTAAAATATGTGCTAGTAGTTTTCCAATAGCAAATTTCTTTGGATCTATAATTAGTCCAAAATGTCAAAACATTCACCAGATCCATCAGTCACATCAATGGTCCGCATTCTGCATGAATATTTTTCTAAATTTCACCTTGTTATCTTTGTAATATGGATTGTTTATCATTTGCATCTTAGGATGGTCTCGATCCTGTTTTACTGAAGACTTTGTAAAATAAGTGATATGCTCTCTTCCTTAAAAGCATAATGGGAGGGAGAAGGAGGTTGTGCATCTGGTACTTTAGAAAACACTTATTGAGAGATATTCCGTGACTTCGTATTCTGTCAATCTTTCTTCCATTTTTGTTCACTCAAATAAATTGATGTTCGTACGAGTCATTTCAAAACAATCATCATGTCACAACCAAAGTGGATTTATGGTTATGGCAAAGCCTTTATGAGTCAATTCCCAATATTTCATCGTCGGTGTCAATATGGATTCAATAATCCAAATACTATAGTGATTTACACTTCACTAGATTGACTCATTAGTTTCTCTAATGTCCTTCCAAATATATTAAAGACTAAAAAGATGCAATCAAATTACATTCTCATCACTGTGAGTTACCACATGATATCCACTTGCATGGGTTTCTGTGGAATTTAACAAGGTGTGATTATCTCTTAGTTCTTATAGAGCTTATGTAACTTTTAATCGTTATACCAATTAGGCAATAAAGATTGAGCATTCCTTCGCTCGGCTATTACATGTAATGATCCAATCATCACATGGTATTATATAAGGAAACAATTCAACAAGCAGTTTAATATATTTCTTTAAGAGCTTCGTGTAATACGTGGTGTGGCCTTATTACGTAACAAAAGAAAAATTATCTCATTTACTTAAGAGTGTTACAGTTCATGAAGATGATATACTTTTCATCATAATGTACGAATGATCCTTTTAACTCAAGTACTTTTGAGTATATCTCAAGTGCTTTAGAGAATTGTAGTCTCATGGAAATGATATACTATTCATTCCGTAAGAGCATACAATGGATATAATTATTCGCAAAAAAAAATTCTTTATTTTAGCTAATATAATATCGGTCAAACTATCATGTAGACAATAGTTTAGGACCAAATCATGCAAAATATAGAATCTAACCATACGAATTAGATTGAATAAAGATAAACAATAAGAAAAATTGGCAAAGTTCTTGTTGCCATTAATGTTGACGTCTAACTATGATATGACCTTCTCCAAGAATCCTTTAAACTCCCTATAACTCTTATAGTTGACTACCAATATATGATACTTGCATTACAACACTTGTACCATTCTCAGTAAAATGCTTATACCAATATTTTCAACTCTCATTCATATGAGTCAGAATTACATCTTTGTCCCATAATCGGTAGATACATTTACTTTGTATCATTATTACTGGATCCAGAATTACATCTCTGACTCATGAAAACTTATGTGAGTTTCTTTTCACAAATAGTGAGGTTTACTTTTAATTACAACATATCATTGTCGAAGTTATTGACTCATTATAGTCTAACAAGTGGATTACATCCCACTGAACATTCAAGTTTGGGGGAAAATGAATGTTTCGACAAACTTCCTTCAAAGCATTACATCGTCTGAAGTTAATATGTCGCCTTGGAAATGTTGAAGGAATGACTTCCTTTTTGAAAGGTGTATCTTTACAAGTTGAAGATTTTTATGATGAAAGTATTGTACTTGCGCACACATACTTCCACATCATAGACTCTTTAATGGTGCTCAAGTACTTCTGAGTTCAAAAGGTCAAATTAGAGCCAAATTGGTTTAGTCAAAGTCTGGTCAACTATTTGGTCGAGACCCGGTCCATTAGGTTGAAAAGGTCATGGCTAATGAATATAAACATATACGGTTCATTATATATGAAATATTCAGGCCCATTGATAATAAGTTTGAAACTATTAGTATATGAGCCCAAAACATATCGTTAACCCTAAAAGTTGACAAAATTCTTCTTTCAACTTTTCTGATCGACAGACAAATGCATCGTCGTCCGATCATGATATAGTTTTTACATTAGATATATCACAATGTTTCGACAAACATATTAAAATTTCAAAGACATCCAACGGCTCGATAAAATATATTTGTGACGCCGTATGACTATTCCGATTCACGTTTCTATGGACACAGCAGAAAATATCACGTACTTTGGAGTACTTTCCATGGTTGGATCTTTAATAAATTTTTACAGTGCTTTAAGGAGAACAATATGTAAGACGTAACAAAAATAAAGCATCATCTAACGGTTGTAATTCCTAAAACATATGTATTTATACGCTGTTATAAATTAGGGTTTCCCTGAACGTACACAGATTCATTAAAATCCAGTTTTGGAGATTGCATCTTATTCCGATTTGATTGCAATTTTAACACACATAGTAATGACTGATTGGGTTACACATATTAAAATTGCATGAAAATCTAACGGTGAAATCTCTAGGTTTTACAATCATACGTTTGTGGAACCCTAATATATACTACGAAAACGGAATTTCTTTGTTCAAAAGAAATACCTGGTAACGCATCCATGATGATAAACAAATAGGATCAGAACCACGCTAATCTTCAAGTAATAATCCATAACCAATCTTAAACGAAGAAAAAAAAAATTGCACCAGTTGGTAGTGTCGTGCATGATAACGTGTTGCAGTGGAAAATATAGAGAAAGTAAAGAGACAAAGAGAGGTTTCTATTGATCAGGATAATAGGGTTACATGAATACAATATCCTTTATATATATGTAAAGGTAAACTCTAGGTAACTAGATGGACCGCACATCCATGGGCCATAGGCCCTATAACAGAAAAGTAAAAAGATCATTTATTTAATTAGTTGCCACAGATTTAACTAAAATTTTGACAAGTCCTTCTGAATGGTCAAGACAGATATAAAGACAACTTAAAATAACGAAAAGATACTCAAAATCCAACACAGCATACGAAACATACAACGAACGTGGTCACCTCTCAGGCTCTCAGAGGTGGAAATTCTTCAATCTTTCAAACAGTTGCAGGCCCTCGACATCTGACATTCCATGCAAAATGCAATACGAAGAAGGTGCATATGATATTTAACTCGTCTTTCTTTGCACATAAGTACCAGAGTGAAGAGAGACTAAGCTAGGCACAAAACTATCTACTCCTTTAAGACTTCCAGCCCAACGAATCATCACTTTCCTATCAATTTTACGATTCACATCATAATAAATCAAGAAATCATCGCCCACCAGTAGAATCTGATCACCGTTCTTGAAGTCCCATATTAGGCTCAACGAAACGTTTCTGGTAACATTCTCTTGGGTAATGCTGAAACGTTTATTCCAAGATTCCTTGACTCCATATTCCTGCATCACCCATACATCAACACGAACTTCAAATTCTTTGTAAAGTAAACAAAGCAACCCTCCTAAGACACCCAAGTTATTATTATTTTCTTCATCATAAATTTCTGGTGGTTGTATCATAGGCCCTTCTATTACTCCCAAGTCCTTGAATGTCTCTTCACTGATATCAAAAGCTACTATGGTGTCCTTGCTGTTGTCAATTCCAACTCCTATCCAGTGAATAGCTCCATTCACAATCACCCCACAATTATGAATACTAGGAAAATAGTAAGGTATAGCATCAATGTTTTTCCATGAATCCGAGCGCAATGAATAAACTTCAACATCAGATTTAGCACGGGTTTCCAGAAAATAGTCCACGATTCGTACAACCTTGTAATCGTCATTTTTGTAATCATAGCCGAACCCATAATAATCGATGTCATAGTATGCTTTTTTTGATGGTCTGGGTAATAGCTTGTACTCGTTAGAAGATGGATTCCAAATGGTAATGACAGCAACATCATCAGGGGAGTCACTACTGTATACGCAAAGTAAGCCATTATAAGAGCCCAAGATCCTAACTGTATAGTCTGTAGAATTTAATATCCGAACAGCCTCATAACATTCATATGTTTCTGCTGGCGAGGATGCCAATGATGACATTAATAGATTATAATCTATTGTGTAGAACAGATACGATTTATGATCCTCCCAATACAGAAACATAATACAGTTGTTGTCTTGGATACTAATATTAAGATGTTTATAAATGAAACTGGGGCTACAGATCAGGTCACGCCAAGCCTTGCATACGCACCTACATCGTAAGAGATGCTTCACTTTTAACCTTAAAAAGATATTCTCGAGGATCCCTTCCGGAAGCCTTGACATTACTGGTCTTCTTGCTGCCTGTCGAACAAGAAAAGGAACACTACATATATTTTGTTTCACAGAAGAGAAAAGAACGATGAAGTTGTAATATTTTTGTCACAGGTTCTCTAATGATAAGAGCTATTATGGTTAAGACCACACTGTAAATATGAACAAAGGATTCTAATATATATACAACAAGGTTTTGATTTGAACTACTGAACTTGATAGTAAACCATCCGATAAGTTAAGTATTCAAGAAAGAGAAAATCTTATATACGTGGATGCCAAGATTCTTATATAATCTTCAAAATTTAATGATACGCTAACGCGGCTATGTTCATGCTTTGCTTATAATGATACGCTAACGCGGCTATGTTCATGCTTTGCATATGTATATAGGCGGCATCTATCTTTTCCGAGAATCTTTGGTTCCATTGTATACACATAAATATCTATTGAGGATGGATTACACGTGTCCCTCATCAAGGAAGTTGGTTTAACCCCCCTACCACGTGTACATCATCGATAAGATCTAACGGTACCACAACCTAGGGCTACCTAATGAATAACAACCTGAGAAGCACCATAGAAGAACATAATCACGCTTTACCCTATCCCGAGATGAATTCAAAATGGACGGGGAAGATTGGCGGAACTGAGGAAGAAGTGACAGCTGCAGGGACAGCTGTCTCACGCGTGCTTCCTTCTCCAACCACCCGCATTTAACACGTCTAAGTACCATACACGTGTCGAGTATTCTCTGGAATAAAAGAGACGCAGAGCAGCGGAACCGCATTAAACACGCCCAGCACCACACGTGTTGAGCATTCTCTGGAATAGAAGAAAAGCAGAGCTTCAGAACATCATATGACCGTTGGGACGCTTCGGTCTAAAACGAAGGTACCAGCGGGATCAACGTATAGTCCAAGAAGATAAGGATAAGAGAATCAGAAGGGAGGGACCCATGTAATCTATCTATAAATATACCACTCCTCTTAGAGAGAGGAGGACGACCAATTTTAGAAGGAGAGCTTAGGAGAGAGAGAGAGAGAGAAATTGTAAGAGCAAGTGAGTCTGGTTATTTACTTTCCTAGTTTCGTTCCCCTTTACTCAAAGTCATTTGACTATGTTTTGTAATCTCATAACACATATAGTGAAGAACCAACCCCCGTGGACGTAGGCCTTAGCGCTGAACCACGTAAATCATGATCTTAATTTACATTATGCATATAGCCTTTATATTTCTGCCAGAGGCAACATTTTTCCCACCGTAGAACTTTCCCACAATGAGAAACGATGACGATCCTGCAGGTTTAGAGTTTCTCTCGTATTTTTATACGTTGTTTTCACTCATCTTAATGATTAAGTATTTTCGACATCACTGTGAACTTCGTTTGTGAACACGCTGATACCCTCGTTATTTATGTGTTCACAATCTAGCGCTAGAAACATGGACTCTAGTCCCGCTAAAAGATTTATCTTCTCCTGTGAGTTTGTGTTGTGTTGTTTGTCTCCCAATGTTATTCCTTAAATAATAGCAGGAGAAGACACGACTACCCCCTCACTCAAAGGAAAAACATCTCAGCAAGTAGATCTATGCTTTTGAGTTTTATGGATCTTCGTTTTCCTTTCTTTCCTTCGTAAATCTTCAAGAAAAGCATATCGACGAATAGATCTACGTTTATACATTTTTGGATCTGGGTTATCCTCCCATCTTTCGAAAATTTGCACAAAAGGTATCCTCGGATATTTCTATGATTGGTTTACTAACAAAGAGTACGTGTGTATTCACACTATTCTGCACTATTCTGTAACAAACTGGTTGACTGGATTCGCACTATTCTGCACTCTGCAAGACTTTCTATTGTGGTAAATGGAAAAGCAATGGGATATTTTGGTTGTAATAGGGGTGTTCGTCAGGGAGATCCACTTTCTCCCATTCTATTTTGCTTCACAGAAGATGTGCTAAGTTGCGCAATTTCTAATGCGTTCAGTCAAGGATTGGTTAATCACATTGCTTCTCCTAGAGGAACTGTTACTCTTTCTCATATACTATATGCGGATGACATAATGGTCTTTTGTAGAGGTACAAAACATGATGTCCGGGCTATTATGAACATTTTTGAAGACTATGGAAATAACTCGGGGTAGTATATCAGTGCGGCCAAGTGTGCAATTTATTCGAGCAAACACATCACGGCAAGGGCTTCCACTATTGCTGCTTCCTATGATATCTCGATGGGTAATCTGCCTTTCCGATATCTTGGAGTCCCTATTTTTCAAGGCAGTCCAAAAAAATCTCATCTCACTGGGACCATGGACAGAATCAAGATCAATTTCGCGGCTTGGAAAGGTAAGTCTTTATCTTTGATGGGTAGAGTAGAATTGGTTAAAACTGTAATAGCCAGTTCTGCGCTTTATAGTTTTCATGTTTATAAGTGGCCTAGTTCTTGCATCAAAACTCTGGAACAGTGGATTAGAAATTTTGTGTGGGATGGAGATATAAACACCACTAAGCATAATATTTTGGCTTGGGATACGGTTTGTCTTCTAGAACTTGAAGGTGGTTTGGGTATCAAATCTATGAAGAATCTAAACAAAGCGGCCATAATGAAGATGACTTGGAAGGTAATGACGGGAAATTCTGAATTTGACAATTTCTTTTGTGTGCACTTCAAAGGCTCGGGATACAAGAAGTCTTCACTGTGGCATGGTTTCAAGGAGCAATGGAGTATAATTCAAGAAAATCGGGTCTAGTTAATCGGTGATGGTAACTATACGGACTTCTGGAACGACGTTTGGTGCATCAACATGGGCTCATCGATTGCAGATCACTTAGACCTGGATAACTCCAATTTACACAACTCTGTGGCTGATTTTATATTGCAAGGTAAGTGGTGCTTCCCAAACTACATGCCTGAGCTAGACATCCAAGTTCATCAAAGAATAAGAGAAACACCGATTGCTCCTCACAAACCTGACAAACAAGTTTGGGCTGTCAGTAAGACGGGCATCATTACAATGAAAGATGCTTATGACTTCCACAGGCACAGATCATCGGAAACGTTGGACTTCAAGGATATTTGGATGGTAAAAATCCCTCTGAGCCGCGTTTACGTTGCTTGGAAATTACTTCACCACAGAATTGTGACTGATGACAACATTAAGGTGCAAGGGTGTGACGCTGCCAACTTATGTAATTTATGTCCAACGCCTAACTGTAATGAGACTCAAAATCATATTTTCTTCAACTGTTGGTTCTCTAACAATCTTTGGAGTTTGGTAATGCAGGTTTTTAACCATCAGCTGAATTGTAACACCATTGATCAGATGTTCGCCTCTGCTAGATTGTTTCAAGGATGCTCCCAAACTAAGAACCTCCTTTGGATTGCTGTCATTAGATGCATTTTTCTAATTTGGTTCTGTCGCAATTTGATCAGATTTGAGCACCGTATTCTTACTACGGACCTTGCAGTGACTCGACTGAAATACCTTATTGCGGAAGCTGGAAAGTATAGCGGTGGGATCTCTTACAATACGTCCGCTGATAAGCGTATTCTAGAATTTTTGAGCATTCAGAGGTCAGCTCCTAAAATGCCAACAACAATCTTGGTAAAGTGGCGGCCTCCTTCTCAAGGCTGGATAAAATCTAATATAGACGGTTGCTCTCTTGGTAATCCGGGTCCATCAGGTTGCGGTGTGGTGTTTCGAGACTTCCGTAGTGAGGCAAGAGGGTGTCTTGCAAAGAATTTGGGCATCACAAATTCGACCGGCGCTGAGCTCTGGGGCGCAATTTACGCGATCAGACTGGCGCAATCTAAAGGCGTTATGCGATTGTGGCTTGAATGCGACTCAACCTTCGTCTCACAGGCCTTTGTCAACCCTGAGATAGTCCCTTGGTCGTTCTACACCCACTGGAATAACTGCTTAAAGTATACTTCTTCAATCCATTTTGTTTGCACCCACATATATCGCAAAGGAAACTCTGTCGCGGACTTACTGGCTAAGCAAGGTGCTAAGGCGGATTCTCGCTGGTGGAGTGATCCACCGTTCTTTGTTAAACGGGCGCTTGATATAGATAGATCTATTTTACCGTTATATCGCTTCAAAACATGTAATTTGAGTGCTTTCTTCTTTTTGGCTTTGCTTTGCTTTGCTCTCTTCTTGTTGGAGGTTAGGTTTTTCCCCCCTCCTTCTCTTTAATTTTTTTTTTTTAATAAAATTTGCTCCCTCGTCTTGGGTAGCTTAAAAAAAACGTACGTGTGTATTGCTTCTTCGGTATTGTTTATTTTCCACAGGCAAAGTTAAAGATGGATAAAGTTAAGGACACCGGAAAGACTAAAGCATCATCAAAAGAATCACCTAGGACAACTGCGGTTATGACACTCAACAAACAAAAGGGGGAAAAGGCGAAGACGCCAACCAAGAAGCCAGGTGGAGCAGAAAGCACGGTACCGCCAAACGCCAGCGCCATAGCAGCAACAACACTGAAAGAAGCCGCAGCCAAAGGCGATGCCCTCAATATGACAGTTGGGACATGAGCCAACGAATATAGAGAAGGAATGGCAGAGTCCATGATGCAACAAACCAATCTAGGGATGCCGCCCACAGACGAGCGCAACCAACCTCTATTGTTCATTCAACACCCCCTGATAGCGGATCAACCCATTTTCAGCCGCTAGGTTTGCAGGCCCCGCACTTTGACCCATCAGAACCTCTAATAAAGATCGTTGATGAAGATCACATTGTAGCCATTGAGGGGCAGATGCAGGTGGGGACCCCAAACCAAGGATCAAATCGCTCCGCCCAACTCGCAGTTGAACTCGAAGAGGTGAAGAGGAACCAGAAGGTATATGCGGATGATGTGGCTTTGATCGTACAAGAAAACCAACAGTTAAGGGATAGAATTGCAAGAAGCGCATAAGTAGAAGATCGACGAAACGAAGCTAACTTCAAAGCTCCCCCACATAATCGTGATCGAAAGATGGTATTGTCCAGAAAGCATCACCCCGAACTCCTAAGACGAAGAATGACAAGAGGAGATAGAGTATCAGACGCGGATTCCCTTCCCGATGATTCGTACTATTTCGACAACGAAAACAATAGATCAGGACAGTCAACGGCAGAGGATAGGCATCATCTGGACATGGAGACCTTACGTGCAAAGATGATGACAGAAATACAAATGCTAAAGGCAAGGCACGGAGGTGGAAGACTGGAAGAAGTAATGAGAGAAGCCGTTACTACCCCTCTAACAACCCGACTAGCAGGAGCCCTCATCCCTCAAAAGTGCCCAATCCCAGCGTTTGAATGTTACGATGGATCCAGCAACCCAGCAGCTCATATTTGGTACTACAACCGAACCTTGGCCCGATGGGAGAAAAACGATGTCTTCCTTTGTAGATATTTCCCATCAAGCCTGAAGGGATCAGCGCTATCATGGTTTGACAACTTGCCTCATAACACCATCTAATTTTATAACCAACTCTCCGAGAAGTTATTGAGAACCTATATGTACAACAAGACCGTCAACACAGGGATGGACAAACTCTTCTCGTTAGCAGTTGCGTACAAAGAGACTATCAGGGAATATACTGATAGATGGCCCAAAATCTGTCAGGCAATAGGAAACGCGGACCCGACCATTATTATCAACTGCTACAAGTGGGGTATGGATAGGATGAGCCCATTATTTTTCGAGATTCATGGGAGCATACCCACTACCGAAGGGTATCTTCAGGTGATTATCGAAAAACATGCCAGGTTGGAAGAGATCCAGCGGGACAACCCCAGGGCTCACACGCGGTCGCATCGTACCAACACAGTGGAGCAAGCCAGCGGATCTAAAGGTACCGGAGCAACTGAGCGATCTAACGAAGATAAGAGAAGGGATGATCTCCAGATGGATAGTCATAAGTTCGAAGATCAGGTTTACACGAATATGAACACCATCTATGCTCGCATCCTAAGAGACATCAAGGATAGGGAAAACATGGAGTGGACGTGGTTCAAAAGGAAACAACCACCGCGCACATAAAGGTCTAAGGATTATTGTGAATACCATTGCTTCAACGGTCATCAAACAGAGAAGTGTAAGAACCTTAAGATAATGATTCAAAAGATGGTCGACGCTGGAGACCTCAAACGATACATCCAAAAGACTGATGAAGAAGAAAGATCTAAGCGAAGCAAGTAGGTCCAGCTACCCGAAGGAAACCGAACACTCAACACTATCTCATGTTCTGAAACTACTAGACCATCGTTGACATCCCAGATAGGGAAAAGGCTAAAAAAGAAGTTTGAGGATTATTGTGAATTATATAAAATCGACGGGATAGAAGTAGATGATCATGAGAAATGGATGAATGCATCTCTCACCTTCGACGCTGCAGATATCGAGGAAGACATGGAAGACCACAACGATCCTCTAGTTCTCACATTACCAGTGGAAGGGTGCAATTTAAGAAGATTCTCATTGACGGGGGAAGTTCAATTACCGTCATGTTCTACGATACCTTCAAATGAATGGATCTTAGGGATGAGAAACTTATGCCTTCCTATTACACCATCTACGGATTCAACGGGGTACCCACGAAGCCCTTAGGGGACATTGTTTACAAGTGAACGCAGGACCAATGAAGGTAGACGCACGATTCAGCGTAGTGGACGCCCCTTCACTGTACAATGCAATCATTGGCCGAAGGTGGGTACACAAACTCAAAGGGGTAGAAGCTACGTATCATCAGTATCTAAGATTCCCTATACCCGAAGGAGTAATGGAAATAAAAGGAGACCAGGTCACCGCCCGCGAATGGCAGACTTTACAAAACCAACTCAATAACGAGCAAGATAAGCAGCGGAAATCCCGAAGAAGCCTAAACAGAGAGACCTCCAAGAATAAAACAATTGACCTGTACCTCGAAGAAATCTCATGAAAAAGCCTTACAAGAGAAAACATCGTCCTAAATAACGAATTAGGAACCCCAGTGGCTAAGGAGGCTGAAGAGCCTGCCAAATAGCAATTAAAAGACGTCCCGCTCCTAGGGGAATCAAAACCTACATTCACACCTGTAGAACCAACGGAGGATATTAATATAGGTGACAGAGATAACCAAAAGATGATCAAGATAGGAACCTTAATGGACAAAGAAAGAAAGATGGCTCTAACAAGCCTACTAAGGGAGTACGCGAACATCTTCGCATGGAAGTTGGGAGATATGCCAGAGATTGATCCAAAGATAATCCATCACGAGCTTGGTATAAATCCAGGCACGACCCTTGTCAGGCAGAAGGTACGAAAAGTAGCACAAGAATACCATCAAGCAATCGAGAAGGAGCTCCGTAAGCTATTAGAGGCAGGATTCATCAAAGAAGTAAAATATCCAACATGGATTTCGAACATGGTCATCGTGCCAAAAAAGACCGAAGGGGTAAGGATATGCATCGACTTCACCAACCTCAATAAAGCGTGCCATAAGGACAGTTATCCGCTCCCAAGCATCGATAAATTGGTAGAAGCGGTGGAAGGATACGAAGAATTATCATTCATGGATGGGTACTCTGGCTACAACCAAGTATCCTTGACAGAAGAAGATAAACAACATACATCATTCTATACCCCGCACGGCCTCTACTATTACACAAGGATGCTCTTCGGACTAAGAAACGCAGGGGCAACGTACCAGAGAATGGTTGACATCATTTTCAAACCATGGATCGGAAGCACACTGGAAGTCTATATCGATGATATGCTCGTCAAAAGCAAGTTACGAAAAGACCACCATAAAAGTGCACATTTAGCCTAACTTTAGGGAAATTACTTGGGTACCTTGTAACGAAGAGAGGCATCGAGGTCGATCCCGCTAAAATTCAATCCATCGTCGAAATGCCATCCCCGAAGAATCTAAAGGAAGTTCAAAGGCTAAACGGATCCTTAGCGGCTCTGGGAAGATTTATCGCTAGGTCTTCAGACAAGTGCAAACATTTCTTCAACATCCTCAAAAAGAAAGCAAGCTTGAATGGACCAATAAGTGCGATGAGGCATTCCAAAAGATCAAAGAGTATCTAGCTACGATCCCGATCCTTCAAAAACCTGATCCCGACGAAGTACTATCCCTTTACATAGCAGCGACGGAGGACGCAATCAGTGCAGTGTTAGTTAAGACGAACACAAAGACAGAACAACCAATATACTATGTCAGCAAAACTCTCAGCTCAGCGGAAAGAAACTACACGAAGATTGAAAAACTCATTTTGGCGCTAGTCTTGGCAACAAAAAAGCTGAAAACCTACTTCTTCACGCATTACGTCTGCGTCCCATGTAAAGCGCCATTAGAATCTGTTCTCAAAAACGCGGGGAAAGTAGGAAGAATAGCAAAATGGAACACTCAACTCGATCAATTCAATATTATCCACGAGATCTAAACCGCTCAAAAGTCACAGGTCTTGGCATATTTTCTAGCAGATTTACCCTTTGAAGATGACGAAGAAGTGAAGGACTCTGCAGAAGATGGAGAAGATGGGAAGGATCCGTTGGACGTCCTTGAACCCTCAAGCCAAAGACGATGGGAGATCTTCGTTGATGGATCGGGGAATAGGGAAGGTGCAGGCGTAGGCATCGTGCTCACCACCCAACCGGAGATAGGATCATGCATGCACTAAGATTGGAGTTCAAGGAGCACACCAAAAATATCGTGGAATACGAAGCCGTTGTTCACTCCCTTCGTTTAATCTTAGAAATGGTGATAACAGACATACGTCTAACAAGAAATTCTCAACTGGTTATTCGACAAATCGAATTGGAATATAATGTATACGACGATACTCTCTCAGCATATATGACTTTGGTTCAGACCTTAGCATCTCAAATACCCAATATCAAATTCCGACACCTATGCAGAAAGGACCTAAGGCATGCAGATGCTTTGGCATACATATCATCCATATTAAGGGATGAAAGTATAAAGGCCATCAAGATAACCAAAGTATATGATCCGTCGATCACCCCACAACAATCCCTCGCTACAAATCGAGAAGACAATGCAGAGGAAGACATTTCTGATGATGATGTGGGAGAGGATGTCAAAGAGGACTTCTTCCAAGATGGTATCCTAACAAGGGAGAAGGAAGACGGAGATTTCAGCAAAGAGGAAGATTGGAGAACCGAGGTCCATCTATTCCTTGAAGAGGGAACCGTGCCATCAGATATAAAACAAGCAAGAAAAATACAGGCAAAGGAGGGAAGATACGAGCTTCGTGGCGGAATTATGTACAAAAAATCTTTCCTGGGACCCATGTTACGCTGCTTATCCACACAAGAAGGCCATTACATCTTAAAGGACATTCACTATGGAGACGCCGGCAATCACAGCGGAATGAGGTCACTAGCCGACAAAGCTAAAGTGAAAGGATACTACTAGCCACAAATGATGAGAGACGCAGCCAAGATGTCCCGAAGGTGTGAAGAATGTCAAAGATTTTCCAGGAAGATCCATGCCCCAGCAACAAAGTTAAATTCAGTGGACAGCCCATGGCCATTTGCAAATTGGGGGTGGATATTGTAGGACCCTTAATCGAAGGGTCAGGGAAAAGACGATTTTTAATAGTGGCAACAGACTATTTCAGTAAATGGGTAAAGGCCAAAGCTCTTTCAAGAATCAGAGACTCTGATGTCTTCACATTCATCTTCTAAAATATTATCTGCAGATTTGGCATTCTAACAGAGATCGTTTCTGACAATGGCAAGCAACTGCAAGGAAAGAACATAGATATGATATTCGATATGTTCAAAATTAGGAAGAACAAATCCACTCCCATTTACTCACAAAGAAATGTCCAAGCCAAATCTACCAAAAAAACGCTGGCTCTAGTTCTCAAGAAGTCCTTAGAAGAGCATAAAAGCCGGTGGTGCGAACAGTTGCACAATGCGTTGTGGTCATACCGAACCACAAGGAGATCAGCCACCGGAGAATCTCCGTTCCTTCTCACATATGGAACCAAAGCAGTCATCCCCACTGAGATTTTCATGCCCACCACCATGACCAAATCATGGTAGAAAAACCTCACCACAGATATGATGCCGGAAAGACTTGAAGATCTAGAGGAAATAAAAGAGGCGGCGTTACAAAGGATGGAAAACTACCAACGAAGACTAGATAGAGAATATAATAAGAAGGTTAAGCTTAGAAACTTCGTAGAAGGACATTATGTGCTCCGAACAATATCACAATATCAACGAGAAAGAAAACGGGCTAAACTAGCACCAACTTGGGGAGGACCATTCGTCATACATGATATTGATGGGAATAGGTCGTACTACCTGCGCAATCTCAAAGGAGAAATCTTAAGACACCCCTGGAACGCTAGGTACCTCAAGCCATACTACCCTTGAAGCAACACAGTTCTGCACTTGTGTAAGAAACACCAGGAGAAGAAGACAGCGTAGCTGCTGAGCGTGTTTCTATCTCTGGACGAGGAATAGCAGACCTCAACGTATTAATCAAATGCAACTTTTTTGAATTGTGGAAAGCACCACAATACAATCCCTCGGGACTCCCCTATTAGCGTCTAACATTGCACGACCCTAGGGAAGGATTCTAGTAGAAAGGGATACCCAACCAAATAATAAAACAACGGTTCAGCGGAATGGATGCTTGTACATATTTTATTAAGGCATTACATATCCGAGAAATGCTATACTGACCCCCACCGTTCTCTAACCTTCTGGCCCAAGGATTAGCCAACAGGGAGACATGTCCACTGATAATAATGAAGGTATCACCAAACATACCTTCAATATTATTCCAAATACTTTCCATGTTTTTTTTCAACAAGTGAGTGTTCATACTTTATCTAAAAACAACTTTATAATGCAGGAAAGAATGAAAAGGAAGTTGTAAATACCAAAGCAGAATAATGATCCATTACTCAAAAAAGTTGATTACAAGTCTTAAAAGAATTTAAATAACAGGGCCAATGTACAGAGAAGAGGGCCACATACAAAGTAATCAACAAGGATAAAATCGCAACAAGGGTCATCCCAAAGAAAGACATCAAGGAAACTCCACGTGGGACGAAGGAACACTCACACCAGAGGAAGGACCTGAAGAAGACTTGAAGGGATCAAGAACGGGACGACGCTTATACTTCTTGGAAAGACCATGATCCTTGAGAAGGGATTGTTCAATCGAAGACAGCATCTTGTTCACTTCTTAGGCAAGTTGGTGGCGTGCTTCATGCTTAATATACGCTGCCTTGAGTTCAGATTGTCTTAGTAATGATGATATCTTCTCCACCTCTTGGGTCACTTTTTTCGCTGTCGTATCTCAAGACTCAGCTAAATCTTCGAAATATTTGGCTTGTCTTTGCTGGACCTCTACTGTAGATTGAGCCTTTTCAAGTTCTTCATTTGCTCGGCTAAGTTTGTTCTCAAGATCTGAAATGAAACAAAAGAAAAAAGAATTAAAGGAAAGGCATAAGAAGATCATTCGTGAAAAAATGAACATATACCTTCGAAATTAGCCGAAGCTATCTCTAACTCATTTACTACAGAGTCTCGAGCATCGTCAAGAAAATCATATTCATCGGATATTTTCTTATAGTCGAGTTGAAGATTCGTGAGGGAAAATTAACATTGATCCAACTCTACCTCTTCAAAGAATCAGAATGGTGAAGACTATTGACCTCATTAGTCATCTCCTCAACCCCCTTGGTAAGTCTATAAAAATTTACTTCCAAATCCCTCTCTGACTCAGCTGAACGAGAAACTTCATCCCGGGAAGAGGATAAAGCTTTACTAAGAGCATGGGCTTAGGCCCTGGCATCATCCCTCTCACGATCGAGACTTTGCACATAATCATGAGGAGACTGAGCCTGACGAAGCTCCGCTTCCAAGTCAGTCACCTTAACTTCCAAACTGGAAATCATAGTACGAGCCTCACTAAGATTGTCCCGAGTCCAAAGTAAGGCACCATTAAATTAACGATGCTTGGTATTCATACTATTCTGCATATCGACCATCTGCTCAGCCTCTGCCTATGATGGGCAGACATCTGATTAAACTCATCGGCATGAGAATTCCATTTTTCCTCCGTCTCAACCACCCTGGATACTAGCTCACTAATTCGAGAGGCTTGGAGAGTTCTTTCACTATGAATCCAGGTCAACTCTCTGGCATCACCCACTGAAGACAGGGATGGCTAACTCAGAAAGAACAGTCCGAAGAAAATAAAAGGGAGAGAATAGAAAAATGAACCTATGGAAGACGAAGCCCGAGCACACTTATTTTCTAAATCTGCGCGAAGAGAAATCACCTCCTGAAGAATCTTCTCCTCAGCGGCACCAGCCAGCTCTTTCCCTTTCAAGGTGTCCTTCAACCTCTGAGTCTCCTCATCCTTGGTCCGGACGGACTCACGATCACACTCAAGTTCATCATCTCTCTGACGAAGCTTAGCCTCCATCTTAAGGGCCTTAGCCTTAAAGAACTGGTACATCGTATGGTTGCAATACTCACTATTCACTAATTGTAATCACCAAGAAAGTCGGTATCAATAAGAGCAAGCGAAAAGCAACGAGGTCGTCACAAAGAAAAACACCTCACCTCAAGAATGCGTTGCTGCGGAAAACCATACTGATGACCATCATCCACAACCATCATCTCAGAAATAGAAGAAGGAGGCTTAGTCAACAAGGTAGAAGCAGCCGCACCCAGATCCCAATCCCAGATGTCAGCTACCCTCTCACGAAAATATAGCTGCATATGTTGACGGGTGAAAGCATCGGAATGCCTCTCCTCGGGAACCATAGGAGCGGCATGGGGCACATTAATAAGACACTTCTTCTTCAACCATATGTAGGTCTCGTCATCATCGCTGCCTTTCACAACGGACACAAATTCCTCAGAAGAAGTAATAGAACCACCCCCTACGGCGGTGTTACCATCCACATGAGGTCTGTGTTGTACTTTATCAACACCGCCATATTTTTCCCCTCCCGAGATGATGCCTTTCCATTTATCCTCTTTCGATGCACGAAGCTCAGCGTCCCCACCTTCGGAACTTTCCTCTTCAACGTCTTCCTCAGCGACCACCTCCCAGTCATCGCTTGGAGACAATAACCTAAAATCCTAAGCCAAGACAATGGCCGCACCAATGTCCGCTAACCCAACGAACGAATGTATTTTCCCGAAGGAAAACTCAGGACTTGTTTCAGGGATATGTGCTGACACAGGATCGGAAGATCGAAAGCCGAGATCTTTGTTCAAAAATAGTGTAGGAATAACTCCAGAAGCAATATTGGTTTCATTATTCTTTCCCCCAAGAGGAATCTCTTCGTCGGTGTATTCGTTAGAAGAAGGGGTAGTCTCTATTCACTCCTCTTCATCGGATTCCTCTTCGTACTCATCATCAAATCCTTCTTCTTCTCCAACGGGACTGGTAACCTCGGGAACCCCAGAATCGACAACGTCAACAGTGGAAGATTCAATAGTGAAAAAGCGGGGGTCTAACAACCTCACCCAATATTTCGATTAGCAATTTGTATGGATAACTCCGAGTTGTTTTTCTAGAGAATCAACAAGACTTAATCAATAGAAAATACTCAAAGAGTTATATCTCAATCTCTCGATTTAATTTGCTCAAGAAAATATGATTTGCTAGTCTAATCAAAGAGATATAACTTGGATGGTACCAAAGACCAATATCCAAGTGTCAATTGATTTAAATCAAAAACCAATAAGGTCGAATATTCTAATCTATTGAACAACGCACAACCTGTATTATTTTAATTATATAACAAAATATGATGCGGAATAGAAATAACACAGACACCAGAATTTTGTTAACGAGGAAACCGCAAATGCAGAAAAACCCCGAGACCTATTCCAAATTAAACATACATTGTATTAATCCGCTACAGACACTAGACTACTCCAAATTAACTTCGGGTTGGACTGTAGTTGAACCCCAACCAATCTCACATTGATCCAAGGTACAATTATGCTCATACGCCTCTGATCCCAGCAGGATATTGCGCACTTGATTCCCTTAGTTGATCTCACCCACAACCAAGAGTTGCTACGACCCAAAGTCGAAGACTTTAATAAACAAATCTGTCTCACACATAAATGTCTACAGGTAATAGATAACTTCATCTCCCACGAATAAACCTACAAATTTTGTTCCGTATTTTGATAAATCAAGGTGAACAGGAACCAATCGATAAAACCAGACTTATATTCCTGAAGAACAGCTCAGTTTCATCAATCACCTCATAATAAACTTAATCGACGCAGCGAAGAAGATTATTGAGGAATCACAAATAATGAGACGAAGATGTTTGTGACTACTTTTATCTTGCCTATTGGAGATACAAATCTCAAGACAATTATTAAAATTGTACTCGTAAGATAGAAACAACAAGATCAAATCACACAACTACAAGAAAAGTAGTATCGGTCTGGCGTCACAATCCAATGAAGTCTTTAAGTCATTAACGTGGTTTTAGAAGAAGAAAACCAAAGGTTAAAGGAGAATCGACTCTAGCTTTAGCAAACTAGTATCACACAGAATGTGTGGGGATTAGGTTTCCCAGTTGCTAGAGTTCTCCCTTATATAGTCTTTCAAATCAGGGTTTGCAATCAATGTTAGATTGTTAACAAAGCATTCAATATTTACCGCGTTAGATGAAAACCTGATTAGATACAAGATAATATCTCTCAACCGTTAGATCAAAAACTTAGCTTGCCATACACACATGTACTTGACGTTTTGAGTTCGTGTAACCGTACCCAAACGTGTACAATGGTTGGTTCAATATTAGTCAACCAAATGGTTAGCCAAATGATAACTTTCATATCAACCATATTATTCTTCACCATAACTAGTCCAAATGACTCAAATGAACTAGTTAGAGAGTTGTTCAATTGCTATGAGATCCCCAAGTATTACAAGAGACACAATTGAATAAAAAACGATGTGATTCACTCGAATCATTTCATGAACTATAAATCCACGGTTTGTAAAAGCATTCCTTAGTAATTTAAGATAAGTTCACGAACACCGTTTTCAGACATAACCGCTTGAGTTCGCGGACTGCACCTGAGCTTCAACTTCAGCAGATATTCTCGGGTTCGAGAACTTACGTCGTCCAGTTCGCGGACTGAGTTGCTGCTCACGTTCCGGTTCCACTTGATCAACAAAGTTCGCAAACTTCGGTTCAAGTGTTAAGGACTTATACATATATGTGTTTCCACAACAATGTTTATATCCCACAATAGTTATATAGTCTAAACTCTCATTTCAATCATTGAAACATTCTCAGAGGGCGTTATATAGTTGTTATTCACAAACTATTTTTCGTCAGAGCGATTTCCAAAGTGATTGAAACATAACATGACTTTCGTCACTAGGCAAAGATGAACTTGGCTAAAGCGAAAGCTTCACCAACACCCATTTCGAGAAATAGATAAACGAGATATACTCAGCTCGAAATGTCTTATGTGCATATTCTTAGTCTATATAGTAAAACGACTTTTGTCTCAAGATAGGAGATAAAATAGATAGACTTTTGAGTGATAGATAAGTTCAAGTCTCCAAATACCTTTTAGTCGATGAAGATCCACTGGTTCCTTGAGTAGTCCTTCGTCTTGTATGATGATCTCTATGGAGTTCTTGATATCAACTACACTCACTAGTGGAAAATAAAATTATTAAGTCTGTTTGAAATTTATAAATAAGACTTACCGAGTCTTACTTTATATATCAGGCTTCCCATAGTAGTCATTCTTCACGAAAAAGAAAATCGAGCCTCCTTAGCAGCCATAATACATGGGGGCAGTTTAGGAAAAATTAATACTTCCACGTGGACCTATGTTAAGACTGTTAGACGAACTTGTTTTTATGGTCCCACTTCAGTTAAGTCTGATATAGAAAATTATTTCTACAATTTCTAGAAACAAACCTTTTCTTCATTGTTTCTATCGGTCTATCTCTTCACTTCTCTCACATTCCCGCTTCTATGAGTTCTCTCTCAGTTACCTAATGAAACCTCTCTCTCACAGAACCTCAATCTTACAAATCGAAGATTATTCATAACCCATCTCAAAATAAAAAGAAAGCACTTTTTTTTGTAACCCGATCTAGTTTGATTAACGGGAAGAAGAAGATATCGAACTAGAGATTGAACTTAGTTTTTACTTGGGATTATTATTATTTGATTAGATTAGATTTGATTGGTATTGATGTATTGTCTACTTCGATCTGGATATATAGATCCATCATCGCCGACATCATGTATTGTTATTGGTGTTTTTTCTGGTGGTGATGAAGACCCAAGAAGAAGATTTCATTAGGTATAAACCTCATTGTTATTATAATTTTTTCTTTCATTTTTTTTTTATTTTCTCACATTTAATTGATTCTGCAAATTTTTGTATTTGTGTACTGTATTTGAAGGAGTTTTAAAGTATGGGTTTTCCTCAAATCTGGAACATCATCTTCGGTGGTTCTAATCACAAACCCAAATCTGCTGATTTCTTGGTAGCCTTCAAATCCTAAAATAGAAACCATATTTTTAGTAAATTTTATTGTTTTTTAATTTTTTATATCCATTGAGATCTAAACAAGCACTTCATTAAACATACAGGAAGAAACATAATTCAACAATAACTTCGTTAGGTCACCATGGGACGTGTTTGCAGGGGAAGATGGTTGTAAAAGGGATTAGAAACAATCAGCAGAGGACATATCTGGACCAAGACAATTCCCGCACTCTACCTGCTCGATAAAAGTTCAGCAAGGATCTTTTTAGATCATCTCCAACCTTCCATCCACTACCAGTTCGAGAATCATCACCATAACCACTTCATTCACATCATCAATATCGTAGGACAACTTCTACTCGCATGTTTGTAAGTTTGAAATTAGCTTGTATAATGTTGAATGGTTATATCCTGACCATCAAGATGTTTATTACTAGGAGGAAAATCGTAAAAGATACGAGTGCTGATCATCCACAAAAAAGACAAATGCCTCAAGGGTTATGTCTATGTTACACATATTTGTTCCTCAAGGTGATTTCTTATAACTTTCATTATTAATTTAACGAGTAAAGCGTTATTTCTATTTTCCACTGCTGACCAACCATATATTGATGTTTTCTTACAAGGAAATAAGAAACCTTTTGAAGTTACTAACAAGAAGGCTACCTTAACAAGCAATTCAGGTCATCACATTTCTTTTGATACTTATAAAAATGTTTCATTAATTTTTGAGTTTATGTATCCACTCATTTGTATGCTTGTACGTCTATTTGGCATCCACGTGACATGAAATTTATGACTTCTTAGTTGTTGTATTTTTACTATTAGTGCTTGTAGTATTAGCATGTTTCCTTTTAATTATTACATTCCTGTATTGTTATACAGTAGCATTAACATTGTACTATTGAACGCACAACTGTGTCCTATCTGTATTGCTCTTTTGACAAGGTAGTTGTATTCGTACTAATGTTGTTTCCTAAGTTAGTTTGGCATGTATTGCTCTTTTGACAAGGGATGGGTGAAATGATTAGAGACACTGGCAGCTACTTTGAAGCCTCTAGTATCCTTTCCCAATGTCTTAAATTTTATGTACTTGCCAATTTATTCATATGCAGTATTAGCCTCTTTCAATAGATTGTAAGAACTAGTTAACACATGATCAAAATCTTGAAGCATGGTATTCGGTTTTACATTTTGGTAGTTATTTGATGTAGTCCTATCTCTCTTCCTCTTGTTAATTCTCATTTGATTAGATTATAGTATTACAGTTTTGTTCTGTACCTTTATGGCTTTGTCTTACTTAATTGTATCTCCAGATATGGAAGTTTTGCACGGAAACTTCTTAAACATAAGCATAGAAGACCACGCCTTTTACACAAAGGTATAGTCCAAATTTAGAGCATTTTGTATCTGAATTCAACCATCTGTTAAAAAAAAGTTAATTTCTGGTAACATTCTTTCGTGCAAGTTCGCGTCATTCTCCTAGATCCTTCTTGTTGTAACATTATTGCTGACAGATTGGGTTATTTTACTGCATGTTAGCTTCATTCGGTTCTACCAATTCTTTCTTATTATTCGACACGTATTTGAATCAGTGATATTGTTCCTCTATGCAAATTTAAAATAATAGAAGCTTGGTATTAAGATTTCATTATAAGCTTAATGCTAAGATCTTAACTTCTCTGATTGTTTCCTCATTATTTTTGCTCACTCTTATTAGCAACCACTTAGGATTACATGTCTGGAAATGGTTTTATGATTGTAGTCTTTAGATCCCTCTTTCTCACCCAAGGTTAATCCCGAATGATGGCAATCGACCATAACTTAGAATTCTGATATGATCTATACATGTTAATGAGCACCGCCATTAGATGATTTCTTGTAACAACTACTTGATTTTTTTTTATTGTTGTACCATCATCATCAGCTTCTCCTTCAGCGCTTACTCTTTTTAGACTCATTTTGTTTTTCTAGTTTTCCTATTTGAATATTCTAAATCAAACTTAGGTGTCTAGTTTTATTGGTTGCAATGTTGTTTTGGTTATTGTTTGTAGCTTATGCCTATGTCTTCTTAAAGTTTGTTGACTGCATATTACTTGTAAAAATTTTGTCGTTAGGCTTACACATACCCATATGAAGACTGAATCACTTCAAACTTTATGTTTTCTTTTCAAGGTTTGTAATTATGACTTGTGATGTCTTTGCGTAGCTTTCTCGGAAATTTATTTATTGTTTCTCTTTAGTGTTGTTGCAGATCAGTGAGGAAGGAAGATCGTTAACCTGGAAAAGGAAGATGCAATGTTTTGATTAACAATGCAAGGATTGAGTGTCAAATCCATAGACTCACAATTGAGGATCATGTAACTATCTGTGCATTGCTCGAGGTATGCTTTCTCTTTTCTTTTTTTTTGTTGTGTTGGCATAAATTTTGATTGAGTTTTTAGTGCACATAAATTTCAGTGAGCATGTTCTTCACAAGAACAAACTTTCTATATAAATTAGATGACAAGAATTTACTTGAAGTCTAGAATGCTTTGAATATCAGGTTACTTGATGCTTGTAGCGTATGTGTGAATATATTTATGTTTTAGTTGCTAAACATATGTTAAATTATATTGGCAGGTATGGCATATTTTTCTTGTCTATTCTTAGCCTAGGTATTTTCAGCTATATTGGATGTGAATGTACATATATCAGTATCTAAAATTATTTGGATACCACTCGAGTTTCATTTATGCGAGGAAGATTAACCATAAGTCAGTTGTTAGAAAATTGCTTGTTTGTAATAACCATTCATACTATGCTCCAAGAATTTTGTAGTTATTCTAATGCAAAAACTTATTTTTCTGCAGGTATACTATTCTGATCAGCTGGGCATATCAGTTCATCTTTTTGCCGATTTTAGTTTATTTCATTCTCTGTAGGTTAGTTTCCACCGATTGTAAGAAAATACATCTTTAAGAATTAAGAACTTGAAATAGTGTAAATTTAGTAGTGGTGTAGAGTTTTTGGGGGATTTGAACTTGGTGTCGGCTCAATTCACATGTGAATTTAGTTAATATTGTACATCGAATTACAATTTTTCACTTAAATGGTGAATGTTTTGATCAGTTTATGAAATGAGATTCTAATTTCAATTTAATAAGTTCCAATCTTAGGTTTAGTCAAAAATGAGCCAGACGATTCAGATGAACAGTATTTTCTGAAAAGGATTCAATCAGAAATACTAGTTAGACTGGGATTCAGACGAATCAGCTTTTTTGAAATTATTCATCCCAGATAATACTGTAGATCAGCTTTTATGGGATTAATATAAATCTAATGAAACGACTGTGTGTGTTAGTGTTTATTGACTGACTGTCGATGGTAGTCATAATTTAAAAAAAATTAAAGAATCTCAAAAGCAGTCCTTCCGAGAAATAAGACTACAGAATTGGGCCCCCCCAAAACAGTCTTATTTAGCGGTTTTTAGGCTGTTTCTGGAAGACTTTTTTTTTTTTTGCATTTTTCACTAGTGACTTTCTATCCTAGTCCGAGACCTTAGCTATAGTAGACTAGAAATCAAGACTTTATAGTTTTGATCACTAAGATTGACAAACATGCTTGAGATAGCAATGCATGCGAGTTTGACCGAGCAGTGCTCTAACAATCTCCCCCTTTGTCAATTTTAGTGGCAAAACTATTAATACATATGGAATACAAAAATTATATAAATAAACTTTGTAGCTCCTATTCCACATGCCAAATCTTCAACAATACTCGAAATCTTCGTCACTTCCAAGTAGTCCAATGATCCCAAAGGTTGTAAGCTTAGCATCATTGTTGTTTAAAATCCGTAGCTATAACAATGAGAAAAGCATTGGTTCTCAATCATTATTATACAGTGTCATAGTATTATTACACAACCTCAAAGTCCAATTGTATCACAAATTCAACAACAATACTATGGTGATACTTCACTCCCCCTTAGTCAATACTCCATCTATCATGGAAACCACTCCCCCTTACATAATGATCCGAAAACCATATGTATTTGTAGTATGAACCAAAGTAGTCGAAATCGTTCCTCGGTCCTACTCGGTTGGGGAGCTTGGAGCGAGGAGAAGTAAGTTCGGACTTGGAAATCGCTAAAACTCGGCCTAATACTCGGAGCATATTTATTAGATACTTATAGATTTCTGCTCATGAGTCAAGATTTGTACCTAATTAAAATTAAAATTTTAACAATATCATATAAATAAGTGTAATATTGTTACATTGAACCTATTCATAATGTTTTTAGAGGTTTTTCCATTCAATAACTCTCATCCAAGGGGTTACGAATTTTTTTCTTTTATGATTTCGGTACATGCAAGGCCAACTCGGAAAAATCGCCAACTCGTTTTGCCCAAAAATCGGTCCAAATCGCCAAAATCGACCGACTTAATCGCTAAAAATCATAGATGGCTTGGAATCGGAAATCGCCTCGGTCATATAGCTTGTAGCGATTACTCGGTGAGTAATCGGCCTTTGAGAGCAATTTTAACTACACTGGTATGAACTACAATTAATTCTCCCCCTTTTTGTCAATAAAATTGGCAAAGGTACAAAAACGTGATCCTAATGAAATTTCCGTAAGAGACATTTCGTGACCAAATGTAAATGTTCTATCATCTTGTTTAGATGCAATCATGAAGCTGAGGTTAAATGCATTCATCAAGGAGTTTATAAAGATACAAGATAACCCCTAAAAATTCCACAGCCGCACTCCCCACAAAGATTTGGAAATTAAGTGCAAGTTCAAAAGAACTCTCCCCCATAAGATGTCATTCCCAAAGGAACAACAAGAGCGACCTTAATTTCAAGAGAAAAGAAGGATTTCTTTAGACTCAACAAATTGCATACAAGTATGAATTTGGAATCCAAAATATTCAATCATATTAACCAAAGCAAACCAAGATTAATTTGACTAAATATGCTCAACACAAGTAACTTATGGAGACTTAATTCATCGATTAGATTATTCACAAGAGAACCCATAAATACTCTAACCGGATTACACAATTAAACTAATCACAAAGTAATTAATTCAATTGTCCACACCCGACATGAGAAAAATCTATGGAGTGCTAAATAAATAATCACACAAGATGATTGATTTAGTTCATTTGGGCTCAACATAAGAGATTATGGAACCTCGACTAAGATTATCATAGGAAATGACAACCTTAACCGTACATGTATTCAACATGAGAGAACTCATGGAATACAAACTAAATTACCACATAGGTTGATTAATTTAGTTCTTAATGCTCAACATTTTGCATATTTATGGAACAACCAACCATGCCAATAAGAAATCGACTTAGTCGTATCGTGCTCAACATAAGATACAAGATGGAACCTTCACGGTAATACATAATAATATGGAACAATTAAGCTCTATACCGTGGATAACAAAACAAGGACCTATTATATTTTTTCCATCACAAAGTGACATAATAGACTTTATCCTTGAATCACAAAAGATTTTAACCTACCTTACATCAACAATTGACAATATAAGCTTAACTTTTGTGTTTTGCCAAAAGTCCATTCATTCCTTTATCAATATTTGCATACCAATATGTGAACGACTTTATTTTTGACAAAATATGGGACAATCAAGTTCACAGACGTAAACATACATATCCCATCAAAATATTGCAATATATAAAACCATAAAGATTAATACTGCAACCATCATCTTCCAAACCAGTTTAGAACTAAAACTAATAAATCTAAAAACAAGAAGATGAAATCATTGGATATAGCTATGTGTAATCACAATCATGGCTATTCCAAAACACTAGTTATTCTTCTAAATAAAATAGAAAACATAGAAGATTTACTAGACATGCTAAATATGATTTACAATTAAAGTTTGAACAATAATGAGTTCATTAGAAGCTTCCTTTAGTTCGTTCTTCAGAATCTCAAGATTTCTTATTGCTATCCCAAGTTGTTCACGAACAACTTCAAAATCACGAAGAATATTTCCTACCAATTGTGAGGACATCTGAACTAGTAGATTGTTTTCATGGTTAATAACATGATGATAGATTATGAAAACAGGGTCTTCATGAAACTCAATAACTTTTTCCTCCATGATCACTTCCTAGTTACTTTTCTCCATTGTGTCAAGAATCCAGTAGAATCTTTTTATCCTTTGACATCTTTCTCAAGACACTTTTCTTGAGAGCACAGAGCATCCTTCTTATCTCAAAAGAAGGATGCTTCAAAAAGCAGTCATGGTGTGGTAAGATGAGCACTTTGCTCATCATGGTTGACTTATCCTCTAGAGTAACATAGAGATGAGTTATTTAACAAAAGTGAAAAACTAGAAGAAGAACTAGGAGTAACTAAGTTAGCCACTTTCCATGTTTTGGAGACACCCCGTTTGAGTATGTTTATACTTGTCTTAAGTTCTGAGACTCGATTATTTATGTGAAGAAAATATGGAACAGTATTCTTGGATTCACAGCCTTTTACAGAAGGGGACATGGAACTTGATCTCTTTTTCCTTCTCCTGTGCCTTTTCATTTTTTCAGGGTTGTTAAACACCCATTTGTCGTTATTCTTTCTACTTTGATTCACATTTAGTGTTTGAAAGTCACGAATAAGAGGTGACTTGTCAAGGTAGTTTTCTTGCTTGTTGAATGTACATTTTACTCCATCAATATGAGGAACATGTTTAATCACTTCCTTAGACACCCATATAAGAATGTCGTGAAGTTTTTTATTCCTCAAACGAAAACGACAATTCCGTTCAGGATACCCTTTATTCCCAAAATAATAGCAGTTAAAGGAATTGTTTTTAACTGCTCTTTTGTGAGTAAATTTGGGAGAAGTACCTTTGTCCTTAGGCACATTGCAAGTTGCAAACGTTGTTACACATGAAGAGTTATCAATAGGTTTGACAAAATTGATCTTACTTGTTTTTGGAGTGTCTATTCCTTTACAGACCAGACCACGTGTATCACGATGTCCTTTACATGCTCCAATCATAGAAGTCAATTTTGTAGATCTAGTATTGAATCTTTTCAGACTCTCTTCTAGAGATCTTACTTTATCAAGGGTAGCTGCAAGATCATCCTCCAATGTTTTTTCTTTAGTAAGAAGTATGAGTTCTTTATCATGAAAACATTTCGGTTGAGACTTGTACTTTGCTTCAGTATCTACAAGTATTTCTTTAAACACATAGAGATTTCGGAGAATATTGTCACATTCATACCTTTTCGTACGAACATCTTCTTTACGATCTTTAACGATAGATTTTAGGAGATTGTACCCACCATCATATCCTTTGAAGAGTTTTCTCAATTTTCTGTTTTCTTGACAAAGAGGAGCCATATACTTACTCAGGCAGGCTGTTTACCTTTTTTTATCTTTAGCTCATGATCAAACAGCTTGATATATTATGGGACTTCCTCATCAATACTCGGTCCTTCTTTTGAATCACTATCATCTGAAAGGTCATCCCATTTCTCATCAAGAGATTTTTCCCAGTCAAATGTAGATTCAGTCACATGATAGTTGACAGAGTTTTTCTCGAAAGATTCAAGTCTTTGAGCTTCACCTGAGTGACTTTGTACTGGTGTTGTATTATCAGAGATACTACTCTTGTCCATAGAGTCAGATCGCTACAAACACAAACTTGTGAGGTCTTTAACGTATTTGCCTACTTGATACCAATTGAAAAAGCGGGGGTCTAACAACCTCACCCAATATTTCGATTAGCAATCTGTATGGACAACTCCGCGTTGTTTTTCTAGAGAATCAACAAGACTCAATCAATATAAAATGCTCAAGGAGTTATTATCTCAATCTCTCGATTTGATTTACTCAAGCAAATATGATTCGCGGGTCTAATCAAAGAGATATAACTTGGATGGTACCAAAGACCAATATCCAAGTGTCAATCGATTTAAATCAAACAACCAATAAGGTCGGATATTCTAATCGATTGAACAACGCACAACCTGTATTATTTCAATTATATAACAAAATATAATGCGGAATAGAAATAACACAGACACCAGAATTTTGTTAACGAGGAAACCACAAATGCAGAAAAACCCCGGGACCTAGTCTTGATTAAATATATATTGTATTAAGCCGCTACAAACACTAGCCTACTCCAAATTAACTTCGGTCTGGACTGTAGTTGAACCCCAACCAATCTCACACTGATCCAAGGTACAGTTATGCTCATACGCCTATGATCCCATCAGGATACTATGCACTTGATTCCCTTAGCCAATCTCACCCACAACCAAGAGTTGCTATGACCCAAAGTCGAAGACTTTAATAAAAAAATTGTATCACATAGAAAAGTCTACAAGTAATAGATAAATTCGTCTCCCACATATAAACCTATAAGTTTTGTTCCGTCTTTTGATAAATCAAGGTGAACAGGAACCAATCGATAAAACCAGACTTATATTCCCGAAGAACAGCTCAGTTTCATCAATCACCTCACAATAAACTTAATCGACGCAGCGAAGAAGATTATTGAGGAATCACAAACAATAAGACGAAGATGTTTGTGACTACTTTTATCTTGCCTATCGGAGATAGAAATCTCAAGCCAATTATTACAATTATACTCGTACGATAGAAACAGCAAGATCAGATCACACAACTACAAGAAAAGTAGTATCGGTCTGGTTTCACAATCCCAATGAAGTCTTTAAGTCGTTAACCTGGTTTTAGAAGAAGAAAACCAAAGGTGAAAGGAGAATTGACTCTAGCTTTAGAAAACTAGTATCACATAGAATGTGTGGGGATTAGGTTTCCCAATTGCTAGAGTTCTCCCTTATATAGTCTTTCAAATCAGGGTTTTCAATCAATGTTAGCTTGATAACAAAGCATTCAATATTCACCGTTAGATGAAAACCTGATTAAATACAAGCTAATGTCTCTCAACGGTTAGATCAAAAACTTAGCTTGCCATACACACATGTACTTGACGTTTTGAGTTCGTGTAACTGTACCCAAACGTGTACAATGGTTGGTTCAATATTAGTCAACCAAATGGTTAGCCAAATGTTAACTTTCATATCAACCATTTTCTTCTTCACCATAACTAGTCCAAATGACTCAAATGAACTAGTTAGAGAGTTGTTCAATTGCTATGAGATCCCAAGTATTACAAGAGACACAATTGAATAAAAAACGATGTGATTCACTCAAATCATTTCATGAACTATAAAGCCACGGTTTGCAAAAGCATTCCTTAGTAATTTAAGATAAGTTCGCGAACACCGTTTTCAGACATAACCTCTTGAGTTCGCGGACTCAAGCTAACCGGTTGAAGATAATAAACCCCAACAGAATTCATCGGGATGAGAACTTCTGTCAGTTCGCGAACTGAGTTCACGGACTGCACCTGAGCTTCAACTTCAGCAGATATTCTCGGGTTCGAGAACTTATGCCAGTTCGCGGACTAGGTTCGCGGACTGAGTTGCTGCTCACGTTCCGGTTCCACTTGATCAACAAAGTCCGCAAACTTCGGTTCAAGTGTTAAGGACTTATACATATATGTGTTTCCACAACAATGTTTATATCCCACAATAGTTATATAGTCTAAACTCTCATTTCAATCATTGAAACATTCTCAGAGGGCGTTATATAGTTTTTATTCACAAACTATTTTTCGTCAGAGCTATTTCCAAAGTGATTGAAACATAACATGACTTTCGTCACTAGGTAAAGATGAACTTGGATAAAGAGAAAGCTTTACCAACACCCATTTCGAGAAATAGATAAGCGAGATATACTCAGCTCGAAATGTCACATGTGCATATTCTTAGTCTATATAGTAAAATGACTTTTGTCTCAAGATAGGAGATAGAGTAGATATAATTTTGAGTGATAGATAAGTTAAAGTCTCGACATACCTTTTAGTCGATGAAGATCCACTGGTTCCTTGAGTAGTCCTTCGTATTGTATGATGATCGCCATGGAGTTCTTGAGCTCAACTACACTTTTTATCCTAGTCCGAGACCTTAGATATAGTAGACTAGAAATCAAGACTTTATAGTTTTGATCACTAAGATTTACAAACATGCTTGAGATAGCAATGCATACGAGTTTGACCGAGCAGTGCTTTAACAAAGAGGACTAATCTTCTTCTTCTTTGAACCCTTCAGGCAAATGAACATAAGATTTCCAATCTTAGGGGCAAAAATCTACATAACTTGGAAAAAATAAAATCATAAATCTTACCTTCGCGACGGAAGAAGCCTTTGAAGTCTTCGGAGGAAGAACATGCTCAGAGCTCTCCTCTTCACTAGCATCGTCGAAGTCAGCAGCCTCGACACGATAATTAAAGTTCATGCCGTCAAAATTCAAATCCCAGGGGCATAAATTACCATAGAGAGAAGGGGCACCCTCACGAACCCTACTTTGAGCAGTTGATTGCCATCCATGATCACTAGGGATCCAGTCATGGTCCCAGGGACCAATGATTTCAATAGGAGTGGCGTACCATTCATAGTTATGATCACAACGAAGCTTTACCTTTCCGGGAAATATTTCCGGACATGCATTATTTTATGTACCAGGGACGAAGTGTAGCTTAGTATCACTCACTTCGCTCAGTAGACGAACCTCACCACGAGGAGCAGGCATCGTGCGTAAACCAACGCTCCAAGGATTCCGGTTTCGACCATTAACATAATCTCCAAAAGAAGCATTGAAGTTCCTTGGGGTATACAAATTCCTATCCTCCGGGTTAGGTTGATAGAAGGTCATCATCGTCCTACTCTTTCTCCGAAGATAAGCTTCCCGGAGAGTTCGAAGATAGTTCCCACTAAGTTGTACTATTGAACGACAATGTGTATGAGGAGTGGAGCCTTCACGATACGCCAAGACATCATAATAAAACGAATCACCATACTTATAGAGGAAGCATTAAACCTGCTTCAAAGGCACCAACGGTTGTTAACAGATGTTGAGAGTCATACTTATAACTAGAAATTATGTCATACGTAAGCTCATCACCTTGATTATAGAAACGAACATCGAAATATTCAAGGCCATGTCTAACTTTAAACTCCTCCAAATCGATATTCTTGAAGGACGCCCTCTTTTTTTTCTTTAGGTTAGTAGAGGTATGTCCCGAAGGAGCATCATCAGATACTGTATGTGGTACCGAAGACTTCTTCGAAGGGCTCAAGTCATTCGATTTTCTCTTTGACGCAGGTTTCCTGGAAAGATCTACGTCCCTCTTAGATAATGGGGAAGATGATGGCACTCCGGGTCCTTGGGAAGAAGAAGTTCTAAGAGGAGCAATTGATTGAAGAGGATGAACTGCCAGCGGTTCTGAACGCTGTTGGGAAGATTTACTCGACGCCCGACTAGCAGGATGACGAGGGCCCCTAGCGTGATCCCCACCTTGTTGAGACGAAGATGATGTGCTTCTGGAACGATGGGGATGATGCGAAGACATCGGCGGGTCCTTCGGCGGAGAAATATCAGGGTTGCGTTATAATGAAGACCTGTAAGGACTCGAGGAGGGCGTTCGAAAAGGACTACCCCTTCGATTGTCATCAGCCATGATTATCTACAAGGGGCAACAACAATAAATGAGACCAAAAACAGAACCCTAATCATCAACTTATGTCGAAAACACCATTACTGAAAGAATAGGGTATAATATTTTCAAGCTTAGCGATGGAGAACAGAGGCAAGTATATATACTGTCGTAGGTGATGTTCCCCATCACCAAACTCAAAAACCTATAACAAACTCAAAAACCTATAACAAACTCAGAAATCTATTTTACAGCAAATCAGTACTTACCGGAGTTAATGAAGAAGTACAAGAAAGGATGAATGCCTGGAAACAGTCGAAGGAGGTTAAGACAGCAGTAAATGCGTGGTACTAGGTAGTTAAGCTATCAGGTGAAATAAAGAACAAGAAGACAAGAAGGAATTTAGGGTTTTTGAAAAAACAAAAACAAGCAGGGGAAAGAAACAGTAGCAGGAAGAAGAAGAAGAATAAGAAGAAGAGAGAGAATAAAAATTCTCACATTTATTCACCCCCCCCCCCCCAACCCCCTTTGTATTTATGGCCACCAAGAAAGAGAAGACTATCCCATAATCCAAGGGAGAAGTTATTACGAAGAAGTGGGAAACGTGCCCAAAAAATAGGAGAAGTAATTGTGGGAAGAGAATGAATGGTTTTTCTTCCAAAATATTGGCTAAATTCGTCAAAATTTAGGAAGAAAAGGGGAAAATTGTATACATATAAATATCTATTGAAGATGGATTACACGTGTCCCTCATCAAGGAAGTTGGTTTAACTCCCCCATACCACGTGTACGTCATCGATAAGATCTAACGGTGCCACAACCTAGGGCTACTTGATGAATAACAAACCGAGAAGCACCATAGAAGAACCTAATCACGCTTTACCCTATCCCGAGATGAATTCAAAATGGACGGGGAAGATTGGCGGAACTGACGAAGAAGTGACAGCTGCAGGGACAGATGTCTCACGCGTGCTGCCTTCCCCAACCACCCGTATTTAACACGTCTAATACCATGCACGTGTCGAGTATTCTCTGGAATGGAAGAGAGGTAGAGCAGCGGAACCGCATTAAAAACGTCCAGCACCACACATGTCGAGCATTCTTTGGAATAGAAGAAATGCAGAGATTCGGAACAGCAGACGACCGTTGGGACGCTTTGGTCTAAAATGAAGGTACCAGCGGGTTCAACGTATATTCCAAGAAGATAAGGATAAGAGAATCAGAAGGGAGGGACCCATGTAATCCATCTATAAATACACCACTCCTCTTAGAGAGAGGAGGACGACCAATTTTAGGAGGAGAGCTTAGGAGAGAGAGAGAAATTGTAAGATCAAGTGAGTCTGGTTATTTACTTTCCTAGCTTTGTTCCCCTTTACTCAAAGTCATTTGACTATGTTTTGTAATCTCATAACACATATAGTAAAGAACCAACCCCCGTGGACGTAGGCCTTAGCGCTAAACCACGTAAATCATGGTCTTAATTTACATTATGCATTTAGCCTTTAGATTTCTGCAAGCGGGACCGTTTTTCCCACCGTATAACTTTCCCACAATAAGAAACGATGACGAGCCTGCAGGTTCAGAGTTTCTCTCTTATTCTTTATACGTTGTTTTCACTCATCTTAATGATTAAGTAATTTTCGACATCACTGCGAACTTTGTTTGTGAACATACTGATACCCTCGTTATTTCTGTATTCACATCCATAATGGTAAAAACAACCCATTTTCAAGTTTCAACAAGACAACAATAAATACATTTACATCCATGTAAAGCTCGACAAAACTTTCTTGCTTTGTTCAATTCTCTCTTCATTTCCTTGTTGCAGTTATTAAGCTGAAACAATAAACCCAATGAAATGGGCAAACCAATATAAAAAAAAATTCATTCTCTTTTTCATGTTCGAATCTAATGTACCTCAATATGTTTCAACTTCAATTGTTGATGTTCTTGAAAGAAAGTTTTGTTTACAAACTGGGCATGTTGAGTATTTTCCATTACAATACTCTACCATTATTGGAGACTAAAATACAAAAACCACAAACGTAAAAATTAAAAATGCTCAAAAGTTAAAATAAAGCTATTGCATCTATCTAAGAATAAGAAAGAGAAGCAGTCGCACTAGACCAGACCATAGCTTGTGGAAACGCGATTAATACAGTTTGAAGTAAATATTAATTTAATCCTGATTCATCTTTTACTTTTCATTCAGCTGAATCAGCTCTTGATTCAGCCGAATCATTTTTCACTTTTTTTTGTAAAATATGTTCAATATAAAAGTCTGCTTATATCAGTAATACCAATAAAACTATTCAAGGTAGTCGTTTCTGTAAAGATTCAAGTGCTCCAAGGCACATACATTTTGAGAGATAAGACTACAGATTTAGGGCTCCCAGAAGCAGCCGTTTTTAGTGATTGTAAGGCTTTTTCTGGCAGACTTTTTTTTTTGATTTTCCACTAGTGATGAAGAATTATTTCATGTTAAGATACAAGTAAAACAAAGCATTGTCGAGGCTATCATTGACTCTGGTAGTCAAAAGAATTTAATCTCAGAGAAGCTTGTGGAACAAATGGGATTGACAACTACTGCACATCCAAAACCTTACCCATTGGGATGGATACAGAGGATACTGAACTTAAGGTAACTATGCAGTGTCGATTCAAATTTGCTATCACTTATAAGTTCATTGATGAAGTTGTATGTGATGTTGTACCATTAGATGTAACAGAAGTCATATTTGGAAACCCATATTTATGGGAACAAGATGTTGTTCTCTATATATCATAGGGAACATGTCTATTTGTTAAAACAAAATGGGAAGGAATTTCGAGTTCAGGCTAGTAAAAAGCATTTACTTATGCAAATGGTTACCACAAACCAAGTTACGAGGCTGATCAATGCTTGTGGTATGTTCACCTTACTACTAGTCAGACTTGTGAATACAGAAGAAAGGAAATTAACCTTACATACTACACTTTCCACCAGACAAGAAAGTGAAGTAAGTTCACTAAAGAAGAAGTTTTTGGATTTATTTCGAGAAGAAATTACTATACCACCTAAAAGAAGTATGGAGCATGAGATTACACTTACTGGAGATGCCTCCTTACCAAACTTGGGGATTATACAGAACCTCTATAACTGAGTCGGAGGAAATTAAGAGACAGGTACAAGAATTACTTGAACAAAGGGTAATAGTGCCAAGTTGTTCTCCTTGTGGTTCTCCGGTTCTACTTGTACCAAAGAAGGATGGAGGATGGAGAATGTGTGTAGATTACAGGGCTCTTAATAAGATTATCATCAAGAATAGGTATTTGTTACCAAGGATTGATGATCTTCTTGATCTATTAGGGGATGCAATATACTTCACCAAACTCGATCTCAAGTCTGGATATCATCAGGTGCGGATTAAAGAAGAAGACACTTGGAAGTCAACATTTAAGACTCGACAAGGATTGTTCGATTGGCTCGTTATGCCCTTTGGATTATGTAATGCGCCAGCTACTTTCATGCGACTCATTAATGAGGTATTACAAACTTTCATTGATGATTTTGTCATCGTATACCTAGACGATATTTTGATATTTAGTAAGACATGGGAGGAACATTTAACGCATGTATCCAAGGTGATGTCTGTGTTAAGAGAGAATTAATTACGATTGAACGAGAAGAAATGTGAGTTTGGTAGACAAGAATTAATTTTTCTTGGATTTGTGATTGAGAGAGGAGAGATAAAGGTCGATCAAGGAAAGGTTGTTGTTATTTCTGCATGGCCAGCTCTTACAAATATCACTGAAGTTCGGAGTTTCTTAGGAGCTTGTCAATACTTACGTAAGTTTATAAGACATTTCTCACAAATTGCAGCTCCTCTACATGGTTTAACCAAGGTCAATACCGTGTTCAAATGGAAGCCTAAACATGAAGCTACTTTTCAACTACTAAAGAAGAAGATTTCAGAAGCACCAGTTCTGACATTGCCCAACTTACAGAGACCTTTCGAAGTAGAGACAGATGCATCTAACTATGTATTAAGGGCAGTGTTATTACAGGATGGAAGACCAATAGCATATCATTCAGAAATGTTCACTGGACCAGTTCAAAATTACCCTACATATGATAAAGAGTTGTATGCTATGCATCAAGCTATGAAGCATTGGAGACCATATCTGTTGGGAAAACAAGTTGTAGTCCACACAGATCATAAACCCTTACAGTATCTACAGACTCAATCCAAGCTACAACAGGCTAGACATATGAAATGGGCGGTATTCACATTAAATACAAACAAGGAGTAACCAATAAGCTAGTTGACATGTTGTCTAGACCATCTTCTAGCAAGGCTTTGATTGTAGCAATGCAGACTCAACCATTATTTCCAAATGACTATGCTCATAAATATGAAGGAGATGAAGACTTTGATGAAGAGTACAAGAAGTTGAGCCAAGGGCACTCAAGTGAGTGTCGAATAGTTGATGAGATAATGTACAAAGGCGGTGCTCTATGTATTCCACATGGTGAAGATATAATGCACTGGATAAGAGAAGCACATACTTCACGTATAGCTGGACATTTTGGTATGGAAAAGACATTACTAAACTTGAAGAGGTATATGTATTGGCCAAAAATGCATCTGGATGTCTCAAAATACGTTAGAGGGTGCGTTTTATGCAATACCTCAAAACCCTCTAACAGAAAAAGAGGATTGTATATTCCATTACCAAGTCCTACCAGACCATGGGAAAGTATTTCAATGGATTTCTTGGAGGTTTACCAATGACTAAAGCTGGGGATGATTACATCTTTGTCGTTGTTGATAGGTTCAACAAGATGATCAATCTAATTCCTTGTAAAAAGACAGTAACTGGAGAAGGTGCAACCAAGTTATTCTTTCATCGTGTTTGGAAGCATTTTGGTTTACCCACCTCCATTATCTCTGATAGAGATAGTCGATTTCTAGGTCAGTTTTGGACCAAGCTATGGAGTCTCATGGATACAAGGCTCAAGCACAACACGGCGTTTCATCCTCAAATAGACGGCCATACAGAAGTGGTAAATAGAACTTTGGTTCATCTTTTAAGAGGATATAATTTTAAACATCCCAAGACTTGGGATGACAGTTTACCTTTCATACAGTTCTCTTTTAATAGAGCTTTTCATGGAAGTACTCTGAAATCTCCATTCGAAGTTTGCTTAGGATATTTACCTCAGAGCCCATTTGATATGGGATTTTCTATCTCACAAGGTATAGAATCGACAGAAGAAGAAGAAGGCAGTAAAGCTCAAAAGTTTATTGAAAGAATACACAAGATACATACTTTAGTAGAAGCTCAGTTACAGAAGTCACAAGCTAAGTACAAGACTAAACATGACAAACATCATGTTCCTTGTAATTTTTCTAAAGGAGATTTGGTGTGGTTACGTATAGGGAAAGAGCGGCTCAAAGGTGAAGGAAAGAAGATTAAACCCATACGCTATGGTCCATTCAGAATATTGAAGCAGTTTGGGGATAATTCTTTTCAACTGGATTTACCACCATACATGTAGATGTATTCTGTCATTAATGTGGAATACTTGAAGTTATTTGAACCTCCATTACTTAATGAAGAGGAAGATCAAGAACTGAAATTACCACCAATGGAAGATTTGTGGGTAGAACGAGATGTAATCCTCAAAGAAGATTGCATTGTTGAAGTTAAGGTGACACCTACCAGAAGAGGAGATCGTGTGATGTTTCGTGTGGGACGTGCAGGTCAAATGCCAATTAAAGCAAGATGGTTCAATAAAGAGCAAGGGGAGACTGAGTTTCCCCATCTTCAGTTCAAAGCTTCCACAGGAGTTCCAGCCTCCTAAAATGGTGGAGCCGAGATACAGGAGTTCCAGTCTCCTATTGGTTTCATTCCCCAAGGTCCTGTACTTACTCCTGGTGGTGGACACATCAATTTGGATGCATTTAGGAAATCTGTAATTTATACCCCAACAAGTTCAGCATTTCACCGATTTCAAGCACCTCCAATGGCTCTGGTACCATTTCAAGGTTATGAATCACCTGATGCTACCCTACCACCATATCAGAGTCCAAATAATGAGTTTTCACAAGATCAAACAGGCTTAGGGGATTATGTATTTGGTGGAATCGTTAGTTTGATAGATTATTAATCATTAATATGAATCGTGGTTTGTTTAAATAGTTAATGTAATTTCATAACAATTGCATATCGGAACTTCTCTTCGTTGTCACGGAGACACTTTCCACGATATCTTTGATCAATCTCCAGCAGGGTTTCACCACTTCTCATGTTTCGAGCCTCTTCCCTTAGCATACCAATATACTTGTTAACATTCTCGGAAATTATGGAGAACCGAGCACTCAACACCATCGAATTGCGATTGTTGAGGTTCGTTGTTTCTTCTTCAAATTTCATTAAAACGCGTCCCCAAAACGTAATAAGCCGTAATGCGCCATCAACGATTGGATGATTAGTGAAGAAAACATATTCATGCAGATGCATTCATCTTCTAAGGTGCTAAAATTGCGCTGTTGCTTTGCTCTTCTTATTTCATTTTGCACACTAACTTGAAGTGCAACTCTTTGATTTTCAGCCGCATGTTAGTCTTCTATGAATTGAGCCATAGACATGTTTTGAGCCATTGGAAAATCTAAGAAAATAGGAAGAAGGTGTGAATTAAAATGGTAGAGGAATGTTTAATTTATAGAGGGAAAGATTTATAGATGTTGGATCAGATTCTACATAGCGGTGTAAACTAGACCGGCCGGTCTTATAAGAGCCGCTAGCGGTGTACCTAACACCTAGCGGTGTAGTCTCGACCGCTCGGTGGAAACTTGACCTGGCCTGGCTAAGTGGCAAATTTGCCATTGTGGGTGCAAAAATACACCCATCGGAACCAGCCTTAGCTTTAATTTCTAAACAGTTTTTGATAGCCTTGCACCACATGAGCAATAATGAGTCCTAACAGTATGGTTCTTTAGTGGTAAATGATGCCAATCATGAAACTGCTTCGGAAACCTGTGACAGTCTATTCAAATTTCTCCAGTTATACTAGAGTAGACTAGCAGATTTATTCGCTGCTTGACAAATGAAAGAACCTTGCTTGTTAGAAAAATATGCGCTTAGTATGGGCAGTCAAATTCTGAACGACAAGCTCCATATGAGAATCTGGAATAGCAATGTGCAAGGGCGTCAGACCCCAGACGAGAGGACGGGTCAAACGATTTTCAGATGATCCTGACACTACAAGAAACTTAATATATTGCAGCACCCAATGATTATGGCAAAAACCCCCATTAGTGTCGCGAAAACCTATGTAGCAAGAAGTCTATTGCTGCACCCAATCTTTATTGGTGCAGCAAGAGATTATACTTTTTTGCCACTCTTTTCATATTATTGCTACAGCTATGTGGCAAAAATTATTTTACAGCAGTAAATTATAACTTTTAACTACAGCTAAAAAGTATTGTGGCAAGAAATTTGTTTTTACAACACCTATATTTAAGGTGTGGCAATATATGGTGTAGCAATAGCTATACTTTATTGTAGTGTGGTGAGCAGCAGCATCATAAATTGCGTCCATGTGACCATGTTCCTTGTAGTTAGAATACTACTTTACTCAACAAAATAAAATTAACAAAATAGAGAAAGGTAGTCCCATGCTACCCGGAAATTAACAAAATTACTAACCTGAAGGTTCCACTGAATGCCTTGTGGTGTGATAAAGTGTGCGTAGACCTGGTAGATGAATCTGCAATGCAATAACAAATGATTATCGGATCCAACATCATCCAGACTAGACATACACACACATTCACCACAATCATATCCGTTTGCATAACAGAAGAACATAATAGACAGTTGCCGCAGTACATAAATTAAAAGTTGAAAGAGACTTTCTTGAAGGTACTAAATCTCCGTCATGAATCAACTATCCATGCATAACACAATTAACAGAACAAAATCCCACATTACAACTACAATCATCATCAGCTTTGCCAAATTTTACCATTCTGTTCCATAACAACTGACAAATCCACAGATTCCTGAATTGCCATCTCTTTTTAAGCCTTCTACAACGCTCAATACTCCAAAGCGATTTCTCTTACTAGCTTGCCATGAATTTTGTAAACATTTCTTTAGTCCTCAGTCCTCACTGATACTAAGACACTTCTGTTCACCCAGCTCACAAGCAGGTGAAATCACAAGTGTAGCACGCCACAAAAACATTTAATGCCATAGAACTTCAGATTACATATATTAATTATGTTTTGCATACATAAGAAATTGACGTCAAACTACCATCTCAGCTTCTTTAGTATCGATTGGAATCCCGACATCCAGCCTCATTGTTGACCTATACTCTTCCGGTGCAACAGCACCCCCTTGCACACAAATCTCCACCACAGCCGGTGCTTGCCCATAAAAGTTCCGCAGCTCCCTTTGCAGAGGAGGACCTCTCACATCGGGAACATGCCACACATACCTCGGTGGAATCAAATCATCAAGGGTCGCTGCTTGCCACCCATGTTGCCCGTTTCGTTGCTGGTGCTTATATGCCCCACAATTTTGTGCCTTGTGTCCACTGGGTCCCACATGCACCTCCGGGCAGTATCCGCACACTCTCACTAAATATTTCCTCATCAACTTCTTCGCCCCTTGTCTCATCTTATCCCATGCTTCAACTGTCTCCTCAGAGAGTAAGGCTAGTTCTTCAGTATTTGACGGAGATTGTATCTCCGAATCAGGTAAGATATCATGCAAGGTGTATGTTTCAGGAACTACCAGTGCGATATCTTCTTCCACCAAGTCATCTTCACTAGCATCAATTATCTCATTGAATTCTGGTGTGAAATTTTCTTCTACCAAGTCGTCTTCATTAGCATCAATTATTTCATTTTTCCCAATACGAATTACTGGTTTTCTTCTCCTCTTTGTAGGAAGGTCAGGTAAGTCAACCCCAGCTTGGACACAAAGTTCAACAAGTGCTGGTACTCTAGGGGTGGAAAATCTTTCTCCATGAGGAATACGTGGCCCAAGACGATCGAAGAGGTGAAAGGTGTCAACTGGCAAGAATATGTCCTCAATAGTCGCCTGTATCCACTCGTGCTGTCCCTTACGGCGCTCGGTTTGCTGTCCTCTGCATGACTTGAACGGATGGCCAACAGGTCCCACATGAATTTCGTTACACCATCTACATGTACAGACATATAAGAAATGCTGATATAAATTACTACTATTATAAGGATCACAAAGTCCGTAGCAAGACTAAAATTAGTAAATTACGTTTAAAGAAACTCTATGAAAACTTTCAATACTAAGTTTAGAACTATGAATTGGACTACAAAGTAAGGCACCATTGTCCGGCTGGTCATAAGGAAAATCAATTATAGTAGGGTATTTAAAAGAAACTATATGTAAGCCATTTAAATGTTTACCTAGACATATACACCATCTGGACAGCATTGCCCTACTTATGAGTGGCTTCACCACTCTCGAATCTTTGATACCCCGACTATTACAACTACGAGTTGCCTGTAGAAAAATACAATGTAATAGATTTTCGATAACCATTTTGGGGCCACTCAGCAATTCGTTTTTGTTACTACATGATTACATTCTATCAGCTACCAAAAAAGGCTTGTTACATGTTTGCCACCTACATCTTTATACGACTACCACTACAAGGTGCACATTTGAATACTGCATACATTTCACTAATATAAAATTCACCAAACATACATGGCGCCTAATGTGCATTTACATGACTTCAGCTGTAATAGGGTTTCTAAGTCATTTCATTGTCAAGTAAATTGAATCGTTTGGCGATTGGGGTTGTTCCAGGCATGAGTCGCACATGGATATACATTTAAACTCACTAAACAAAGACAACTTACTAGACCAAAGATATGGTTGTGTTTAGATGACAACATACAAGTGCAACATCAACAAGGGTGGTTGGTCTAAGAAAAAGCCACCAATAAACATCTTTACCCATTGGTGACGCTGGATACTCAAAGCCACATAATGAATAAAATCTTAGAGAGAGGCTTAACAAGGGCCTCTTTTTGTGAAACACGTTTTGGCATATCACCAACAGCAGGAACAGTAATATCAGAATTTTATTTTATTTGTATGCACTAGTTTCTTGTGATAATTACTTTTATAACAGTCATACCCGTCAAGATAAAGAAAACCACAGATGTAAACTGAGCCAGATACTTACTTGCATGCATGCACTGGCACCACTTTCAAGAGCCTTTTAAGATTGTTAATCAGTCTCACCCTGGCATTGAAAACTTCATATGCCACCGGTATAAGCCTTCGTATTAGCATCCCATTCCTCGGAGGTACTACTGGTTTCCTGGGCTTCCCCTTTCTGCTCTTTTGTCTCTCCCTGGCAGCTCGTCTTAGCTCCAAAACAGGTATTGGGAAGGGCTTCTTCTCTTTCTTTGAGTAGTATCGAGGAAAATCCGCGTTTTGGGGATGATTGCCTTTGATCGGAAACACATTTGAGTGAGGCCGGAATGAAATCTGAGGTGGAAGTTCTACTTCACAGACATTGAACTGTGACCAAAAGCAGCAAAAAAGATTAGCCTCAAAGTAAGTTCAATTCCTAGGCTACTTGACTTGAGTGACGGAAAAGGTTGTGAACTACACATTGCTGGGTCAAAGCAACCAATATTGAACTGTTAGGGTCCTAGACACAAAGGATTACCTGGAGAAACGATTGGCAAGCTAGGTATATTTAATTAAAATGCCTTTTATCTACTTCAGGCCAGTTTCAGGAGCAATGGATATTTTGGAGAACCTAGGTGTGGGTTAGGCAAGTAGACCACCTCAATCTGAAACAAGGACTGAAGCCTCAAAATGACGATGGTCAGTTGGCCAATTTCACTATTGGACTAATCATCCAAATGCTATAAATCAGCCAGACACTCCAGGTATATGCATTCATTCAATAGTTACACAAAACCAACACGTTTTTTAAAGATGATAGTTCCTTGTTTTACCTAAAAACATTAACTAAATACCAGACCAACAAAAGATAGCATTATATTAAAATAGAGAAGGCATATAAACATACCTTGAATGAACCAAGAGAAGCAAGATTTTGGTACTGCTTCGATTTTAGACATTTACATTTTGTATGGTTGGAAACCCTTACAGAATCAAATTTGGAAGGATGAATCAAAGCAGTAATTGCAGCTGGGGAATGAGCAAACCCACACCTCATACTGTAAATCAGAAACCCATTAACTCCGGAACAAATAACAGAGACAAAGATATAGGATGCACAACAAGTCGAATTCCAATTCTCTTGCTGTTTGTATCAACTGCAGCTGCTCGTTATTGTATGAGGGAGACAGATGGTATTATCCACTTTGTTCTGGGTTTTGAAGTGATAAGTTCTTCAAGGCAAGGGTGTTTAGCCCAGGGAGTAGGGAGAGTGAAATTCTGCGTGGGCCGCCCAATTTTTGCAATGCACCCGCTGAGTATAGACTCTATAATGTCTAGGGGTGAGCAAAAAAACCGGAACCGCCGTTTTCACCCGCAACCGTCCGCAAAATTGTGGGTGAAAACCAATCTGCAAGAGGTTACGGACCGGACACGGTTGAGTTTTCAAATCCGCAAGGTTTAGCGGTTTGGTTGCGGTTGGATTCGTAGAACCGCGGTTTTAACCGCACCGTAGGGTAGTAAAGGCCTTAACTTCCCTATCTAATTCTGTGGGCTTGTGTAGCCACAATTTTGGGTTTTATATATAAACCATGATTTTAATTCTAAAGCATGTTAGCACAATGTAAATACCTGAAAGCCTGAAGCCAACAAAAAATTCTAGTCACATGACATGGCCCAAACATTAAGAGATCATAACATAAAACATAAATTAAATCATTTCAAGACCCATATAATTTTCATTATCAAACATCTAAGAATAACATGTCAAGTTGTCAATGAATTAACACTGCATTCTTTGTCTATCTTTCTTAACTTAGTTTTTTTTTTTTTTTACTTTTTTTTTCCCTGAGTAAATCCGCGGTTGATCCGCAACCGGACCGTATCATCCGCTGATCCGCGGATGAAAAAACCGCGGGTGATTGGACCGGACACGGTTTGATTTTCCAAAATCGCAACTTTTACGGTTTGGTTGCGGGTGACCCCTAATCCGCAACCGTCCAACCGTTGCACACCCCTAATAATGTCCACTGAGGCGAGGCCCGTCCCAATGAGAGTTTAAATAAGATATTATGTAATTACTATCAAACAAATAAATAATTAACAATAACAATTAAAATTATGTAATTAAATTTTCTAATAATCAATTTTACTTAAGAGCGTCTCCAATAAAGGGTGATATTATTATTTTTGATTGACAAATAATATTTTAGACCCTCATTTAGTATAAATGCATCTCCAATAGTTAGGTCCACCAAATTAGGAGGGATGATTTACTAAATAAGAAGGTGTTAAAGAAAGTCTTAACTACATCTCTGGAATGACTCTAAGAGCATCTCCAACAGAGGGTAGATTTATTTATTTTTAGTGACACATAGGATTTTAGACCCCCGTTTGGCATAAATCCATCTCCAACAATAGGGTCCTGCAAGTTAGGAGGGACCAATTACTAAACATGAAGGTGTTCAAGAAAGTGTTATCTACACCTCCGGTTGCACCTCCACGTCATGTTTTTAACTAATTTTCTTTTAATTCTAAGGGTTGATATTCTCACTGTTGGAGATGGTTTTTCAGATATGAGGTCCTATAATTACTTTATGTGTAGATCTCATAAATAAAGGACTAAATAAAAAATCCACATAGGATTTTTTGCACCTTCTCTTGGAGATGCTCTAACTAATTCCATGTCATCAATTTTATTTAAAAAAATTAACATTTAATACAAAATCATGTTAAAAAATATATTTTTATATCTATTTAAATCTAAAAATGCATGGTACAAACTTGACTATTGGAGATGAGTTTTAGGAAAAGGATCTTAATTAGGCCTACACATGAAAACCCCAACAAATGGAGGTCTAAATATGACGTCCACGTAGGATTTTTATGACATGCTATTGGAGATGCTCTAAAGATCTCACATGGTTTTGAAAACTAATTTCAAGCAATTTAATAAAACAGTAATCAATTCTACAAATAAACTAAAATAAATAAAGCTAAATAATCTCAAACTCTAAATAACAAAGCATCAGTCCTTATTGAAACCTCACATACTAAAATAGTTTAATTTCATTGCAATGTTCATCTATTTGGAATGATGGTGATATCTCATGATCCCTTTCGCCCAATTCACCACCATCTTCGCTATATGTAGTGTGATGCTTTCTCTTGAGATGTTTCTTAAATGGTGTCTTGAGTTGTTCTTTGTTAGCAACATATGTACTTCGCTCTTCGTGTGTGTTTATATCATACATATATTTAAGTTTATCTTTTACATCACGGTATGGGTCATCTAACTTACTACTTACAATATTGTTAATGAAAGGTAGTGCTAATAGTTACCTTTTTTTGTTTTTATCATGTAGATATGCTTTTTCAAGACCACGATCATAATCAAAATTTCATGAGCACATAGACTTTGATAGACAAAGTTCCTTTCCTGGAGTATAATCCTGAAAATCATTGTTTTTCCTATCACTCTTAATATTTCTTCCATACATTCCACTTGGTTATTCTGCAATTTAAATATATCTTTTAACGGTTGTTTAATTTTTACAAACAATATTTATTTGAAATTTGAAATTCAAGTAGTTTACATGTATATTCACTATATTGGAATATCAACGTTTGATATTAGAGACATTAAAAAAAAATAGATTGCGAACTCTAAATATAACAAAACTTATGAAGTGCTTCCCGTCTAAGATGATGCAATCAAGGAAATACATTAATATATATTTCCTAAGAAATCATATACTTGTATTAAGAATCAAGCGACCAAATCAAGTGCTTTTCTAGGCTCCAACTCCTTGTAATTAAATCACATTCACTTTATAATTATTATGACATTGATAATAGAGACACAAAACAAAATAGGATATTAATATAAAATAGATTGCGAACTCTAAATAGTTCTAAGCATATGAAGTACTTTCCGTCGAAGATGATCTAACCAAGAAAATGCATTGACATATATTTTTGAAGAAATCATATACATGCGTTACAAATCAAGCGGAAAACTCAAGTGCTCTTCCTGGATGTATCTCAATAAAAAATCACACTCGCTATATAGTTGTCTTGATATCTGATATTAGAGACGACACAAAAATATGATACTAATATAAAATATATTTCCAACTCTAAATAGTGCAAAAATATGAATAGTCCAGATACCCGATGTTGGATATTTATTACTAATTCATGAAATTCAGCGAAGAATGACTCATGAAACCGAGTAATAAATGAATTGTGTATCTATTACTAATCCATGAATTCAGCCGGGGAATTAAAGGAATGGAGTAATGAGATAACATGGTTATTTATTACTAATCCATGAAATCAGTCGGGGATAGCCATGGAACGGAGTAATGAGATATAAAAGATTATTTTCTAGGAATTCAGTGGTGAATCTCACGGTAGAATTAATCTATTGTAGATCGAGATATGAGATAGTTGAAGCATCATACTCGTTCTGAAAGGTATACAACCAGGAAACAACGTGCAACATTGGTGTCCTGTAGGCGTTTATCCCCCTCGACAAACAATTATGTAGGACAGCTTCATGAATCTATACACGGTCTCTCTACATAGTCACGTAACAACGAGTGTTTCCGACATCCTGAAGGCGTTATGCCCTCTCAACAAACAATTATGTAGGAGGACCGCCCAATCATTCCTCTATGTAGAGGTTATGATGAAATGTGTATCATCGAACGCCCAACTAGTGGGAGGCCTTTCGAGAAACATATTCATCATGGCTCTAAGAGGAACTCAATCAGATATCGTGAAACTTTTCAAGGATCGTAAAATATGAATCGTCACATGAGTTCCTAAAGCCGAGTCAGAAACATGCCGTATCATGATTTTACGATTTTGACGTTTGTCGAAAATCCACCATCAACAGATGCTTACCATTGAATCTTCCAAAAATAATTGGAAGGTGGATATCTCTTCTTCTTCTTCGAATCGATGAAACCTGTTTCGAAATTCAAAACTAGGGGAATGGCGGGATCAACAGTTGAGATGCTTGTACCTTCCATAACCGGATGACCATTTTCAGGAGTATTATTCAGGTTCAAGAATCCTTAAGGAACCTGTAAGTGGTTTTCTTTTTTCAGGCGCCTTTCTTAGTTTTACAAGAAACCCACTCGCCAAGGACCATTTCTTGTTCAATTAACCTCTCCCCATTCATATACATCTATGCACAAGGATCAACCGCAGTAGACAATGCATTCGGAACAACACCCCCAATACATGTCGTCCACTTTTACGGTTGAGAAATACATGTCACATCATCACTACTCCCAAATCTATTAGCATATTAAAGACTGATTCACAAAAGAAGCTTCCACATCATATGTTGTGTTCTGCACTATTTGATTAGGGTTAATATTGTCACATGCAACTAAAGAAGACTTCTTTGGAGTTGAAATATCAGTATTCTTTTGGGTTGAGTTGTAGATGCATTTTACACTTGAATGACCAAATATCTTGCAATGAGAGCAAGCAATTGTCTTCTAAGGGTATTCTAATTTTACCATAAGCTTTATATTATCAATTTTGACTGGAAGTTCAGTTGGGAAAGAACAATCAGCTGCAATTTCGACACAGACTCTAGCAAACGACATTCTAGTCTTCAATGCAGTTTGTGAGTCTGTCATGATCGATTTACCCACTAAACTAGCAATCCTAACTAAACCAACATCATTCCAGAGATGAATCGGTACCCCCCTGGCATTCATCCACAGAGGTATAGTTTTAATGGAATCAATATGAGATTCTTTGAAGGGTAACCAAGGTCTAATAAGAAATAGCTTTTTTGCAATCTGTACTGAACCCAATTCCGAAATTCAAGCTCTATCTTATTCTTGAATAAATTTGAAAAGGAAATCATTTTTGTAAGGACCTTCAAGCTCGTCAACGTTATTAGACTAGTCAAGAAACGAATTAGACGATAATAACTCGATTAGTTTAAAACAAACGTTAATTAATAGAAATTAATCTAACAACGGTTTAGATACGAAACCGGTACCTCTCAATAGATCTCGAAAAGTTACGCATAATAGAATATTCGAACGTGTCAGTAGGACACCGGATGAAGAAGAATTTATCACATAGTGAGAATGGCAAATTATTATTTTAACACTCTAACCGACCTGGTCTCCCCATATCATTTGGGTGATTCCCTTTAGCAATTGTCTTTGGCCTTATCTCGAACCAAATCAATAGAAACTCATTCTCTCTTATCTTCTTCTTGCTCTTATATTTTCTTATTCTCTTTCTTCTCTTCTTCCCGTTCTTCTCCTGCTGCGAGAAATTGAGAGACTAATCGAAAGAATTGTGATCGATAGGAGGTGTAGGAGATTATGAAGTAATTGATGGTGATGGTGTGATTATCTGTAATTGATTTAGACTCAAGAGAAGAGGTGAATTAGGGAAAGAAGAAGCTGATGTTGTTAGTCAGAAATTAGGATTTGGAGATTTAGGTTTGGTTTTGATTAGATTTGATTAGAATTTTAGTTGTTAACAGTTGTGAGACTTAGGGGTTGATGTTCGATTGAAGTTGCAGAGTCGTTCTGGGATATGAATCCAAAGTTAAGGTTTTGTAAGAAGTTCAAGGAAGAATTAGAGGATGAAATTGATATAAAGGGGATCGAATTAATGATGGGTTTGCTCTCTATTGAAGTTTAGTCGGATGTATTGAGTTTAATTTTAGTTTCCGGGGAAGACTGAATCAGAGAGGTAGGGTTTCATAAGAAAATCTCAAAGAAGATTAAAAGGATGAAACTGATGTTTTAGGAAGGTGATTTGAAACTAAGAAAAGATGATTAATACCAAAGAGTAATTTAGGTTAGTGGTGTTGTTTCAAAAATTGATTCAAACTCAGAGGAGATTAGAATTAGGATTTTGAAGCTGGGATTGATTGAAGCTCATAACTGAAGCTGTTAACAGAATTAAGGCTGATTGTGTTTATAAGAAGGAGATGGAATTATTATAAGTGGTGAACTGGCTGGTGCTTGAGTAAATGAGTTGAGGTAATTTTTCTTTTCTTTGAATTATGTTAAGTTATGCAGTTCTGTTGTTGAATTTGTGGAATTATCTATAGACAATGAATTGAGATGGATTTGATGAGTAAACAATGAAATTATGAATGTTTATGGTGTATCTTGAATTACAAATAATGAAGATGATACAAGTATTGATTATATAGATGAATGTTAAGGTCTTTAGAAGGAATGAATACTGCAGATTGTTGAAGTTAAAGTGTTTAGATTTATGCAGTGGTGATACTGAAGATTGTTGAATTGAACTAGTGTTGGTGTTTAGGCTACTGCAGTTATGTGTGGTTGAGTTTTGAATAGATTGTAACTCATTAGATGAATGCTTGGATTATTGCAATGAGTATGAGTTTTGCAGATTTGTGATGTTGTGTATACTACAGCTGGTATTGAGATCATCAATTCAGTGGTGAGGTTATAGATATTGTATTTGGGTATTAGATTGCAGTTGGGGATGATATGTCTGGGATGTGTAAGTTGATCTCTATTTTGGAATTGAACTGATTAATGTGAGTTATGAGTTGCCTGAATTGGTAGTGTTGTCAGTCAGGGAGAGCCAGAATGGTGCATATGGATGTATGGAGATGTATTTGGTAGTCCGGTGTGGTCTTGAATCTGGGATTGAGATAAATAAAATTGTATTGGTTTTGGTGATTGGTGGTGATTGCAGGTGAAGGTTGAGTTGTTTTGAGTGCAAGTAATAACAAATGGAAGTGGTGGTGAAACTTAGGTGGTGATTATAAGATTTGGAATTCATGAGAATGGTGTTATTGAACTTACATATTTCACAGTCAGGGACTGAAATGGGTATGTTGGATTGAACTGAAGTTGGTATGGTATGTGTAGGATCATGGAGTTGTTAAGGGAATTGTGGGTGCACGTTGTAGACCTAATGTTGTTGTTATTTGTGGATTTAGTCGTTGAACTTGAACTAAAGTTAGAGATGCAGTGTCAGTTTAGCTGTGCCGGTTTGTTTGAGTTGAAAAAATAGTTACTGCACCTAATGCAATAGCAGGTAAATTTAGTTGTTGTTTGTAAATGAGATTCATTGTTATTTTGTATTTGAATTCAAGTTGAATTGTTAAACAAGAAGTTTAGCTTATGCTCTTTTCCTGTTAGTCACCCCAGTTAGATATCTGACTGATTTAACCTTAGCTGAGTCATTTATCTAAATGAGTTAAGTGAACCTTGATGAATCTGAGTTAACTCACCAATTTCCCTAATTAACTCGGTGGATCTTGACCGAGTTAGACTATTTACTCGACCTGACTCAGTGAATCTTGACTGAGTTGAATCCTTTGACTAAGTTGAGTAGTTTAACCTTGTCTGACTCAGTTAATCTGACTGAGTCGAGTTGACCCTGTTAACCTGAGTTGAATCGGTTTGACTCAGAATAACTCAGTAGACCAGAACCCGGCTTAACTTGTTGACTGGACTTTGACCGAGTTGGACTTTAACCTTTGACTTTGACCTTACTTTGGATGTTGTCTGTTAGTTGACCATTGACTGTCACTTTGACCGTTAATTGACTCATATGGACCAGACCTTAGGTTAATGAGTTGGCTTAGTGGACTTGGGCTTAGAAAGACTTGTATGATTCATGTGTGAGCCTTTTTGGCTAGTTTCTTAGACTTCTTGTGTGATTAAAAGTTAGTTATTAACAACGATCGATTCAAAGGATGAACCAGTAGATCATGGATCTCGAGGTAGGCGTGGCCTGTCATCAAAAGGTGTGGGAATGCATTTGACTCTTTTGTAATCATTGTTGTTGCTTTTATAAAAGTTTATGCTTAACAAACTCATGCATTGTCTTTCCGTGCATTCCATGCTTTGTTTAAAATGCATTATGTTAATCCTGTTGATTATGTGAATATTTCCACGATTTGGAAAGGACTTGTATTGTTTTGTTGTCAATATGAATTGTTATGGGAAATGCGAATTTCCACTTGTGGTATATAGGATGCGCTCCTTCACATTTATACTTACTTTAATTCAGCTTTTATTGTTTAGAGTTGGTCACCATGGTCTTGGTGGTATCCATATCTAAATAGGTGTGAATTTCCGGTTAGGAATTTACAACCATATTAGTACATTGTTTGACGAAGGAGTTTGTTCCATATACATGTATGATTATTTCAGTGACTTAGTCACTATTTAATGTTTTGGAAAAACATGTATTGTTTTCCAAATCTTACCTGTGATTATTTAGAAGTTTAAATGTTAATTATTCCCACTTCAGTTTCTGTGACAGATCAGAGTTGTGCAGCGAAAGCTTCAAGGGTTGAGTTCGCTAGTTGATTAACTTCTGTTATGTTTATTATGTTGTATATTTTATTTGAAAACCAAATGACTATTATATATGTATCATTTGAGAGAAGATCTTCTATATATATTTCTAAGAGGAGTTAGTTTTGGGTTAAGTTTTATAGTAGATTTCTTATTTGTTTAGTTTTAGTGCCTCTATATTTAGTTAATCTCTTGGATTAGTCAGTTGTTAGCTTAGGGGGCGCTACAAAGTTGGTATCAGAGCTCACTATTAGATTTTATATGGGAAAAGATAGAAATAGCCAGTGCTAGTTAGTGAACTAGATTAGTTTAGAACTGGGTTGGGTTGTGAGATAAATCTTAATCATTAAAAGCTATTAATAATTAAAAGAACTGTTTGATTGATTGTTTTGTTTGTTTGGTTATTTGTATGTAATGAAGTAAAATTTGTAGGATACACCAGTATTTTAGCTAATAAGAATTAATTAATTTTAAAAGTACGAACATGTGGACAATCTAATACTATAATAATAATAATAGTGAGATTAGTATTATTCATAAAACTTGTAAATCTCATGGAAATTACTGAGCACATTTACTTATATGAAGAGTAAATAATTTATAATTACATAAATATGAACAATATTTTGGGATTCAATAATTTTTGTTAGAATACTTAGAATAATAATTCAATCATCAATGTTAATAATAAAAATAATATAATAATAACTATAGATGGTAATAATAGTAATAACAATTTTAATAAAGTATTGTCGGCATTTCTCAATTAGTATCATATTGAACTTAACTTAACTAAAATCTTATTCAAGATATATAACGATAAAAATAATAATTACAATTAAATAATTATGAAAAATTAATAACGCTTGTGTACAGTTAAGCTTTGTAAATTAAATTTATTATAAATTAGAAATATATGTTTTGCGTCTAAACTAAATAATTAATATATTACTTGTTATGTGTTAGACTTAAGAAGGTGAGGATATAATATATAAAATAAAAAGAATTAACTTGTTAATAATAATGTTCCGAAATTATCTTTAGTCTAACAAATGATCCAGTAAATATTTTAAAGAAAGCTATTATTGGGGCGTCACATTCCAATAAAGGGGCGTCACTAATAAGACAAAAACGGGTCACTACCTAGTAATTTCAAAAACCCCATATCCCATTATTTTTTACAATGACTAAATTATCCATGTTTTATTAGTGATAATTATATAATTAAGTTAGATAATCGTTGAGTTAGATTACCAATTTTGATTTAGATAAGATCAATGTAGTCAATATCGGAAATATCGGCATACCGGTCGAGCAGCGAGACACGATATTTCGGCCAATACCGGTGAAATATCGGCCAATATCGGCGGAATACCGGCCAATACCAGTAATATCGGCATCTCGGTGAAACACCGGTACCCGAAATATCGCCGATATTTTGGCCGGTACAAACGAAATTGACTACACTGGATAAGATTACTGATATTTGAACTAGATTAGATTAAGATTTTAATTACTAATTTTAAACTAGATTAGATTAAAATTTTGATTACGGCTAGGAACGAAACTAACTTTCCAGCCGTAAATGCATTCTCTTCCGAGTTTTATGGCTAGAATTGGACGGACTCCTAGTCGTAACTTGTTTGGAGATTAGTTAAGGCTAAGATTCTGAATTCTAAATCAAACGAAGTAAGATTTGATATACCTTTTTCATCTTCAGTTCACTGCCAACCGTTATTGGTTTTGCTCCGTAGGAGCAGTTTTGATTAGAGTGGAGATTCTTAAGAAGCTAGTAACATCATGAAGGGTTGAGTGGGCTGCTGCCATTTCCATGGGTGATTGATTATAATCATGAGTTGATGATGATTATTATCGTGAAGATATTTGGAGCTTTATTGGACTGTTGCCCGTTGAAGATGATAAAAGAGTCCGGGTGTTTGCGAGATGGACAAATGGTATAGGTGCTATTATTGTCGTTATGGTGACCGATGGAAGCAAAAAAGGGCATCAAGTTTGCATTAATCTTTACATCCCCAAGTTTGCTCGTCTCTTCAGTCTTTCCCCACCAAATCCAGTGATCCTTCTGCCTCATTTTCTTTTGGTTTTTGTTTGCACTGAATTGGGTAACACCGCAACAATTGCCTCATATGTAAAATAGCTTTAACAAAAACCGTTACCTGGCTCCTCTCATTTCTCCATGTTGAAAAACTAAAAGAAAGTTATGATAATTGTGTGACTGAATGCAAATATATTTGTAAGGTTGGTCATTTTTAATGAGAAACAATTAAATGATGTGCTAGACTGCTAGCCGTAGATAGCAAGAGATCTAAACAATGCAATCAACAAATTAACGTGCAAATATCAAACAAGACTTGTCAAGAATCTTTTAAAGATAAATGAGATTTCGTTAAAACTAATCAGAGCCTTGCAAAAAAAAAAAAATCAGAGAAATTAGTGGGACAAAGTTTGGTACCCAGATTTGTTTACGGTTAGTTATAAACAAAACCAACCAACCGTAAATTAGTTACGGTTCATTCCATCTCAAACCTAGCCGTAACAAAACTACTAGGATTTTATACGGTGACGTTTTAATAAAATCGAACCTAACCGTAATTAGGTATTTATACATTTACGGTTGGGAATTCTTCATTTGTTAACCGTAACAGCTTCATATTTTTTTTTTTTGTTAATTGAGTGAATCTAACAAAAAGACAAAGTATCAAATTTATGATTTACGTTTGATTTGATGATGGAGAGGAATTTTAGAATAAGAAAAATTAGATTTTGCTTTTGGTTTTTAGTTTTGAATTAGAATAGAAAAGATTAGGTTTTTAAGTTTTTATTTTAGTTCAAGGGTAATCTAGACATTTTGTTTTGGTATTAGGATATCCCATAAAAAAAATTTGGACACTAAGAATCCAAGTGAAGTCCCTCTAATGGAGTGTGACGTCCCAATAATAGCCTTCATTTTAAAATGAAACAAATAAACATGAAGTAGTAATAGTAGTATTCATATGCTTAGTGTAATATTATAATTGAAAGAAAATAAACTCGTTTATAAATAGGATCATTCTTCATAAATAAATTCAATCATCTTTTGAAATGGAAAGTGTAGGAGTAAACTATCCACAGATCCAGGTGGCAACATCTCGAGCCTTGGCGCACCTAAAAACGAAGGGACGCGAAGCATAGAGTGAAGACCAGTAGGCGCGAGATTTAAGGTGCCACGTGGATCGGGCGTGCAACTGTCGGACAAGACTTGACCCAGACCTCTGACAAAGCTGAAAAGACGGGACAAGGTGGGTCAAACGAGGTGCAATGGTCGAAAGGATGAGAAAGTACGTGATGCATCGGCCCATCGCCAAGGCGACAGATAGGACAGGCGACATCGTGTCAAGAGAACACCCGAAGAGGTCGGTTCAGATGAGAGATGGGCGAGGAATCAAGATACGTCGGCCATAGGAGACGACATGAGTTGGCCCGATCACAGAACTGCAAAATGGATGTAACATGACCAACACCCTAACTTGGTTGTATGAAACTTCTCTTATAAATAGAGTCACTTGTATTCAAGAAAAGTAGGTTGTATTTTGAGGGAGAGAGACACTCGAGTTTATACCAAAGAAAGGAGAGTGAGAAGTAACTTTATATTTGTAAGGAAATCCGACTAAGAGCAACACCTTTGTAACACTTGTAAGCAATAAGATTCACCCTTTCACCCTCGTGGACGTAGGTAATCATGCCGAACCATGTCTATCTTGTGTTCATTGTTAAGTATTTACTTTCATTCGACTTGAGTAGAAGCTTTCTATCCTTTGGATGTAGTTGGTAGTAAAATGCATCTACATTCTGGCGCCGACTAAGGGGATCCAACTAATATCTCCGGATACCTTGCCGTGGAGACCTTCAGAGACGATCAAAAGCTCCCAAATACACGTTAATGTGTTGTGGTTGAAGCTACGATGAACTCTGTTGGCCGAAATAATGTTTGCTTCGAGTCATTTGCTGTTCATGTAAAGCTAGAACAGTTGTAGTTCCTTCGAAAGTAACATTTCTCATATTTTCTTCGCTAGTCAACTGTTCGATCAACAAAGAATCTTCGTAAGCTCACCAGCGACTAACAGTTCGGGTTAGAAGCTAGATGAAGAATCTGTTGAAAGGACGACTGTTTGTTTCCGATAGTTGGGTAATCTGTGACGTTAATCAAGTCATTCTCTAGTTACGTAATAGATTTTAGCATTTAGATTTATCAAAAGTACGCGATTTAGATATCTCCTAGTGTGTTAAGATGCTAACCGATTAGGGATTTTTCCGGCGGTGTAACATAAGTTGTCGGAAAGGTCATGATTAGGTCTCGAGAAAGTGGAGCCATTACAAACTTAGTTTGAGTCTTGGGGTTGCGTGCCGTACCACTTAAGCATCATGTGCATAAGTCCAATGATTTGGAGCATGTAGAACAAAGGACAAACTAACTTAAATGCATAGGTCGGGTACTGAAAGCGACGTCGTACGGAGAAATGCGGACGAATGAGAAAAGACTGACACAGATTCAGCGCAGGATCAGAACAGGATAGATGGATGGATCCACCTAAGTAATAGGAAGAAACCTTGTCACCAAGGGCAGGCGTAGTAGTAACTATGGTGTCAGTCGAATTTTTAGGTCTTTTGTTTATGTACTAAAAGTCAGGTCAAAGTAAGGTGTTCTTTGTATTTGCTGACGTAGGTTGGGGCGATATTCGGCTGAATACGCGAAGTATCCGATGGATAGAACTTCAGGGGAAGGAAGGACATTAAGGAATCACACAGTAACTATCAGTAACATGCAAACAGGGGTAACAGGGCCAAGACAAGGTGGGAGCCGACGATCACCACCCGAGGAGGTTCATGATGATGCGCGAGGTATGCCAACTGTAGATGAAGGAGCGGACCTTGGGCAAGATGACGACACCCTACCTTTGGACCGGGTCATCTTATCCTAAAGGAGAGTTGACCAGATCGACGGGCTCACAGCTTCAGACACGGAGGACGACGAAGAGGCGATTGCAGTACCAGCGCAAAGACAAGGGTTAAGGCAACAAGCCGAGTACCAGGAGGCCCTGGGAAGAGAACAAGAGCGTCTGCGACAGATTCAGTTGGGGCGAGTAGCATCCAGTAACGTCGGACATGTACCTGCTCGGGCAACTGTACGAACGACTGATCAGATACTAACCCCACCACCGACGTCGGCACTGCTACAGCCACGGCCATCCCACCACAACAGACATTCTAGCCATGAGAGAACAGACCCGACACTGTTAGCTATCTTAGAAAGTCAACGAAGACAAGAAGCGACACTAAGGGAGCTCCAGCAGCGGAATCTCTCCCTGAAATTCGAGAATTACCAATTAAGAAACCAACGGACCAGGTCACGAGGATCGTCCAGCAGGGGAACGTCGAGCAACCGTGACCGATCAGAGAAGCAACCACCCCCCGCTGGGCCGAGCCACTTTAATCGGTCTAGGAAATCTCCAATACCATCCCCAAGAGGATATGGGACACCCGAGGAGTCTTCCACTGATGAAGATAGACGAGAAGGGGGAGAGCGACAAGACGAGGCGACACCGGCTAAGCTCAAAGAATTGGAAGCAAAGATTAAGGAGCTATCGGGAAATAGCGAAGAGAACAAACTGGCGGAGATTATGAGCGAGGAGGAGAAGACGCCTTTTTCCCAAGAACTCGAGCAAATGCCGTTTCCCCCGAAGTGCACATTACCAACGTTTCCTTCTAGATTCGACGGAACATGAGATGCGGCCGAGCATTTGAAGATGTACACCATGTCGTTGATACAATGGAGAAGTAGCACGGTAGTCATGTGTAAATTCTTCCCGGCAAGCTTGGAAGGAGAAGCACGAGATTGGTTCTATTCGCTTCCATCGGGATCAATCGACGGGTATGATGCACTAGTCGAGGCCTTTCTTGAAACTTACATGCACAACAGTCGACCTCGACCAAGAATGAATAAGCTATTTACCCTCGCCAGAAGATTCATGGAACCCTTGAGGGCCCTAACCGATAGGTGGAGGAACCTGTGTACTGAGATTAGAAAGGTACCAGTAGATCAGGATATCTTTGGGTTTGAGAACGCATTGGGTAGATCAGACCCGATCTGGATAGCTATGTTCTCTTAAAAGCCGAAGACCCTAAAAGAGATTCGAAGAATGCAAGAACATTACATCGCCCTAGAGGAGGTTCATGCCGAATCAAGAGATAGAGGGGTACAAGAAGCGAGTGCGGAGGCATCCGAGGCAAAGACTGTCATGGATGATCCCAATAGGCGTCCCGAGAAGAGATCGGACCATCCATCGGGAATCAGCGGGAAGAAGGAGTGGGTAGATAAAGGGAAGAAGCCCAAATATGAGGCCCGATCGTATACTCCTTTGAACACTCCCCTAGAGGAGGTATTCAAGGAAGTTGAAAATAGAAACGATATCAATTACCTAATGTCAAGAGGAATCCAGTTCCACGAGACCAAGAATCACCCCGAGTACTGCCTCTATCATGAATATAGAGGACATTCCACCAATAATTGTCGAAAAGTTAAAGACATCGTACAACACCTTGTTCGAGATGGATACCTAAGGCAATTCATCCGACACCCGACGCAGCCGACGATCACACCCAATGCACCGGTTCATCAAGTCCGTATCGATAGATCGACTCAGTTTGTGAATACTATCTCACATTCCGCTATGCAAGGCTACGCCCTCGGACCAGTAATCACTTCAAGAATCCACAAGAGGGATCAAAACGGCAAAGAGATATTTAGCGTGGCCAAGACCTTACCAATGGAGTCCTGGATGATGCAACCCATTTCGTTCTCGGCCAAGGATGTCCCAGCAAACGGGGAACCACACAACGATCCCTTAGTCATCACGTTACTAATTAAAAGGTGGGGAGTAAGAAGAATTCTTGTCGATAACGAAAGCTCGGTTGAAGTATTATTTTACGACACATTTAAAAGAATGGAACTGTCGGACGACATTCTTGTGCCCTCGACATATCGCATCTACGGTTTTAACGGAACGGTAACTATCCCTAAGGGCGAGGTAACGCTGAGGGTATCGAATGGAGGGGGCTACCTCGACACACTAACCACATTCTGCGTGGTCGACGTAGCCTCACCCTATGAAGCAATTATCGGGCGACCTTGGATCGCAGGGATTAAAGGGGTTGCGTCAGCATATTATCAGAGGTTAAGGTTCCCGACTTACAAGGGAATTGCAAAAGTTGTTGGCGACTCTCAGGCGGCGCGACAATGTATGCAGACCGAGGCCGAAATCAATGAAAATCGGAGGGCTCGACTGAGACAAGAGAAGAAGGAAGCCAAAGAGGCTAAGGCTTCCGAAGAATAGGAAGAAACCATTTTGCAGGCAGTCATGGCATATGAGACCCAAGAGCAAGACCCCTTATAGAAATCAAAGGAAGCATCTCTATTCCGGGAGGTCAAATCAAATTTCTCAGCGATCGAGCCAACCCGGGAGGTGAATCTAGGGACGGTCGAGGAGCCGAGGTTAGTAAGAATCGGGACGCTACTATCGGACGAACAAACGAGCCAACTCATGACGGTTTTAAAAGAGAACTTAGACACGTTCGCATGGGAGGTGCATGATTTAGAGGGCATGGACCCAGAGGTCTGCTACCACCACTTAAAGATTGACCCAAAATTCAAGCCCGTCAGTCAAAAGATGAGGCGCATCGTGCCAGAATTGCAAGCAGCAGTTGAGGTCGAATTAAAAAAGTTGCAGGAGTCTGGCATAATCAGGAAATCCCAATACCCGCAATGGATATCAAACATGGTCGTGGTACCAAAAAAGAAAGGAGGAGTTAGAATATGTATTAATTTCAGCGACTTGAACAAGGCTTGCCCGAAGGACAGATTCCCACTCCCGAGCATAGACCAACTAGTAGAGTCCATAGTCGGGTACGAGGCAATGACACTAATGGATGGTTATATGGGCTACAACCAAATACCATTAGCGCTCGAGGATCAAGAACACACCTCGTTTTTCACACCAAGAGGGTTGTATTTCTACACGAAAATTCCATTCGGACTTAAGAACGCGGGTGCCACTTACCAGAGATTAATGAGAGACATGTTAGAAAACAAGATCCACGACACTATAAAAGTTTACGTGGACGATATGCTAGTTAATAGTCTCCGAGCTAAGAATCATGTGCGAGACCTTCGGGAGATTTTTCAGACAATGAGGAAACATAAGATGAAAATCAACCCCACCAAGTGTGATTTCTGGGTCACATCGGGAAAGTTCCCGGGATACATCATCACGGACAAAGGAATTGAGGCCGACCCTGAAAAGGTTAGGCCGGTCTTAGAAATTCCTTCTCCCGCGACGGTAAAAGATGTGCAAAAGCTAAATGGTTGCATAGCAGTGTTGGGGAGATTCGTGTCACGATCTTCGGACAAGTGTAAAGCCTTTTACGACATTTTGAAGAAGGGAAAACAGTTTCAATGGACAGACACAAGCGAGGAAGCTTTTCAAAACATCAAGTTACATTTAGCCAGCCTCCCGGTTTTGCAGAGGCCCGATCCGATGGAAATCCTCACCCTATATCTAGGGGCGACACCATATGCCATTAGTGCGGTATTGGTTAAGACGGAAGGAAATACCGAAAAACCGGTATACTTCATTATCAAAACATTAAGACCGACAGAGAAAAACTATACCAGAATGGAAAAAATGGTGTTGGCCCTAGATTTTGCCGCTTCTAAGCTCCATACTTATTTTCAGACTCATCGTATACGGGTGCTCACTAAGTCACCCATCGAGGCAGTCTTGGATAGCGCACGACGATCAGGGAGAATCTTTAAGTGGGGGGCCTTGATCAAACAGTATGATATTGTATATGAGACGAGGACGGCGATAAAAGGACAGGTAGTGGCTGACTTCCTAGCGGATTTCCCACTTAGAGACGAAGACGATGTGGAAGATATACCAGGGATGATGGAGGAGCGGGAGGAACCTACCGACCTATTAGAAGATAACAGTCAAACGTGATGGGAAGTTTTCGTCGATGGGGCATCAAATAAAGAGGGATCGGGCCTCGGGTTAGTATTCACCACACCAAAGGGGAAGAAGATGGTGCATTCGTTCATACTAGAATTCAAGGAAACGAACAACGTCACCGAGTATGAGGCAGTGATCCATGCTGTACGAATAATCGTGGAGATGGAACTACAAGAGGTTCGCTTGACTAGTGACTCACAATTGGTGATTCGGAAAATTACGGGCCGATATGCTACGCACGACCCTGTGCTGCAGAAGTATTGGGAGCTCGCCCAATTTTACATCAATCAAATATCGGACATTAAGTTTTGCCATATTTGTCGGAAAGATAACAGACATTCGGACGCCCTATCCTACATCGCTTCCCAGCTAGTAGACCCAAACATCGAAGGCATCCGTGTTATGATGCTTCTTACCCCTTCCATCCCAGAAACACCCGAAGAACGAATCAATGTTGTTGTCAACACAGCTGAGCGATACAAAGCAGGCGATTGGAGAAAGCCAATACATCAATATTTGGAAACGGGCGAGCTACCTAGGGGACGGCCCGAGATAAACAAAATCAAAAGTAAAGCGGGCGCCTACGAGTTACGGAAAGGAATCATATATAGAAAATCTTACCTAGGGCCACTTTTGCGGTGCTTAAGTAGAGAAGAAGGACACATAATCTTGCATGAATTACACTACGGATCCGCCGGCAATCACAACTCCGGGGGAAGCTTATCGGCTAAGGCAAAAACAATGGGCTACTTTTGGATGTACATGAACGAAGATGCCAAGCTGATGGCTAAATCTTGTGAAGAATGTCAACGGTATGGCAAGAAAATCCAGGCGCCAGGAACACCTTTGAACTCTATTATAAGCCCGTGGCCCTTTGCCAAATGGGGAATAGATATTGTCGGGCCATTACATGTAGGAACGGGGAAGAGGAAGTATTTGATCGTGGCCACTGACTACTTTACTAAATGGGTAGAAGAAGCACCGCTAAGGAACATCTGAGACAGAGACGTTTTCAAATTTATTTGGGAACATATTATTTGCCGGTTTGGGGTCCCGGCAGCTATCGTCTCTGATAACGGTAAACAACTCCAAGGAGAAAACATCGATCTCTTATTCAACACATACAACATCAGGAAGAGCAAAGCTACCCCCATCTATCCCCAGAGCAATGGGCAAGCCGAGATCACTAACAAGACAATCTCCGACAACATGAAAAAGAAATTAGATGGGTCATACGGTGATTGGTGCGAGGAGCTATACAACGTGTTATGGGCGTATAGAACCACGCGGAGGGAAGCCACATGTTTCTCCCCATTTATGCTTACTTACGGAACGGAGGCGATACTACCAACGGAAGGAATGATTCCTACAACTAGAACAAAAGCATGGAGGCGAAACGTCTCGTCCGATCTAATTTTGGCAAAGCTCGACGATCTGGAAAAAACGAGGGAGATGGCACTACAAAAGATGGAAAACTATCAAAGGAGACTACAATGAGAATACAACAAGTGCGTTCGCCTGAGAGAATTTCATCCAGGACAGAAAGTGATGAAATTTTTGGCCGAGTGGAAACGGGACAAAAAGGGCGGAAAACTAGCGCCGAAGTGGGTAGGGCCATATATAATTGCGTCTAAAGCGGGCGAGGGATCGTATCGACTATTGAGGCTCGATGGAATAGAAAATATAAAGCCCCGGAATGTCAAATATATAAAACTATACCACTCCTGAAGGCTGACACGACAGAAAAGGTAAGAAAACATGGCTTCTATCTCTTTGAAACCGTGAGTAGTATGAGATAGGGCATGAGCGACTAATGGTCATTCATACTCGGGGAAAAGCCAGTGTGGAAGTGTCGAGGTGACTTACACTCGAATGGTCATTCGTACTCGGGGCAAAGCCAGTGTGGAAGTGCCGAGGTGACTTACACTAGAATGGGCATTCGTACTCGGGGCAACGCTATTCTGGAAGTGACGAGGTGCCTTACAGTCGCCTGGATATTCGTACTCGGGGCAGTGGAAGTGTGCAAGTTCCGAGGTAGCCTAAGGGTTCTGGTGGTTGGAAACCAGTTCCAAAGGTTGTTGAGATGCGAGGTCTCCTCAGTTATGTGGCCTACTAACATATGAAAGGCCGCCCCCATCGCAGGTGGCTGCGACCACTTGCCCGAGATTGGTTGATCGATAACCGCTCGGGTAAATCGAGCCTAAAATTAAGTTGAATGATACCCTTCCAATGAATCCAAGAGATAGTGATGAGATACCCCAATCGGGACATGGCATTGGGCCCGATGACACTCCTTGTTGGGTGTGTTCGACAGAAAGGGTTAAAATTCTAACATATAAAATCAACAATTGCAGGGGGTAGCACAAGGAACAAAAACTAAATAGATAGTGTCGTGCGTTAATCAACAACAGTCGGGACAACATGCGGAACAAAAAATAAACCGATCGCGTCGTGCGTCGATCAACACTCGGCGGAACAACATGCGGAACAAAAACTAAACCAATGGCGTCGTGCGACATCCAACACTCGCCGGAGCAACATACAGAATGAAAACTACATCAATGGCGTAGTGAATCAATCAACAATTGCCGGAACAACATAAGAAACAGAAGTTAAATCGATAACACCATGCGTCCAGTAACAAAGTACTGAAAGTATCACGCAACCATATGAAACAAAAAGTTTAGCGGAAATAAAACAAACATCGGCGACGCAGCACCCCCATTAAAACAAATAAACAGTGCATCATAAATAAAACGGGGATAAGTGTTCAAAGCGATTTACAACCCGACGGAAAGGGCAACTTAGTGGCGCAACACTACAAAAAGAGACTTCAAGCCTTGGGAGGAGCAGTGTCGTCTTTCTTCTGTGCAACCTCGCGCCGCTTATTCTCTACCCACTCCTGAATGCCCGACTGAACCTTCTTGTCTATCTCCTCTGTATGGGCGACGCGTTCATCCTCGAGTTGTTGGGTAATCTGAGAGGCGTTTTCCTCGGCTTAGACTAGCTTGGAACCCAGATCGGCCTCGACTTGCTTCAAACGTCGAACCTCCAAATCCAGTTCACGAGAACGTTGTTGCTCTCCTACAAGAAGAAAGCAAATGCAAATTAGTCATTATGGTTTGAAGATCTCTCAAGACATAATCTAAGCCTAATTAATCGCTCCAGAAAGTCGCTCACACGACCTGAAAGGGCTGGTAACACGGACTGAAGCGACTCTACCGACTTGGATAGCTCATCCTCGACCTTGGATAACTTCGTGGTCAACTCATTATAGTGTTGCTCGTTGAATTCGTTACTGGGGCAATACTTCTTGTGCTCCCCCCACTCATTCATCAAGCGATTGCGTGACGACTGAAGCATTGTGAGCTGTGACCTACTCCATTCTAATTCTCCCACAACCTTGTCAAACTCGGCCACTCGCCCCAATAGATCCCGATTAGATCGTTCCACCGAATCTTTATCCCTCAGTATCCGTCGGCGATCTTCGTGAAGGTCTCGGTTCTGCAATTGTAAAGTGTTTACCCGTTGCTCTAGGTTCGTGGCCAGAGTAGTCTATTCAGCAGCAAGACATTGGGACGTGCCTAAGTGAGCTCGTAAATTGTCTATCTCTGCCGGATCGTACTCAAATTGACGATACCGTTCTAGTTCACCCTCAAGCTCTTCAATTTCTCCGGCCTGGCGGTCTATTTTATCATCTTTGTTTGCCATTCGCCGACGGAGATTCTCCACTAGATCCTTTTCAATATCCCACTTCCTCTTCATGATCCTAAATTCGGAGGAGGCGTATAAACCTACGCTAGTTACCTCGGCTAGCAGAAGGATACCCGACTCAGGATGATTGGAACTATGAACTAGAATCAACACAATTTATGGTTTCAGGAAACATAATCTACCTTGAGCATCGGAAAGATTCATCTCCAGCTCGTTCGTGCGACTCCTCTCGTTTTGCAGTTGTAGATGCAGAGAGTCTATCAGCTGCTTGTATCTGCGCCGATTGGCGGCATCTAAACGCACTCGATTTAGCATCTGATACAAGTAAACAAGACTCAATTATAGGTAACAACGAAAACAAAAATACGAAGTGGGAATCGTCATTCTGTCACTGATCTCTCACCACAGTGTCAAGCGTTAGGGCGATATCACCGTAAAGAGTAACTTCATTTAACATATCTTCATCATTATACTCTCCAAAGTTGGGGGAAGTGAGCGGACCCAGCGAGTTCATAATAGGTCCAGAGACAATGAAAGAAGTTTCAGCGCTAGAAGAAGACCCCTCAGTATGCCGGGGCACAACAACAATCTTCTCTACGACGGGCGTCTCCAAGGGCTCCTGCTGATCGCCCTTCCCTTGCTCATCGTCCTTGCCACCCGAGACATCATCACCAAATAACTCGTCTTCGTCGGGAATATCAATCACTGGCCTTCCCATTGATGGGGGCTTAACATCTTGCTTACCTCTGAGGGGATTACGCCTAAGAGGGTGAGGGTCGACCTCGTCAACATCGTCATCATCGCGCCTCGGATGTTTCTGCACAAGGTGTCTCGTCAGAACATGTGAAGGAAAAAAACAGGGGCAAGTACATGTACTTATAAGAAATCCATTGTGTTTGTTACCTTCCCCTGGCCTTCCTCAACCCTTGTGCCAGCGCCTCTTTTCTTAGATCCGACTCCCTTGGTGGAGTTGCCCTAAGATTTTCAAACAACATCAAATGACCAGTCGACGCTCGAAGCTAACAAGATAGCAAAACAACGACAAATGAGAAAACGCATACCTTATCTGCCCTGTCATCATTAACCACCCAGAAAGGATAGGGCTCGGCGGGAAAAGTAGGCAACGAGAAGCTACCATAAAGAATGGGACCTCGGACTAGAAGCGGAACTCGGGGATAAATCGGATCATTCGAATGACGGGCTCGCCTGTTGGAACCCTGGCCTATGGGATCAACATCCAACATCATCCTTTCCACGCCATCGGGCATAGTCTTGACCCGATGAGGACTAGCAGCAAAACCGTCAAGATCGCCCAAGGTTGAAGTACCAGCTCGATAATTGACAAGGAAATTAGCAACGGTATATTCTGGAGCGTCCTCGGGCTTGTAGGTCGACCACTCGACAGTAGAACCATGACCGTCTCGACGATCCCTCCATTCGTTCATAATTCGGAAAGTATTGCCAGTCCATTGAGCCAAAGTGCGAGAAGGCTTGATCTGAGAAAGGATCTCGTAACAAAAAGGGCTATCAGGGTTATACAGGGGAAGACGAAGGCCTAGCTCCAGTTGGCCCTGGGTGATGACCACACAATCAGCCGATTGCTCGTGCTTCTTCATATCGGACTTCTTCAGGAGACCATTTCGGCCCGAGAGAAGGGTAACTTCGTAATTTTGAAGATTGTACTTCTCCTTCAGCTGCTCAATGGACTCTTCATCAGAGAGATCTTTCACCCTTTTCTCGGACCTGAACGAAATAGAAGGAGGACTATCAGAAAATATAGATCTCATGGCGCGGTTATCGTACCTGGAAGGACTATCAAACGAAAACAGAGAAGCAAGAGAGAAAGCATCAAACTCGGAAAAAACATCATCAACAGACCTTTTTTCAGCCATGGAGGGAGAAGAAGCCATTAACAGAGATAATGCAGAGCTCGACTTTCGACGAAGAAAGATGAGGCGATAACTGCTATGGTATCATTCCGCAAGGAGGATATGGCGGAAGAAAATCAAGAAGGCTAGGGTTTTTGGAAGCACAAATCAATGAAGAAATCTGGGAAAGAAAGTTACAATGGCGGACAAAAAGAGAAAGGATAAAGAAGAAGAAAGAGAAAAATAAGTGGGATATTTAAAGAGGAAGAGTTGTAACCGACGCCGACGGTTACAGGTAATAAAGTTCAGTTAGTGGGGCATTGCATGGAGGGATTCGCGGCATGAACGAAGACGTGGGCAGTTGGGACGACGTTCTTCCACTCGTGTCTCCCACACGAGCGAAAGAAGGGGCATAAATGTAGGAGTAAACTATCCACATATCCAGGTGGCAACATCTCGAGCCTTGGCGCACCTAAAAATGAAGGGACGCGAAGCATAGAGTGAAGACCAGCAGGCGCGAGATTTAAGGTGCCACGTGGATCGGGCGTGCAACTGTCGGACAAGACTTGACCCAGACCTTTGACAAAGCTGACAAGACGGGACAAGGTGGGTCAAACGAGGTGCAACGGTCGAAAGGATAAGAAAGTACGTGATGCATCGGCCCATCTCCAAGGCGACAGATAGTACAGGCGACATCGTGTCAAGAGAACACCCGAAGAGGTCGGTTCAGACGAGATACGGGCGAGGAATCAAGATACGTCGGCCATAGGAGACGACATGAGTTTTCCCGAGCACAGAACTGCAAAATGGATGTAACATGACCAACACCCTAACTTGGTTGTATGAAACTTCTCTTATAAATAGAGTCACTTGTATTCAAGAAAAGTAGGTTGTATTTTGAGGGATAGAGACACTCTAGTTTACACCAAAGAAAAGAGAGTGAGAAGTAACTTCATCTTTGTAAGGAAATCCGACTAAGAGCAACACCTTTGTAACACTTGGAAGTAATAAGATTCACCCTTTCACCCCGTGGACGTAGGTAATCATGCCGAACCACGTATATCTTGTGTTCATTGTTAAGTATTTACTTTCATTCGACTTGAGTAGAAGCTTTCCATCCTTTGGATGTAGTTGGTAGTAAAATGCATCTACAGAAAGTTAGTATGACAAATTTAAATTGTTAGAATTTAAATTAGTATTATATTGAGAATAACTATAACTTAAATTAAAATCTCATTAACAAATATATAGCGATAAAATAATGATTATGATTAAATAGCCATGGAAAATTATTAGTGCTCATTTATAATTAAGTCCTGCAAAGTTAATTAATAAAAAAATTGATTGAATTTTGTGTTTTGCGTTTAAACCATATAGATAAATAAGACTTCTTTTGTAGGATTAAGAACGTGAGGCCATATATAAAGCATAAAATAAAGACTAAATTTTTAACGATCAACGATCTTATACCTAGATTATCTTTAGTCCAATAAAAGATTCACTAAATCACTAAATTATACACATGAGGTAATATATATAGTTATTGAATGCTTAGTGCAAAATTAGACTAAAAGGAAAATAAATTTGCATATGAGTAAGTTACTTATTATTAATACCAAAATCTAAAGACTATTAAGACATATTAGAATTTTATGTAGACTCAAAATTTAAATCATATTAAATTAACAACACCAATATTTAACTAGATATAGTATACAGATTCAATATGAATAAATAAAAATTTATTATATCAATCTTTTCGTAAATGTAGAATTGTATTTAGAGGATTAAGGCTTAGTGTACCAACTGGGCTATTAACTTAGGAATAATGTAATAATATAATTAAGACAATAATATTTTAAACATAAGCAAATAATAAAAATGCGTAATATTAATTACTATAAAGTTTAGAGTCATTGTAAATATCATTTGGATAATAATTATAAGATAGTTGTAGATGCATTTTACTACAAACTACATCCAAAGGATAGAAATGTACGACTCTTCTCAAACGAAAGTAAACACTCAACCATGAACACAAGATATACGTGGTTCGGTATGATTACCTACGTCCACGGGGGTGAAATGATGAATCTTATTACTTCACGGTGTTACAAAGGTGTTGCTCTTAGTGAGATTTCCTTACAAGATGAACTTACTTCTCATTCACTTCTTTCTAATGCTAACTCGGGTTTCTCTCTCCTTTCTCTCCCAAAAATTACAACCCGCCTCTCTAGAATACAAGTCCCGCTATTTATAGGAGAAAGTTTATACAACGAAGTTAGAATGTTGACCCTGTTACATCTAATTAGTTGTTTTGTGATCGGGCCAACTCACGTCGTCTTGTGCGGTCGATGCGACTTGGCTCCTCGCCTGTATTTCGTTCGAGCCAATCTCTTATGGTCCTCTGTTGACGCGATGTTGGCTATCTCGATAGTCTCCCTTATGATCAGCCGATGTGTTCCACACTTTCTTGCCTGTTTGACTGTAGCTCCTCGTTTGTCCCATCCCGCCTTATCTTGTCAGCTTTATCAAGTCCTGGGTCAAGTCTTGTCCGACATTATTACGCCCGATCCACGTGGCTTCCTTAAATCTCGCGCTCTTTAATATTTGCTCTATACTTCGCGTTTCTTTGTATTTGGGTGCACTGGGTCTAGGATGTTGCCACCTGGATCTGTAGATAATTTACACCTACATTTATTCCCCTTCTTCCACCCATGTGGGAGGCACGAGTGGAAGAACATCGTCTTAACCGCCCATGTCTTCGCTCATGCCGCTAATCCCGCCATGCAGCGCCCCACTAATTTCCACTTTATGATTGGTAACCGTCAGCGTCGGTTACAAAGTTTCTTCTTTAAATAGCCGCTCCTTTCTTCCTTCTTCTTCTGCCGCTTCTTTCTGTTCGCCGTGGTTTTCTTCCAAGTTTCTTCATATCTTACGCTTCTCAAAAAACCCTAGCTTTTTTGATTTTTTTTCGTCCTTTTCTCCTCATCGATCGTTACAGTAGCTGTTGTCGCCTCATCTTTCTTTGTTGAAAACCGAGTTCTGCATTATCTTCGTTAATGGCTTCTTCTCCTTCCATGGCTGAAAAGAGGTCTGTTGATGATGTTTTTTCCGAGTTTGATGTTCCCCCCCTTGCTTCTCTGTTTTTGCTTGAGAGCCCTTCTAGGTATGATGATCGCGCGATGAGATCTATTTTTGCTGATAGCTCTTCTTATATTTCGTGCAGGTTCGAGAAAAGGGTGAAAGATCTTTCCGATGAAGAGTTCATTGAGCAGTTGAAGGAGACGTACGATCTTCAAAATTACGAAGTGACCGTTCTCTCGGGCCGAAACGGTAGTTTGAAGAAAACCGATATGAAGAAGCACGAGCAATCGGCTAATTGTGTGGTCATCACCTTGGGTCAGCTGGATCTAGGCCTTCGTCTTCCCTTATACAACCCTGATAGCCCATTTTATTACGAGATTTTGTCCCAGATTCGGCCTTCTCGTGCTTTAGCTCAATGGACTGGCAATACTTTCCGAATTATGAACGAGTGGAGGGATCGCCGCGATGGTCATGGTTATACTTCCGAGTGGTCGACCTACAAGCCCGAGGACGCTCCTGAGTATACCGTTGCCAATTTCCTTGTCAACTATCGAGATGGTACTTTGACCTTGGGCGATCTTTCTGGGTTTTCTGCAAGTCCTCATCGGGTCAAAACTATGCCCGAGGGTGTCGAAAGAATGATCTTTGGATGCCGATCCTATCGTCCATTGTTCCAACAAAGCGAGCCCGACATTCTAATGATCCGACCTATCCCCGAGTTCCGCTTCTTGTCCGAGGTCCTATCCTTCATGGTGACTTCCCGTCGCCTACTTTTCCCGCCGAGCCCTATTCTTTCTGGGTGGTTAATGATGACAAGGCCGATAAGGTATGCGCTTTTCTTGATTTCTATCTTGTTAGCTTCGGGCGTCAGTTAGTCATTTGTTGTTGTTTGAAAATCTCGTGTCAGTTCCACAAAAACTATCGGGTCTAGGAAAAGAGGTCTTGGCACAAGGGTTGAGGAAGACCGGGGGAAGGTAACAAACATAATGATTCCCTTATAAGTACATGTACTTGCCCCTGTTTTTTGCCTTCACATGTTCTGACGAGACACTTGTGCAGAAACACCCGAGGCGCGATGATGATGACATTGACGATGTCGACCCTACTCCTCTTAGGCGTAATCCTGTTAGAGGTAAAGAAATTGCTAATCCACCGCCGAAAACGAGCCCCCTCATTGATCTTTCCGATGAGGATGAGTTGTTTGGAGAGACTATGCCGGGTGACAAAGTCGGTGAACAAGGTGTGGGCGACCAGCAGGAGCCCTCGGAGACGCCCGCCATAGAGAAGGTTGTTACTAGTGTTCCGGTAGAGCTTCCCTGTGTGCCCCGGTTTACTAAGGGATCATCTTCTAGCGCCGAGACTTGCTTCTTTGTTTCTCGGCCCGATCATGAATTCCTTGGGTGCGCTTACTTCCTCTGACTTTGGGAAGTATACTGGTGAAGAAATGTTGAATGATGTACCCTGTTATGGCGACATCGCCTTGACACTTGACACTGTGGTGAGCGACTCGGTTCTGTATAGTAATGCCCTACTTCTGATTTCTGTCCTTAGTGTCACTTATGATGCAAACTCGTTTGTTTGTGTTAGATCATGAACCGTGTACGCTTGGGTACCGCCAATCGCCTTCGAGATAAACAGTTGATAGAGTCTCTCCAACTTCAACTTCAACTTCAGAATGAGAAGGGTCGCGCGAACGAGCTGGAGATCAAACTTGCCAATGCTCAAGGTATATGATTCTTATTGACTTGTGTTGATTGAGTTTATCGTGCCAGTATCCTGAGTCGGGTATCCTTCTTCTTAGCCGAGGTATCTAGTATAGGTATAGACGCTACTTCAGAGTTTAGGATTCTGAAGAGAAAATGGGATATTGAGAAAGACCTTGTGGAAAATCTTCGTCAACGAATGGCAAACAAAGACGAAAAAATAGACCGTCAAACTAAAGAGATTGCAAGTCTTGAGGACGAGTTAGAACGACATCGTCGGTTTGATTATGATCCTTCCGAGATGGACAATTTACGGGATCATTTGGGATCTTCTCAGCGTCTTGCTGCCGAAAAAACTGCTTTAGCCACGAGTTTGGAGCAAAGGGTAAACGCTCTTCAATTACAGAATCGAGATCTTCACGAGGACCGCCGACGAATATTGAGAGATAAGGATGTGGTGGAGCGAGCTAACAGCGATTTACTGGGCCGAGTGCGTGAATTTGATAAAGTTATGGGAGATTTAGAGTGGATTAGATCGCATCTTGTGGTTCTCCAAGCGTCGCGTAATCGGTTAATGAACGATTGGGCCGAGCATAAGAAGTATTGCCCTAGTAACGAGTTCAACGAGCAACATTATAACGAATTAACCATGAAGTTGTCCAGGACCGAGGATGAGTTGTCCAAGTCGGTAGAGTCGTTTCAGTCGGTGTTACCCGCCCTGTCAGGTCTCTTAGCCGATGTGTTGAGGCCATTTTTTAGATCCAGATCGCGCTATATTCTTGCAAAAATGTTAAGTTGTATCCGATGAATAACATCCTATATTTGTGGTTTTGTAGCCGCGCAAAAACGTTCGCATGAGCTTGATATGGAGGTTCGCCGATTGAAACAGGCCGATGTCGATTTGGTCTTCAAGTTAGCTGAGGCTGAGGAAAACGCTTCCCAGATTACCCAACAACTCGAGGATGAACGGGTCTCCCATGCGGAGGGGTTAGATCAGAAAGTTCAGGCTGGCATTATGGACTGGGTGGAGAAGAAGCGGCTCGAGGTCGAGTAGAGGAAGGCCGGCGCGGCTCCTCCCAAGGTTTAAGCTTTCTTTTTGTGGTGATGCGTCACTATGTTTCCCCTTCCATCGGGTTGTAAATCGCTCTAAACACTTCTCCCCTTTTTAATTTCCGCTACCTCGCTTGTTCGTTTTAATGGGGGTCTTTGCGTCACCGATGTTGTTTGTTTCATTTCCGCTAAACTTTTCATTTCGTATGTCCGCGCGATGCTTTCCGTACTTTGTTATCGACGCTTGGTGTTATCGATTTAGCTTTTGTTTCTTATGTTATTAGCGATTGTTGATTGATGTACCATGCGATCGATGTGTTTTTCTTTTTGTATCTTTGCTCTCCGGGTGTTGGTTGTTGCACGACACGATCGATTTGTTTCTTGTTCCGCATGTTGCCCCGACCGTTTGTTGATTAACGCACGACGTTATTTGTTTCGCTTTTGTTCCTGGTGTTATGCCCTAATTGTTGCTTTTATATGTTAGAACTCTAACCATTTCGTCGAACACACCCAACAAGGAGGGTCATCGGGCCCTATGCCATGTCCTGATCGGGGTATCTCATCACTATCTCTTTGGATTCGGTGGAAGGGTATCGGTCATCCTAGTTCTAGGCCCAATGGTCGAGTGGTTATCGATCAACCGATCTCGGGCAAGTGGACACGCCCACTTGCGATGGTGGTGACCTTTCGGATGTATGTAGGCCACCTAGATGAGTAGACCTCGCGTCTAAACAACCTTTTGGAACTGGTTTCCAACCACCAGAACCCTTAGGCTACCTTGGCACTTTGCACACTCGCCATCGCCCCGAGTTCGAATAGCCAGGCAACTGTAAGGCACCTCGGCAATTCCACATTGGCATTGCCCCGAGTACGAATGCCCATTCGAGTGTAAGTCACCTCGGCACTTCCACACTAGCTTTGCCCCAAGTACGAATGACCATTCGAGTGTAAGTCACCTCGGCACTTCCACACTGGCATTGCACCGAGTACGAATGACCATTAGTCGCTTGTGCCCTATCCCATACCCCTCACGGTTTCACAGAGATAGAAGACACGTTTGCTTACCGTTTTTTTTTTCGCATTGCCCGTCAAGGATGATAGAGTTTCAGGAATCGGATGTTCCATGGTTTGAGCTCTCTTGTTCCGTCGAGTCGCAGTAGTCGATACGATCCCTCGCCCGCCTTAGATTCGATTATATATGGCCCGCCCCATTTTGGTGCTAGTTTTCCGCCTTTTTTTGTCGCGCTCCCATTCAGTTAGAAATTTCAATACTGCTGCCCGGATTAAACTCTCTTGGTCGAACGCGCTTGTTGTACTCCCGTTGTAACCTCCTTTGATAATTTTCCATTTTTTGTAGCGCCATTTCTCTTGTTTCTTCCAAGTCTTCGAGTTTAGCCAAGATCAGATCGGACGACACATTTCGCCTCCACGCTTCAGTTCTTGTGGTAGGTATCATTGCTTCGTTGGTAGAATCGCCTCGGTTCCATAGGTAAGCATAAAAGGGGAGAACCCCGTAGCTTCCCTCCGTGTGGTTCTGTATGCCCATAGGACGTTATATAATTCCTTGCACCAGTTGCCATATTCCCCGTCCAGTTTCTTCTTCATGTTATCGGCGATGGTCTTATTAGTGATCTCGGCCTGCCCATTGCACTAGGGGTAAATCGGGGTAGCTTTGCTCTTCCTGATGTTGTAAGTGTTAAATAGAAGATCAATGTTCTCTCCCTGTAGTTTTTTTCCATTATCAGAGACGATGGCATCCGGGACCCCGAAGCGACAAATGATATGTTCCCAAATGAACTTAAAAACATCTTTGTCTCGAATATGCCTTAGTGGTGCCGCCTCGACCCACTTGGTAAAATAATCCGTAGCCACGATCAAATACTTCCTTTGCCCCCGTTCCTACATGTAACGGCCCGACAATGTCCACTCCCCATTTAGCAAAAGGCCACGGACTTATGATCGAGTTTAACGATACGCCGGGAGCATGGATTTTCTTCCGAAATGCTGACATTCTTCACAAGCTCTTGCCATTTTGCTTTGCGTCCTCGTTCATATACATCCAAAAGTAGCCCATTGTTTTTCCTTAGCCGACAAGCTTCTTCCCGAGTTGTGATTTCCAGCCGCCCCATAGTGTAGCTCATGTAGGATTATATGGCCTTCTTCCCTGCTTAAGCATCGTAGGAGTGGCCCTAGGTAGGAATTCCGATATAAGATCCCCCCCCTTAACTCGTAGGCGCCCGATTTACTTTTGATCTTGTTCATCTCGGGCCGACTCTTAGGTAGCTCACCCGTCTCTAAGTATTGATGTATCGGCTTTCTCCAGTCGCCTTCTTTTGTATCTCTCGGGATGTGTTAACGGCCACCTCGATCCGTGCTTCTAGTGTTTCAGGGATAGACGGGTTAAGTAGCCTCATAACGCGTATCCCTTCAATGCTCGGGTCTACTAACTGTGAGGCGATGTATGATAGAGCATCCGAGTGTCTGTTATCCTTTCGGAAGATGTGGCGGAATTTAATATCTGGGATTTGCTTGATGTAAAATTGGGCGAGCTCCCAATATTTTTTCAGCACCGGATCATGTGTAGCGTATTGGCCCGTAATTTGCCGGATCACTAGTTGAGAGTCACTAGTCAGTCGAACCTCGTGCAACCCCATTTCCACAATTATCCGTAAGGCATGGATCACCGCCTCATATTTTCGGGTACGTTGTTCGTTTCCTTGAATTCTAACCTGAACGAATGCACAATCTTCCTCCCCTTTGGCGTGGTGAACACCAACCCGAGACCCGATCCGTCTTTGTTAGATGCCCCATCAACAAATAATTCCCATCGTGTTGGGCTACTAGCGGCTAGCAGGTCCTCCGGCCCCTCTTGTTCTTCTGTCATTCCCGGTATATCTTCTACCTCGTCCTCATCACTGAGGGGAAGTCCAAGAAATCGCCACTACTTGTCCTTTGATCGCGGTTCTTGTCTCGTATATCACATCATATTGTTTGATTATGGCTCCCCACTTGGAGATTCTCCCCGATCGCCCAGCACTATCCAAGACCGCTTCGATAGGCGATTTGGTGAGCACCCGTATTCGATGAGCTTGAAAATATGTTCGTAGTTTATAGGAAGCAAAGGCTAGTGCGAGCACCATCTGCTCCATTCTAGTGTAGTTCTTCTCGGCCGGACTTAAAGTTTTGCTGGCGAAGTATACCGGCTTTTCCACGCCCATCTCTGTTTTAACCAATACCGCACTTATGGCATAGGGTGTCGCGCCTAAGTATAAAGTGAGAATTTCTGAAGGCTCAGGCCTTTGAAGGACCGGGAGGCTAGCTAGATGTAGCTTGATACTTTGAAAAGCTTCTTCGCTTGCGTCCGTCCATCGAAATTTTTCTCCTTTCTTCAAGATGTCGTAAAAAGACTTGCATTTGTCCGATGATCGTGACACAAATCGTCCCAATGCGGCTATGCAACCGTTTAGTTTCTGCACGTCTTTTACCATCGCGGGAGATGGCATGTCAAGGACGGCTCGTACCTTCTCGGGATCCGCTTCTATTCCCCTAGGAGTGATGATGTATCCTAAGAATTTCCCCGATGTGACCCAGAAGTCACACTTGGCAAGATTAATCTTCATCTTGTGTTTCCTCATTGTTTGAAAGATCTCTCGAAGGTCTCGGACGTGGTTTTTTGATTTCCGACTCTTAACTAACATGTCGTCCACGTAAACTTCTATGGTATCGTGAATCTTGTCTTCGAACATATCACCTACCAATCTATGGTACGTAGCCTCAAACATTCCTAAGTCCGAATGGCATCTTGGTGTAACAATACAATCCTCTTGGCGTGAAGAAGGAGGTGTGTTCCTGGTCCTTGGGCGCCAGTGGTATTTGGTTGTATCCCATGTATCCGTCCATTAAAGTCATCGCCTCGTATCCCACTATTGATTCTACTAATTGATCTATACTTGGGAAGGGGGAAGTCATCTTTCGGGCATGCCTTGTTCAAGTCGCGAAATTAATACATATTCGGACTCCCCTTTCTTTTTTGGTACCACGACCATGTTAGATATCCACTGTGGGTAGTGGGACTTCCTTATTATTCCGGATTCTTGTAACTTCTTCACTCGACCTCGACCGCCGCTTGTAATTCAGCGCGATACGCCTCATTTTTTGTCTAACCGGTTTGAACTTCGGATCAATTTTTAAGTGATGACAGCAGACCTTTGGGTCAATACCCTCCAAATCATGCACTTGCCAAGCGAATGCCTCCAGGTTTTCTTTTAATAGCGTCGTGAGTTTACTGGTTTCTTCGTCCGATAGTAATGCCCTGATCCTCACTACTTTAGGTTCCTCTATCGTTCCCAAGTTTACTTCTTTAGTCGGCTCGACTATCGAGAAGTTTGATTTGGTGTGTCGATGGGGATGCTTCCTTTAATTGCTATAAAGGGTCTTGTTCTCGCGTTTCGTGTGCCAGGACCGCTTGAGAAATTGCCTCCTCCAATTCTTTTGCTGCCTTCACTTCCTTTTCTTTGTTCTTTTCTTGCCTTTGCCGAGCTCGCCGTCGCTCATTTATTTCTATATCAACTTTCATGCATTGTCGTGCCGCCTGGGAGTCGCCCATAACTTCCGCTATACCCTTGCAAGTCGGGAACCTTAACCTTTGATGGAAGGCCGATGCTACGCCATTTATCCCCGCAACCCATGGGCGCCCGATAATGGCCTCATAAGGTGAAGCAACGTCGACTACACAGAAAGTGGTTAGTGTGTCGAGGTATCCACCACCATCTGAAACTCTTAAAGTTACTTCTCCCATCGGGATGGTTACTGTGCCGTTAAAGCCGTAGATACGGTATTTGGATGGGACGAGCATATCGTCCGAGAGTTTCATTATTCTGAACGTGTCGTAGAACAACACCTCGACTGAACTTCCGCTATCCACAATAATCCTTCTTACTCCCCACTTTTCAATCAATAGTGTGATGACCAGTGGATCGCTGTATGCCTGTCCGTTTGTTGGGACATCCTTAGCCGAGAACGATATGGGCACCGTCATCCAGGGTTCCATGGGAAGAGACTTGGCTACGATGAATATCTCTTTACCGTCACGATCCCTTTTATGGATCCTAGTGGTGATTACTGGGCCGAGAGTGTAGTTTTGCATAGCCGAATGTGAAATGGTGTTTATGAATTGGTTCGCCCTATCGATGCGGACTTGATGAACTAGCGCATCAGGTGTTTCTTCCGGCCGAAGGGGGGTGGCGGACATCTTTGCCTCAAATATCCATCGCGGATGAGGTGTTGAACAATATCTTTCACCTCTCGACAGTTATTAGTTGAATTCTTGTCCTTATAGTAGATTCAAGTCTACCGTATAACTAAGGTGTTTCTCCAATGGATAATTTAATCACAACTAAAGTATTTCTCCAAAGCATTAATTGTCTAATTAAGCACAACTAATCTAAAGATCAATATTTGTTTAAGCATGAGTTGTAGCATAATCAACATAGAGATATTCTAACTACAATGGATACATGGCATACATTGTGAGAGCAAGATGTTGAAAAACTTGGATTAAATTATATCTTTAAACAATTCTAAACTTTCAAGAACAAGATACAAGATATGAATACATACCAATGAGATTAGGGCTTCATCTAAACCCTAGTAAATGAAACTAGAACATGAAGAACATTACAACAAAACTTAAATTTGATAAACTAACATGAACAAGCTATTCTTGGATAAGTTTTCAACACAACAACCCTCTCTATTTATACACAAAAATTCTCTCTCACTTGGATTCGAATTTTGGCAATTATTTACTCAACAAAACATGTTTTCTCACTTGATGGATGTTTTGGAATACAATGGGTTGAGGTGGATGTTTTGGAATCCAATGGTGGTGAGGTGGATGTTTTGGAATCCAATGGGGTGAGGTGGATGTTTTGGAATCCAATGGGGTGAGGTGGATGTTTTGAAATCCAATGGTGGTGAGGTGGAAATGGATTTGGGTCTTGGGTTTTGGATCATGGGTTTTGGATTATGGGTAGTTTAATCCCATGTATTTGCAAACAGGTTGCCACTAATCTTGTGAACGGGTTGCAACACTTCCAACTTTCTTCTCTTTTGTCTTCTCAATTCTTCCAAGCTTTATTTAGTACTTAAAAACACAAAATTAATTAATACAAATATTTATTCTTGAAGATGGTAAAAATGCGAGAATTTGGGATAATATATGAATTTGAAGCGAAAGATGAGTTAAGTGCCAATGAAAAGGTGTATGAATATGCAATATTTGGCACTCATCAAATACCCCCAAACCTGAATTTTACTTGTCCTCAAGTGAAACAACCAGAAATCCTAACTATACCACTGTTGGTCTCTCGAATGCATTTAGCGTATGCATTAAGCCTTTAAACCCCCAGGTGTCCCTAGTGGACGAGTTGTAGTCTCGTGAGGGCCTACCAAAGATGTACCCACAAAACCTTCTCCAATTTGAGCATCCATAGAAATGTCTTCGTCTTCGGTCTTCAATTGTAGATGATGAACTTCGGAATTTCGTAGAACCTTGACAATTTGTAACCAATTTTTTTTTTTTTTTTTTTTTTTTTTAAAATTTTAGACCCTTCTGTACCTGATCATATTTTTTTTTAGAGACCCGCTACACACCGGGTCATCGAGATATCATACACAAGATCCGAGACAAAAAATATTTTAGGGACTACACAGCTGGTCATCTTTTTTTTAGAGACCCGCACACAGTGGTCATCGTATATCAACAACAACACAAAATGCAAAAGACTACAAAGATCCTACAAAAGACCCGCTCCACAGCTGGTCATAAAAAATGCAAAAGACTACAAAGGATCCTACAAAAGACCTGCTACACAGCTGGTCATAAAAAAATGCAAAAGACTACAAAGGATAACCTACAAAAGAACCGCTCCACAACTGGTCATAAAAAGACTCAACGCTAAATGCAACTAAATGCAAATACTCCCCCAAACCTAAATCTAACATTGTCCTCAATGTTTCAAAAGATGAGAAACAACAACAAAAACATTGAGGACAAAACAGATTCAAATGAAAGAGAATACCAGATGCAAAAGGTTGGTGCTAACCATAATTGAATGAATGCTATGAAAGCAAAATTATGAGCTTAAAGACAAAAAAATTAGACCTTAGGGCACACAAATATATCAACAAGATTCAAAATTTACCTACTAGATTATACAATGATGACTCCCCAAACACCAACAATCTAAAAGTTGAGGATCAACCCAAAAGACGAAATGCGGAAAACATCAGCAACCTTACATATTTATAATATGACAACAATGCAAGTGAGATCGCATATGTGAACGAGTTACCCCCAAACCTAGATTTTTCAATAGATATACTTTTGGGCACAAAATATAACAATTTAGTGGTGCATCATGCACAAGATCTAGTTCAAAGTGGATTTTTTCATGGATGGATGGGGGGAGACATGAGTAAACTCGAATCATGGCTCATCAAAGGTATTATATTTAGCTGCAAAATAGTCCAAGAGGACTTGAGAGCCCACAGTCCAATCCAAATCTTGGAATTGTCCACAAAATGGGTTTGACAACCTCTCGGTTTACCTAAGATAGTCATGTTGTGACTTAAACAACGAATCATAACTCTCCAAGTTATTTTTATACAGTGTTACTATATGATTCAAGCCTTTCCCTAAGTCAGAAACAAGTACAACATCATGCTCATGCTCATAAAACAAATCAATAAGACCCAGTTCACAATCATCCACTACAACTTTAGTTTCATGCATAGGAATATCACAAGAAACATCACAGTGTGACTTAGGCATAGAATCAGACACATCAAAGTTATTTTCATGCATAATATCATTGGTGTCTACAGAAGATTCAGCATTTTCTAAGTCAGACACAAGATATGTGTCATGCTCTTTTTCACAGGACAATTCCACAGGCTCAAGATCAGTATCACATGTATATGGAACACTAGAAGAAACATCATTCCTTAAGGTCGAAGTGCATTAAATGTCTACGTGTAAAGGTTCGACAATATTTTCAGCAAAAACATGTTCTTCTAACATAACATCATCATCATCCTCATCATCAAAAATACATGAATGCAATGTCCTATTCAAAACCCTAGTGTCTCTAGTCCAGTCATTTACCTCTAGATTAGGCTCTTTTTTAACATTAGCAGCCTGAGTAGGACTAAACACACTATTTTCAGAATGCAATTCATTAGGACTAACATTCATTTCACCCTGAAATTCCTCCCTCTCCTCATTTAGTGCATCAAGGATTTGACTCATTTTGAGTTATAAACTCGCAAACCTTTGGTCAGTTAACGTTTGATATTGCACAAGGTTTTGATTAAATTCTAAAATTTCATTATGTTGTTCAATGAAAGGAGAGTCATCAATAGTAGGAAATTCATAATCAATGCTATATGGTTTATCATGCAATACACTCCTAGCATTATTTTGTTCGATGAGATTTTCCTCCTGAGAGTTGAGAAGTACAAAATTGTTCAACTTCCCACTGTGGTGGATGATACATGAGTGCTTGGTCATTAGGGTCTATAAAATACTCGATCCCAACCTTCGAAAGGTTGATTATGGTCCCAATGACTATCCCGGCCTTTGTAATCAGTTGGCATTTCATATTTTGGATTTTCATGATATTCTCCATAAGGTACAAGCATAGATTTCAGATTGCCTAGACGAATTATATACGGCAGATTCATGCATTTGCATTTCTAAAGCTGCAGTTCCAGCTTCTAACTGGTCAAAGTGATGATTGTGAGAGTTGGCCACCGTAAAGGTGTTCATTTTCACCTTTGTGGTGGATGATACATGTGTGAGTAGTTAATAGGGTCCATGTATTGATGCTCAGGACTGTGAAAATGTCCATAAAAATCCCTATAACTATTGACATCATGGTCATTGGAGTTTCATAATGTGAAGCATGCCCGTAAGCAAGCTCTCACGATGGATTTGTTTCCATCCCCATGAACAAAGAATCGACTTGATCTCTAACTAGCACTAGGCTTGTTGCGTTAGATTGGGATGTACACACTGAAAACAGACCAATATTTTTTTTTCATTATTGGTTTTTTTTTTTTTTTTTTCAAGCCCGTTCTCTAATTACTCTCGGCATACATTAGAAAAAAAAAAAAGAAGAAAAATCATAAACGGAAGGGAAGTTCTATGCAATCGCAAACAAGGCTGACTCTACCACAGAAACCTACTGATTTCTAGCAAAACAAAAGCATGATGGTTCCACTTAGATTGTTTTCAGACCGGTTCTAATCTTCGGGAAATGGAATTCGTTAACTGAGAAAAACTCTCTCGGAATCAATCAGAGTTTAAGTAAATTGAATAGAGGCGAGGAAGTTGTAGGAGCTTTGATACCAAAGGCCTCACCGCATTCCAGGTAATGTGATCACGCATTCAATTCTGAAAACGGTCATGAACTTCAAGTATGCTTAGAGAGTAACCAATATTTTTCAAACGACTCTCCTACTAAGCTCGTTACCTTATAGGTCTTGTTTTATTTCAAATTTTAATGCTTAGGGTTCACGTTAGGTATTGTTTCCTAAGGTGGGAAAGAAGAGAACGGTGATGAAATCCGAACCCTTATCTTGTATGGCAGTCCTTGCCCTTTACTAGGAAAATAAAGCAACCGTATTCAATTCCTCAACATATATGCAAAACGAAGGAATACAGAACTCGCTAACAAGGGGATTCGCGAGTGTTTCGACAAACTTACCTCCGTTCAGTGACGGGGATGAACCGTTGTTGTCGCACTAGGCCACGACTCCTATGTCATGAACGAACCCGAGGAAATGAGGTGATATTGTAATCACCGTCCTTCTCTGCAAACAGTTGACATTTAATAATACCCTTCCGTAGGTTTAAAAATAAAAATAAAAATAGAATGTCCAAGTCCAAAGTCAAAATAAAGTGCAAAAGAAAAAGAAAATTACAAGAGTAGAGGAATCCTAATACAATCTAAAAATAAATAAAATAAACTTTTTTTTTTTTTTTTTAATTTAAAATAAAAAATTCTTTCGCTTCCTTTCCTTAGCCTTTACAACAGCTACACCGGCACTGTTGAGCTCAAAAGAGGTAGTTAGGGTTTCAAGTTTTAAAGAAAAAGCAAAAATTTAAAAAAAATAATAAAAATAGTGTAAAATTGGCTGTGAATAGTTGCTGCTACAGTGATATGTGAACAGTAATATATGAACAGTTCCAGGAGATGAAAACATGAATAGTGACAGGAGATGAAAAATGAACTACACCACTAATGAGTCGCAACGGCGCCAAAAACTTGTAGGCTCGAAAGATACCTACTATTGTGTATACTTGCAAGTGCACAGTGTCGACAAGGCAAACACAGGGCAAGCAGGGTCGAACCACAGAGACTTGAGAGTGTAGAAGTTGATTCTAAATCCGATTCAGAGAGTAACCAAAAGGGGTTTGATTTTTCGATCTGACGATATGATTTTCAAGTGACAAAGGAAATAATAAAAGTAAAAGATGCAAATAACAAGATATGTAAACAATGATAATATGGATACTAGGGTATTCAAATCCACCAATAACCTATGATATGCATTCAACTTGTAATATTATTCTTGTCCTTATAGTAGATTCAAGTCTACCGTATAAATAGGTGTTTCTCCAATGGATAATTTAATCACAACTAAAGTATTTCTCCAAAGCATTAATTGTCTAATTAAGCACAACTAATCTAAAGATCAATATTTGGTTAAGCATGAGTTGTAGCATAATCAACATAGAGATATTCTAACTACAATGGATTACATGGCACAAGCATTGTGAGAGCAAGATGTTGAAAACTTGGATTAAATTATATCTTTAAACAATTCTAAACTTTCAAGAACAAGATACAAGATATGAATACATACCAATGAGATTAGGGCTTCATCTAAACCCTAGTAAATGAAACTAGAACATGAAGAACATTACAACAAAACTTAAATTTGATAAACTAACATGAACAAGCTATTTTGGATAAGTTTTCAACACAACAACCCTCTCTATTTATACACAAAAAATCTCTCTCACTTGGATTCGAATTTTGGCAATTATTTACTCAACAAAACATGTTTTCTCACTTGATGGATGTTTTGGAATACAATGGGTTGAGGTGGATGTTTTGGAATCCAATGGTGGGTGAGGTGGATGTTTTGGAATCCAATGGGGTGAGGTGGATGTTTTGGAATCCAATGGGGTGAGGTGGATGTTTTGTAATCCAATGGTGGTGAGGTGGAAATGGATTTGGGTCTTGGGTTTTTGGATCATGGTTTTTGGATTATGGGTAGTTTAATCCCATGTATTGAATAGCCCCTATACCGATGGTAGTGACAAGTATTCGGGATGATCTCGGGTCTCTTGGAACTGTACCCCCATCGATCTTTGGGTAGTTGATGTCGCTCCTCTTCTCAACTTCCTTGAACACCTCTTCCAAAGAAGCGTTTAGTGGGGTATACGATCGGGCTTCCGCTTTGGCTTCTTCCCTTTGACCATCCATTCCCTCTTCTCACTGTTCCTCGGGGAGGGTCCGATCTTTTTACGATCGCTTTGATATGGTCATCCGTGACCGTTTTAGTTTGATGCATCGACTTCAAGACCTTGGCTTCTTGTACCCATTTATCTCTTGATTCGGACTGAATTTCTTCCAAGGCGATGTAGTGTTCTTGCATTCTTCTCATCTCCTTTAAGGTTTTAGGTTTTTCAGAAAACATGGCAATCCAAATGGGGTCCGATCTCCCCAACGTGTTTTCAAACCCAAAGATGGCTTGGTCCACCGGTACCTTCCCAATTTCAGTACACATTTTCCTCCATATGTCGGTCAAGGTTCTCAATGGATCTCTGAATCTTCGGGCGAGGGTAAACAGCTTGTTCATTCTTGGCCGAGGTCGACTATTATGCATATAGGTCTCAAGGAAGGCCTCGACTAGCGCATCGTACCCGTTGATCGAACCAGGTGCGAGCGAATAAAACCAATCTCGCGCCTCGCCCTCCAAACTAGATGGAAAGAATTTACACATAACTACCGAGTTACTTCTCCATTGGATCAGTGACATGGTATACATATTAAGGTGTTCGGTCGCATCGCCAGTTCCATCAAATCTAGAGGGGAATGAAGGTAAAGTACACTTAGGTGGGAACGGAATTTGTTCCAATTCTTGAGAGAAAGGCATTTTCTCGGCTTCACTCATAATCTCGGCCAGCTTATCCACTTCGCTTCCGCCCGAAAGTTCCTTGATTTTTGCTTCCAACTCCTTAAGCTTGGCTTTAGTTGTCTGATCTTGTCGCCCGTCCCTTCCTCACCTTTCTTCATTGGTGGACGAGTCCTCGGGTGGTCCATATCTCTGCGTTGGGGGAATCGGAGTAATGGCGGCTGACCTGACTGATTGGGCTGATTAATGTTACTCTGACCCATCATGGGTGGCAAGTGATCGGATCGGCCACGATAAACCGATGTTCCTCGGCTTGACGACCCTCTTGATCTGGTCCGTTGGTTCCTCAGTTGGTAGTTCTCATACTCCAAGGCTAAATTCCGCTGCTGGAGTCCACTCAGTGCCGCTTCTTGTCTCCTCTGACTCTCCAAAATGGCCAACAACTTCGGGTCCGTACTCTCATGACTGGAATGTCCATTGGGTTGGTGTGGCCGAGGTTGTAATGGTGCTGATGTGGGTGGTGGGGGCGGTATTGGATTGGTTATATGATTGACAGCTTGAACGGTTGTCGAGCCGATGTCACTTTCTATTGCTCGCCCCAACTGAATCTTCCTAAGATGCTCTTGTTCCCTTCCCAAAGCTTCCTGTTGTTCAATTTGTCGCCTCGTCGATTGCCTTTGAGCTCGCGCTGCAAGTGATTCCTCATAGTCATCGGTGTCTGAAGCTGTGAGTCCATCGACTTGATCGACTCTTCTCTGAGTTAGTATAATCTGGTGCATAGGTAAGGTGTTATCATCCTGCCCCAAATCTACTTCCTCGTCTACAACAGGCATCCCTCACGCAACTTCATGAGATTCCTCGGGCGGTGGTTGTCGATTGTTCCATTGCCTCGGCCCCGTTATCCCTGCCTGCATGCTGCTGCTAGTGATCGTGTGATTCCTCAACATCCTTATTGTCCCTGAAGTGCTAGCCATTAGTTACGTCACGTGATAAGCCGAGTATCGGCCGTCCCTACATCAGCAAATACGAAAAAGAACCCCTTACTTCGACCTGATTTTTCTAACAAAATGCACAGACAAAAAAGGCGAAACGTTCGACTCTACGACTACTGTCACTATGCAGGGTCAACTTTGGTTATCAGGTGGATTCCGTTTATCTACCCTATTTTGGTCTTATGTTGAATCTGTGGCTGTACTCACTTCCCCGTCACTATCACTCCGTACGACGTCACTCTCCGTACTCGACATATGCATTTAAGTTGGTTTGTCCTTTGTTCTACATGCTCCAAATCATTGATCTTATGCACGTGATGCTTAGAAAGTATGGAAAGTAACCCCTAGAATTAATTTGAACTTGTACCAACTCCACTTTCTCGAGATTTAATTATGACCTTTCCGACGACTTACGCTACACCGTCGACTAAAAATTATACAAGGTCGACAGTTCATTACACGATGAAACATCTAAAACGCTAACTTTTGGTAACTCCGAGCACCCAACTTATTACCTCAGCTAAAAACAACTCGCTTAACGCTAACAAACACACAATTATCAAGAAAAAACAGTCGTCCCTTCAACAAATTATTCACGTAGCTTCTAACCCGAACTGTTAGTCGCTGGTGAGCTCGTGAAGTTTCTCTGTCGATCAAATTGTTGAAGACGCTAAGAAGACGCTGCTACTAATATGAATTTAAATGCTCAGTAAATGACTCAAAATAACCATTACTTCGGCCAACAGAGTTCATCGTAGCTTCTACTACAACACATTAATGTGTATTGAGGAGCTGTTGATCGTCTTTGAAGACTTTAATGGCAAGGTATCCGGAGATCTTAGTCGTGTCCCCTTAGCCGGCGCCAGAATGTAGATGCATTTTACTACAAACTACATCCAAAGGATAGAAATGTACGACTCTTCTCAAACGAAAGTAAACACTCAACCATGAACACAAGATATACGTGGTTCGGTATGATTACCTACATCCACGGGGGTGAAATGATGAATCTTATTACTTCACGGTGTTACAAAGGTGTTTCTCTTAGTGGGATTTCCTTACAAGATGAACTTACTTCTCATTCACTTCTTTCTAATGCTAACTCGGGTTTCTATCTCCTTTCTCTCCCAAAAATTACAACCCGCCTCTCTAGAATACAAGTCCCGCTATTTATAGGAGAAAGTTTATACAACGAAGTTAGAATGTTGACCCTGTTACATCTAATTAGCTGTTCTGTGATCGGGCCGACTCACGTCGTCTTGTGCGGTCGATGCGACTTGGATCCTCGCCTGTATTTCGTTCGAGCCAATATCTTATGGTCCTCTATTGACGCGATGTCGGCTGTCTCGATAGTCTCCCTTATGATCAGCCGATGTGTTCCACACTTTCTTGCATGTTTGACTGTAGATCCTCGTTTGTCCCATCCCGCCTTATCTTGTCAGCTTTATCAGAAGTCTGGGTCAAGTCTTGTCCGACATTATTACGCCCGATCCACGTGGCTTCCTTAAATCTCGCGCTCTTTAATCTTTGCTCTATACTTCGCGTTTCTTTGTATTTGGGTGCACTGGGTATAGGATGTTGCCACCTGGATATGTAGATAATTTACACCTACAATAGTAATAGCAAAATGTAATTTTTACTAATAGTACAACTTAAAGATTACTTGGCAATAAAATAAATATAAGGAAATAAAGTTAGATGAAATCAAATCTAGTATGAATAATAAAATTAAACTTGGCATTATGATTAACTTTTATCTGTCTAAGCAATAAGAAATAAATGTTATAATAATAAGAAAATATTAATCCCAAACAATTATGAAAAATTGTTAACGGTTATTTATTTATATAAAGTCACACGATGAAATAAACAAATACATACAACAGTATAAAGTAACTTTTGGATAATAGTTATAACATTCAGTTACCCTTTAATAGTACATGAATTTAAATTTATTTAGTTATAGTAATATAGTTCCTCTTAAAATTAAAATTCGATTTCATTAAAATGAGTAAATAATAATGATGGTAAATAAAAATGAAATAAAATAAATTTTTATGAATAAATTACTTACAAAGATGTGAACAATTTAAATATTTTACGAAGTAAAATTTTCAATTACATCAGTTAAGATGAAAGTTTGGAGACCAATTAATCTTAATAAATTATAAATACTTAGTGTAGGTGTAAATTATCCACAGATCCAGGTGGCAACATCTTAAGCCTTGGTGCACCTAAAGATGAAGAGACGCGAAGCATAGAAGGAAGATCAGCAGGCGCGAGATTTGAGGAGCCACGTGGATCGGGCGTGATCGCTCTACAGCTGTCGGACAAGAATTGACCCCAGGTTTATGACACAGCTGACAAGACAAGACAGGGTGGGTCAAACGAGGTGCAATGGTCAAAAAGATAAGAAAGTGCGTGTCACATCGGCCCACCGCTGAGACGACAGACAAGACAGGCGACATCGTTCCAAGAGAACACCCGTAGAGGTCGGCTCGGACAAGGGACATATGAAGGAATCAAGATGCATCGGCCATGCGCATAAAAGAAGGGGCGACGAAAGCAGGCCCGATCACAGAACTTCATAATAGATGTAACATGACCCACACCCTAACTTGGTTGTATGGAACTTCTTATATAAATAGAGTGACTTGTATCCAAGAGAGGTAGGTTATAACTTTGGGAGAGAGGGAGAGAAACTCAAGTTTACACCAAGGAGAAGAAAGTGAGAAGTAAGTTCATCTTTGTAAGGAAATCCGACTAAGAGCAACACCTTTGTAACACTTCGAAGTAATAAGATTCACCCTTTCACCCCCGTGGACGTAGGTAATCATACCGAACCACGTATATCTTGTGTTCATTGTTGAGTGCTTACTTTCATTTGACTTGAGTAGAAGTTTTCTATCATTTGGATGTAGTTGGTAGTAAAATACATCTACATTCTGGCGCCGACTAAGGGGATCCGACTAAGATCTCCGGATACCTTGCCGTGAAAATCTTCAGAGACGATCAAAAGCTCCTAAATACACGTTAACGTGTTGTAGTTGAAGCTACGATGAACTCTGTTGGCCGAAATAATGTTTTCTTTGAGTAATTTGATGTGCATGTAAAGTTAGGGAAGTAATAGGGTCTTCGGAAGCAGCAATTCTCGTATTTTATTCGCCCGTCAAATAGTTCGATCATCCATGAGTCTTCATAAGCTCACCAGCGACTAACCGTCCGGGTTAGAATCTAGATGAAGAATCTGTTGAAAGGACGACTGTTTGTTTCCAATAGTTGAGAGGTCTATGACGTTAAACAAGTTGTTCTCTAGCTATGGTACGAAGTTGATCGTTTAGATTTACCAAGGGTACACGTTTTAGATATTTCCTCATGTATTAAGCTGCTAACTGTTCGGAGATTTTGCCGGCGGTGTAACATAAGTTGTCGGAAAAATCATGATTAGGTCTCAAGCAAGTGGAGCTAGTACAAACTTAGTTTGAATCTTGGGGTTGCGCGCCGTACCATTTAAGCATCATGTGCATAAGTTCAATGATTTGGAGCATATAGAACAAAGGAAAAACTAACTTAAATACATAGGTCAGGTACTGAAAGCGGCGTCGTACGGAGGGATAAGGACGAATGAGAATAACCTGATGCAGATTTAGCGTAGGACCAAAAAAGGATAGATAGGTGGACCCACCTGAGTAATAGGAAGAAACTTTGTGTCGACAGGGGCAGGCATAGTAGTAGTTGTGGTGTCGGTCGAACTTTTTGGTCTTTTGTTTGAACTTATGTTCCAAAAGTCAGGTCAAAGTAAGGTGTTCTTTGTATTTGATGACGTAGGTTGGGGCGATACTCGGCTAATTACGCGAAGTACCCGATGGATATCACTTTAGGAACGAGAAGGATGTTGAGGAATCGTACAGTAACTAGCAGTAGCATGCAGGCAGGGGTAACGGGGCCGAGGCAAGAAGACAGTCGACAACCACCGCCTGAGGAATCTCATGCAGCTGCTCGAGGAATGCCAATTGTCGATGAGGAGGTCGATCTGGGGAGAGACGATAACACTCTACCCCTAGACCAAGTTATTTTGACTCAGAGAAGAGTTGAACAGGTTGATGGGCTCACAGCTTCAGATACCGATGTCGATGAGGTAGCGCTTGCAGCACAAGCCCAGAGACAAAGAACAAGGCAGCAAGTTAAGTACCAGGAAGCCCTAGCGAATGAGCAAGAGCGTCTCAGGCAGATTCAGCTGGGACGAGGAACAGCTAGCAACATAGGCCCAACACTCGTTCACATGGTTGGCCATGTAACCGGTACGATAATACTCCCACCACCCCCTTCAGTACCATTACACCCTCGGCCGCACAACCCAAATCGGCATTCTAGTCATGAAAGCACGGACCCGACATTACTGGCCATTTTGGAGAGTCAAAGGAGACAAGAAGCGGAACTAAGAGATCTCCAGGAAAGGAACCTCGCTTTGGAATATGAGAACTATCAGTTGAGAAATCAGCGAACCAGATCAAGAGGCTCGTCAAGCCGAGGAACATCGATTTACCATGACCGATCAGGTCACATCCCACCTATGATAGGGCCGAGCAACCCTAATCGGTCCGGACGATCAGGTCAGCCACCATCGTCTCCGATACCCCGCACGCAAAGATATGGGCCACCCGAGGACTCGTCCACTGATGAGGATAGGCGAGGTAGAGACGAGCGGCCGGATCAAGCAACAGAGGCTAAATTTAAGGAATTGGAGGAAAAAATCAAAGAGATCTCGGGCGGAGGCGAAGAGAACAAGTTGGCATAAATCATGAGCGAAGCCGAGAAGACGCCCTTCTCTCAAGAACTCGAACAAATGCCATTCCCACCAAAGTGTACCTTACCTACATTTCCTTCTAGGTTCGATGGAACAGGAGATGCGATCGAACATCTCAAAATGTACACCATGTCGCTAATCCAATGGAAGAACAACCCGGTAGTCATGTGTAAATTCTTTCCAGCCAGCCTAGAGGGCGAGGCACGAGACTGGTTCTATTCGCTCCCACCTAGATCGATTAATGAGTATGAGATGTTAGTTAAAGCCTTCCTTGAGACCTACATGCAAAACAGTCTCCCTCGGCCCAGATTGAACAAGTTGTTTACCCTCGCCCGAAGATTCAGGGAGCCCTTAAGAACCCTGACCGATAGGTGGAGGAAGCTATGTACTGACATTGGGAAGGTGCCGGTGGATCAGGCCATCTTTGGGTTTAAAAATGCATTAGGGAGATCGGACCCCATATGGATATCCATGTTCTCCGAGAAACCAAAAACCTTAAAGGAGATGAGAAAAATGCAGGAGCATTACATCGCTTTGGAAGAAATTTAGGCCGAGTCAAGAGATAGAGGAATACAAGAAGCTAGTACTGAAGCGGGTACTGAATCTAAAGCGGTCACATACGACCCTATTAGGCGACCAGAAAAGAGATCGGATCCACCCCCCGAGAATCAGTGAAAGGAGAGAGTGGATCGCTAAAGGGAAGAAGCCGAGGCAAGAAGCCCGATCGTATACCCCCCTAAATGCTCCTTTGGAGGAGGTATTCAAGGAAGTCGAGAAGAGAAACGATATAAATTACCCAGCGTCAAGGGGAGTTCAGTTCTAAGAGACCAGGGATCACCCCGAATACTGTCACTACCATCACTATAGCGGCCATTCCACCAACAACTGCCGAGAAGTAAAGGATATCGTTCAGCATCTCATCCGAGATGGGTATTTGAGGCAATTTGTCCGACATCCACCATAGCCGGCAGCCACACCCGATGCACCAGTTCATCAAGTCCGCATCGATAGAACAACTCAGTTCGTAAGCACCATTTCACACTCGGCTATTCAAGACTACACTCTCGTCCCAGTAATTACTTCTAGGATCCATAAAAGGGATCGTGATGGAAAGGAAATATTTAGCGTAGCTAAGGCCCTACCTATGGAACCTTGGATGGTGCAACCCATTTCGTTCTCGGCCAAGGATGTCCCAGCAAATGGACAAGCACACAATGACCCACTGGTCATCACCTTACTGATCGAAAATTGGGGAGTAACAAGAATTCTTGTGGATAGCGGAAGCTCAGTCGAGGTGTTATTCTACGACACGTTCAGAAGAATGAAACCATCAGATGACATGCTCGTCCCCTCAACGTATCGCATCTACGGTTTCAATGGCACAATAACTATCCCAAGGGGCGAGATAACACTAAGGGTCTCGGATGGTGGGGGCTTCCTCGACACACTAACTACCTTTTGTGTGGTCGACGTCGCCTCACCCTATGAAGCGATTATCGGGCGTCCATGGATCACTGGAATTAAAGGGGTAGCATCGGCATACCACCAGATATTAAGGTTCCCGACCTGCAAGGGAATAGATGAAGTTATGGGCGATTCCCAAGAAGCACGACAATATATGCAAATAGATGCAAAAATTAATGAGGATTGGCGAGCTAGGAAAAGGCGTGAGAAGAGTAAATCCGAGGAAATAAAAGTTGTAAAGGAATTGGAAGAGGTGATTTCACAAGTGGTCATGGCATATGAGACCCAAGATCAAGACCCTTTATAGCAATCAAAGGAAGCGGCTATCTTCCGGGAGAACAAATCAAAATTTTCGACTGTCGAACCGACTCGGGGAGTAAACTTGGGGACGGTAGAGGTGCCAAAGGTAGTAAGGATTGGGACATTGTTATCGGACGAACAATCAAGTCAACTCACGGAGATATTAAGGGAAAACTTAGATGCATTTGCCTGGGAGGTGCGCGATTTGGAGGGAATTGATCCGAATGTCTGCTGTCACCACTTAAAGATTGATCCGAAGTTCAAACCAGTTAGGCAAAAAATGAGGCGCATTGCACCAGAATTTCAGGCAGCTATTGAGGCCGAGCTGAAGAAGCTACAAGAATCTGGAATAATAAGGAAATCTCACTACCCACAGTGGATATCTAACATGGTCGTGGTGCCAAAAAAGAAAGGAGGGGTCAGAATATGTATTGATTTCAACGACTTGAACAAGGCCTTCCCGAAGGACAGTTTCCCCCTCCCCATCATAGATCATCTAGTAGAATCGATAGTTGGATACGAGGCGATGACCTTAATGGATGGATACATGGGCTACAACCAAATACCATTGGCGCACGAGGACCAGGAGCACACTTCTTTCTTCACACCGAGGGGATTATATTGTTATACCAAAATGCCATTCGGACTTAAAAATGCGGGGGCTACATACCAGAGATTGGTAGGCGACATGTTTGAAGATAAGATTCATGACACCATAGAAGTCTACGTGGACGACATGTTAGTCAAGAGTCGTCGCGCTAAGGACCATGTTCGAGACCTTCGGGAGATTTTTCAGACAATGAGGAAACACAAGATGAAGATTAACCCCGCGAAGTGCGACTTTTGAGTCACTTCAGGGAAATTTTTGGGGTATATCATCACCCCTAGAGGGATAGAAGCGTATCCCGAGAAGGTCCGGGCAGTCCTTGAAATGCCATCTCCCGCGACGGTAAAAGACGTGCAGAAACTAAATGGTTGCATAGGAGCATTGGGGCGATTTGTATCGCGATCATCGGACAAATGCAAGGCCTTTTACGACATTTTGAAGAAAGGAGAAAAATTCCAATGGACGGACACCAGCGAAGAGGCCTTTCAAAATATCAAGTTACACCTAGCTAGCCTCCCGGTTCTTCAGAGGCCCGAGCCGTCAGAATTTCTCACCCTATACTTAGGGGCGACACCCTATGCCATTAGTGCAGTGCTAGTAAAATCGGAGGGAAATGTGGAGAAGCCGATATATTTAACTAGTAAAACGTTAAGCCCGGCCGAGAGAAACTATACAAGAATGGAGCAGATGGTACTTGCGCTAGCTTTTGCTGCTTCTAAGCTCCGCACATATTTTCAAGCTCACCGAATACGGGTGCTCACCAAATCGCCTATCGAAGCAGTTTTGGATAGTGTTGGACGATCAGGAAGGATCTCCAAATGGGGAGCCTTAATCAAACAATATGACGTGGTATACAAGACAAGAACCGCGATCAAAGGGCAAGTAGTGGCCGACTTCTTGGAAGATTTCCACCTTAGTGATGAGGATGAGGTAGAAGGTGTACCAGGAATGATGGAGGAATAAGAGGAACCAACGAACCTATTAGCCGCCAATAGCCCTACTCGATGGGAGGTCTTCGTCGATGGGGCGTCAAACAAAGAAGGATCGGGCCTCGGGCTAGTGTTTACCACACCAAAAGGGAGGAAGATCGTGCATTCGTTCAGACTAGAATTCAAGGCAACAAACAACGTCACCGAGTATGAAGCGGTGATCCATGCCTTATGAATAATTTTGGAGATGGGGTTGCAAGAGGTCCGCTTGACTAGCGACTCACAATTAGTAATTCGGAAAATTATGGGCCAATACGCTACACACGATCCTGTGCTGCAAAAGTATTGGGAGCTCGCTCAATTTTACATCAAGCAAATACCCAACATTAGATTCCGCCACATTTACTGAAAAGATAATAGGCACTCGGACGCTCTATCATACATCGCCTCACAGCTAGTAGACCCGAGCATCGAAGGCATACGTGTCATGAGGCTTCTTATCCCGTCTATCCCGGAAACACCAGAAGTACGATTCGAGGTGGCCATTAACACAGACGAGAGATACAAAGAAGGTGACTGGAGAAAGCCGATACATCAATACTTAGAGACGGGTGAGCTACCTAAGGGTCGGCCCGAAACGAACAAAATCAAAAGTAAGTCGGGCGCCTACGAGTTAAGGGAAGGGATCTTATATAGGAAATATTACCTAGGACCGCTCCTACGATTCTTGAGTAAAGAAGAGGGCCATATAATCCTTCACGAACTACATTATGGGGCGGCCGAAAACCATAGCTCGGGCAGAATCTTGTCGGCCAAGGCGAAAACAATGGGCTACTTTTGGATATACATGAACGAAGATGCAAAGCAAATGGCGAAAGCTTGTGAAGAATGTCAACGTTTCGGAAAGAAAATCCATGCTCCCGGAGTACCTCTAAACTCAGTTATAAGCTCGTGGCCCTTTGCTAAGTGGGGTGTAGACATTATCGGGCCGTTACATGTAGGAACAGGGCAAAGGAAGTACCTGATCGTGGCCACTGACTACTTCACCAAATGGGTAGAGGCGGCACCGCTAAGACACATCCGAGACAAAGATGTTTTCAAATTTATTTGGGAACATATCATTTGATGCTTTGGGGTCCCTGTAGCTATCGTCTCGGATAATGGAAAGAAACTAAAAGGAGACAACATTGATCTCATGTTCAACACTTACAACATCATAAAGAGCAAAGATACCCCGATTTACCCCCAGAGTAATGGGCAGGCCGAGATCACTAATAAGACTATCATCGATAACATGAAGAAGAAACTGGATGGGGAATATGGAAACTGGTGTGAGGAGATATATAACGTCCTATGGGAATATAGAACCACACGTAGGGAAGCTACGAGATTCTCTCCGTTTATGCTTACCTACGGAACCGAGGCAATCTTACCAAAAGAAGGCATGATCCCTACCACAAGAACGGAGGCTTAGAGGCGAAACGTCTCATCCGATCTGATTTTGGATAAACTCGACGATCTGGAAGAAACAAGGGAAATAGCGTTGCAAAAAATGGAGAACTATCAAAGGAGGTTACAACGAGAATACAACAAGCGAGTTCGACCAAGAGAATTTAACCCGGGGGAACAAGTATTGAAATTTCTGGCTGAATGGGAGCGAGACAAAAAGGGCGAAAAACTAGCACCAAAGTGGGGCGGACCGTATGTAATTGAATCTAAGGAGGGCGATGGATCGTATCGACTACTGTGACTCGACGGAACAAAAGAGCTCAAACCATGGAACATCAAGTTTTTGAAACTCTACCATCCTTGACGGGCGATACGAAAAGACGGTAAGCATGCATGTCTCCTATCTCTTTGAAACCGTGAGGGGTATGAGATAGGACGTGAGCGACTAATGGTCATTCGTACTCGGGGGAAAGCCAGTGTGGAAGTTCCGAGGTGACTTACACTCGAATGGGAATTCGTACTCGAGGCAAAGCCAGTGTGGAAGTGTCGAGGTGCCTTACACTCTAATGGGCATTCGTACTCGGGGCAATGCCAGTGTGGAAGTGCCGAGGTGCCTTACAGTCTCCTGGCTATTCGTACTCGGGGTAGTGGCAGTGTGCAAGTGCCGAGGTAGCCTAAGGGTTCTGGTGGTTGGAAACCAGTTCCAAAGGTTGTTGAGACGCGAGGTCTCCTCAACTAGGAGGCCTACTTACATTTGAAAGGTCGCCCCCATCGCAGGTGTCCGTGTCCACTTTCCCGAGACTGGTTGGTCGATAACCGCTCGGGAATATCGGGCCTATAACTAGGTTGACTAATACCCTTCCACTGAATCCAAAGAGATAGTGATGAGATACCCCAATCAGGACATGGCATTGGGCCCGATGACCCTCCTTGTTGGGCGTGTTCGACAGAAATGGTTAAAATACTAACTTACTTGAATAATAATTGCAGGAATAACATGCGAAACAAAGGATAATTCGGCTACGTCATGCGTCTAGTAAGAAAATAAAGAAAATGTAGTGCAACCATGCAAAACGAAGAACTTAACGGAAATAAAACAAACAATGTCGGCGACGCAACACCCCCATAAAAACAAGCAAGCAGTGTAGCAGAAATAAAAAAGGGTACAAGTGTTCAAAGCGATTTACAACCCGACGGAAAGGGGCAACTTAGTGACGCAACACTACAAAAGGGGAGTTCAAGCCTTGGGAGAAGCAGTGACGGCTTTATTTTGCGCAACCTCGCGCCGCTTCTTCTCCACCCACTCCTCAATGCCCGACTGAACCTTCTCGTCTATCTCCTCTGCATGGGCGATGCGCTCATCCTTGAGTTGTTGGGTAATCTGAGAGGCGTTTTCCTCTTCGACTAGCTTGGAACCTAGATCGGCCTCGACCTGTTTCAAACATCGAACCTCCAAATCCAATTCACGAGAACGTTGTTGCTCGCCTATAAGAATAAGACAAATGCAAATTAGTCATTATGGTTTGAAGATCTCCCAAGACATAATCTAAGCCTAAATAACTGCTCCAACACGTCGCTCACAAGACCTGAAAGGGCTGGTAACACAGACTGAAGTGATTCTACCGACTTGGATAACTAATCCTCGGCCTTGGATAACTTCATGGTTAACTCATTATAGTGTTGCTCGTTGAATTCGTTGCTGGGGAAATACTTCTTGTGTTCACTCCACTCATTCATCAAGCGATTGCGTGATGACTGAAGCACCGTAAGCTGCGACCTACTCCATTCCAGTTCTCCCACAACTTTGTCAAACTCGGCCACTCGCCCCAATAGATCCCGATTGGCTTGCTTCACCGAATCTTTATCCCTTAGTATCCGTCGGCGATCTTCGTGAAGGTCTCGGTTCTGCAATTGTAAAGTGTTTACCCGTTGCTCTAGGCTCGTGGCCAGAGTAGTCTGTTCAGTAGCAAGGCATTGGGACGTGCCAAAGTGAGTTCTTAAATTGTCTATCTATGTCGGATCGTACTCAAACTGACGATGCCGTTCTAGTTCACCCTCAAGTTCTTCAATTTCTCCGGCTTGGCGATCTATTTTATCATCTTTGTTTTCCATTCGCCGACGGAGATTCTCCACTAAATCCTTTTCAATATCCCACTTTCTCTTCATGATCCTAAATTCTGAGGAAGCGTCTAATCCTACGCTAGTTACCTCGGCTAGCAGAAGGATACCCGACTCAGGATGTTGGCACGATACACTCAATCAACACAAGCTAAGGTTTCAAGAAAAATAATCTACCTTGAGTATCGGCAAGTTTCATATCCAGCTCGTTTGCGCGACTCTTCTCATTCTGCAGTTGAAGCTGCAGAGATTCTATCAACTGCTTGTCTCTACGACGATTGGCGGCATCTAAACGCACCCGGTTCAGCATCTGACATAAGTAAACAAGACTCAATTATAGGTAACAACGAAAACAGAAATACGAAGTGGGAAATCGTCATGCTATCACAGATCGCTCACCACAGTGTCAAGCGTCAGGGCGATATCTCCGTAAAGAGGAACTGCATTCAACATCTCTTCATCATTATACGCCCCGAACACTAGTGGAAATCACTTGTTTCGCGACCGACAAAGCAAGTCATTTAACTCGTATCTATGACTTGCTTTGTCGGTTGAAGAAAGGGTCGCTGTTTGAGCGTCTTTTTCAACAATAACGTGTCTCTGGGGGTCGTTGTAAATCTTAAATCAACGACTGATTATAACGGTCAAAACTTTATGACTGTCTTCAATCAGTCATTGATATAAATCTTAATATAAAAAAATAGATTCAGATTTGATGTCTAGCCTGACTGAATCTGACTGATCCATCTGGCCTGACTGATCTGTGTGGCTTGACTGAATCTGACTGATTTGTCTGGCCTGACTGAATCTGACTGATCTGTCTGGCCTGACCAAATCTGACTAATCTGTCTGGCCTGACTGAATCTGACTGATCCGTGTGGCATGACTGAATACGACTAAATCTCGAATTAGAATTCAAATGAAGCTTAAATAAAAAGAAAATCAAACTCAAATAATTATAATGCTGGACCAAATTCTATTTCACTAAACATCCATTGTATTCATTGCACAACAACCCATAACTGAATACAATTGACATAAAGAGAGAAATGCAACTAACCAGCAAAACCATAAAAAGACAGCTAAATAACATACTAAAGGAAAATAGAAGTACATAGGGATCTAAATAAAACACCATTTGATAATCACCAGAATTCTGATCTTCAACATCTCCTCCTCCATCAAAGAATTTCACCACTTAACATGTTTCAAAGCTAAACAACCCGAAAAAGAAACAACAAAAATAGCAAGGCATTGAATCGCAGTGAAAAGAAAATAAAGAAATTGTGCATAAACTACTTAAACGCAAAAACAGAGTATGGATACTACTTGTACATAGGGAAACTTTCATATCAAAAAAATCAGAACTAGTTTAATGGCAATCAGCCACTTAAATATCAAACAAAACGCCTAATATAAACAAGACCTATGTAACAAACAGTACATGCATTAGTTTGTGCATATGAGAAGTATGAAATGAAATTGTTAGGACTAACTATATTTAACACATCAGAATTTCTACTAAACAAACATCCTACAAACTTTAGAACTAATCAAAAGCTCCAAACCAGTAGACTTTGATGATGCTACCAATGGTAAATATCTGGAAAACATCACCGCATAACATTTTCAGCAGCTAAGATTACCGATGTATTTTTTTTGTATATTTTCGACATCAAGAAGAGCACAGAAGGACCTTCACATATCGCTAGGTTCAACAGTTTTTTTAGTCTTCACCGGAAGCCTACAAGCTACAAGAGATAATTGTCAGTGAAATGTCTCTTATGCCTAGATTTATCCACATTATAGAAAAGCAACAATATTACAACATTTACCTCAATATTGCCTTAATATTCTCCACCTATCTCAACCAAAACAAGTACTGAATACCAATTTTTTCCTGAGCATCTTCATCACAATATGCTTCATCGTAAATAGAGTTATATGCATACAGGGTAGTTAACTTAAAAGGTGCATGTGAAGGTTAAAAAGATTAGAACGATGGGTATAAAATCTATCCAAAAATATGTATGACCTGCACATGAAAAGAAACACAAGTTTTCAGCCTTATGATCCGAACTAGCTTGCTAGGGTAATATATTAATTGAAATAGATGAATGAATGTTCAACTTCACACCCATACATTTCTCAACTTCACACCAAACACGAAACAAAGTCCAACAACAAAAATTAAAACAAGGATTGTAACATTACCAATTTGGTAACTCCATGAACCAAAACATATCAATCACATTTTAGTATTTCAACTTACACATAATGGTTCTGAGTTCAATGAAGGCACACTGAGCTTCCGCTTCCTCGATGACACTGAAAAAGAAACATCATTTCTTAATAGATGAGAAACAAATGTAATAACACAACACTGAAAATATCTCTAACAGCAACTACCTGTCAAAGCATGGGATCCCAAAAGCATTCCAAGAACTTGAGATTTTAACCATACATAAAATCTCCGAAGCCTGTATTTATAGCAAGTGGCAACACCTTTTTTGTATTCGTCCCAGCCTATATCCACTATATCATACCCAACATCATCATTACGACAACCAAATCCCATTTCAAGTTAAAACTTCAAAAGATAGTTTTTCATACCTGGTTTCCTAACCAAGAGCGTCGTCTATATGTATCTTGTCTTCTAATATATTTCCCTCCATATACACGTACAAGACAACTGTGATTATAATAGAAAAACAAAGTTCAAGAGTAGCTTCCATTGTGCATCTCCTTACAAAGCTGAAAAAGCAAGTTCACCTATTGACAACTGATAATGCTGTGAGCTCAGGATACTTGTCGTTCTTCAACTGTAATATTTCTGCAGGTACCCATAGTCTACTGCAAGAACGAAAAAGAGCAGAAAGGATGAGGAGGCAGAGATGGAGAAATCAAACTGCAAAATCACAAGCATAAGATAGAGTTAGACCTGAAAAATACCACTTGTGATCATCTCTCCTTCATGTCCACCAACCAATTGAATTAAGTTACAAAAGACGCAAAGCAAAGTAGTCAATATTGAGTATATACAAAACTGGGATACAAAATACAAAACTGGTATTAAAATAGGGATGAAATTCCTTTGTAACATTGTGTATTATCCTGTCATGAAAGGTACCTGCCGAAATAATCCGATATTAAGTACTTGTCGTCTGTATCCAATAAAGAAAGAAAATAATGCTTATCAATATGCAGTAACTGTAACTACCTCCATCATCGGAATCTCAGATTTTGAATTTGTGATTGTTTCATGAAGGAAATATATCTGCAGTAAGAAAACGCAAAATGGCATACTTAACAGGAGTGTCTAAAGGTGAAATGCAGAAATAAGAATATAAATTAATGATGTGACTTTTCTGCAGGAATCAAAGAGAATAACATACTCAACTTCTTGAACGTATTAAACAATCGTTCTAAATTTTCCGAATATGAGAGATGGGGTAAAATAAACTTACCATCCAATGCATCATGAGCTTCTTCTCTTGCAAAAGAAACCAATGCTAAAATAAATCCTCTTAGCAGAATTCACTCTTTCTTGTGACGCAAATCTCTGCACAGAATGTGATTCCATTTGGTCTTCTACACAACAATCATATACCAAAACAACACAAAAACAACACAATCATTAGAATAAATAAAAAATCATTGCAAAATCGAAGAATAACTGATGCAAAATTAAGCTACAACACTACGGAGTTCATACAACTATCTAAATACATAAGAATACACCTGATATTCTTTAAAAAGCTCCAAATCATCGCCGAGCTTCATGTTAAGAGCATTAGATATTACCTGAGAGTATCTTATGTCCTTGTAATCCTTATTTCTGTTCAGTAACCAGTCTGGAATTTTGAATTGTCATGGGTTAGCAACAATTGGCATCAGATTCTCCGACTCCGCTGCAGATGGTTCACCATCCCTACACCATTTTAATTAAACACCCAAAGTAAGAACACAATATACATATAACATTAATCAATTTCATAACCTAAATAACCTTTTCTCTTAAAAAACCCAAACCCACCATTGAATACAAACAAACAGAAAATCCAAAAACAAACTAAACATCCCCACAGACTTCAAACACCAGTCGATCCCATACCAAATCATGTCTAACAAACCCTAGATTTCATATTAAAATCATGTTCTATATAATTTTTAATCTAATGAAAAGAAGAAAAAAAACATGGCAAAAATGAAGGCCAAGTGTATTCTCTTTTTCCCCAAAACAGATCAGCCTAGGTCAGCTGTTGCATTTAAAACATAGATCGAGTACAAAATCAAACTAAAAAACATCAAATTAAAAATCTGAGGTTTCTTTTACATGAAAACCCCCAAAATCAGAAGGAAATAGATGTAATCATAAAAAAACCATTAAATTACTTTATTGTTGGTAAATCAGTTAATACTTCTTCCTCTGTTTGTGAATCCCTGAAATTAAAATAATAACCAAAACCCAATCACAATAATATCCCAATTCTTCTATTAAAGTATAAAACTCTAACTCATTTAAAAATAAAGATCAATTCCAAAAAAATACAATACAAAATCATATTGAAAAACATAGATATGTTACAAAATAATGATTTTACAATCAATGTATACCTTAAAAGTTACACTGCTCTTATATTTGTGAGAAAAATATAGAAGAAGAAGGAGAAGATGGAGAAGAGATCTATTCTCTTTTCTTATGTTGGAGTTAGAAAGAAAAGAAGAGTGGGAAAGATGGTGACGGAGCGAGATTTTTTTTTCTTTTGTAAGCAGGGAGGGAGATGAAGAAGATGGGGAAGAAGAGATATTTCTCTTTCTTCTGTTGGAGATGAAACTGGAAGAAGATGAATTAACCACTCCACTTCCATTTCTAGTAGCACAAGAAATCAAATTCTGGGTTTTTATTAGACATGAATGGAAAACCCTAAGAAATGAGTTAGAAATGGGTTTGAGGTGTGGCTTTGAGAGGTGGACAGAGAAACTGAGTCTCTTCTCTTTGATAGAGAAGATAAGATAAGAAATGAAAAAGAGATATTTAGTGGAGAAGATAAGTGAGTGAGGTGGTAAAAAAAAGTGATAGGGTTCGCTGAATCCATCCGTTCGCTTCAGTTTTGGTTAATCATGGCCATTCAAAATGGGGCTCACTGAAAATCCTTATCATAGGATACACAAAGATCATTGGTCAAAGTGTGGGTCAAGAATAAGAGGATAATAAAATCATAATAAAATAACTTATACAACGAACGTCTTTAGTAGTTTACGTATATCTTGACGCATATATCACACCAAATCCAAATAATATATAAGAAGAGAGTATGCATCTGAAAAATGAAAACAAATCAGAATAAAGAGTAACTAATCTCGAGAAATCGAAAGTTGAACTGAAGTTATAAAGTATCAGCATTTACAAACTTAGGTTCAAAGATTACTAGAGTTGGATCTGAGTTTCTTGTCCGAATGAACTTAGGACAAAATATATCAGAATTGAACATCACAGTTTCAAAGATTACAAGAGTTGGACCTGAGTTTCTCGTCCGGATAAAATAGAGATGAAATATATCATAATTCAACATCAGAGGTTCAAAGATTACCAGAGTTAGACCTGATTTTCTCGTCCGGATGAACTTGAGATGAAATATATCGGAATTGAACATCTCAGGTTCCAAGATTACCAGAGTTAGACCTGAGTTTCTCGTCCGGATGAACTGGAGATGAAATATATCAGAATTCAACATCACAGGTTCAAATATTACCAAAGTTAGACCTGAGTTTATAGTCCGTAAGAACTGGAGATGAAATATATCAGAATTCAACATCACATGTTAAAATATTACTAGACTTGGACATGAATTTCTCGTTCGGATGAACTGAGGACGAAATATATCATAATTGAACATCACATGTTCAAATATTACCAAAGTTGGACTTGAATTTCTAGTCCGGATGAACTGAGGATGAAATATATCATAATTGAACATCACAGGTTCAAATATTACGAGAGTTAGACATGAGTTTCTCGTCCGGATGAACTAAGGACGAAATATATCAGAATTGAACATCATAGGTTCAAAGATTACTAGAGTTGAACCTGAGTTTCTCGTCCGGATGAACTAAGGACGAAATATATCAGAATTGAACATCACAGGTTCAAAGATTACCAGAGTTGGACCTGAATTTCTTGTCCGGATGAACTGAGGACGAAATATATCAGAATTGAACATCACAGGTACAAAGATTACTAGAGTTGGACCTGAGTTTCTTGTCCGGATGAACTGAGGACGAAATATATCAGAATTGAACATCACAGGTTCAAAGATTACCAGAATTGGACCTTAGTTTCTCGTCCGGATGAACTGAGGACGAAATATATCAGAATTGAACATCTCAGTCTCCATAATATTCACTTTATTTATTTTCAATAAGGGTAGTTTGGTCATTTTCATAGTCTACATAATATTTATTGCACTTATTTCTAATAAGGGTAATATGGTCATTTTATCATTCTGTAATATTTACTTATTATACTTAATTGGGTAGTCTGGTCATTTTCACTATCTCCATAATATTTATTGCACTTATTTTCAGTAAGGGTAGTATGGTCATTTTCAAATAGTGTAATATTTACTTTACTTATTTTCGATAAGGGTAGTCTGGTCATTTTCACAGTCTCCATAATATTTATTGCACTTATTTCTAATAAGGGTAATATGGTCATTTTCACAGTCTCCATAATATTTATTGCATCGATAATAACGAGGTGAGAAAAGGAGGGTCCCGTCTAAGAAAAGTTGCAGTCATTCAACTAGGTAACACAGTCGCGGTGTGGGTTGATGAATCGGGGATATAAACGTAATTAAAAAATTTATACAACGACCGTTTTTAACGCTCTAATTTGTGCTCCGAAAATTTATTATATCTACGACCGTCTTGACTGGTCCACGGTCCGTTGACCGCTATTGAGGGTCGAGGACTTAGGTCATTAAAACCCCCTTTTCCACTAGTGGAAGTCGGGGGAAGTGAGCGCACCCAGAGAGTTCATAATAGGGCCTGAGACAGTGAAAGAAGTTTCAGCGCTAGAAGCCGACCCATCAATAATCCGGGGCACAAAAACAATCTTCTCTGCGTCGGGCGTCTCCAAGGGCTCTTGCTGGTCTCCCATCCCTTGCTCATCGTCCTTGCCACCCGAGACATCATCACCAAATAACTCCTCTTCATCGGGAATATCAATCACTGGCCTGCCCATTGATGAGGGATTAACAGCTTGCTTACCTCTGAGGGGATTACACCTAAGAGGGTGAGGGTCGACCTCGTCAACATCATCATCATCGCGCCTCGGATGTTTCTTCACAAGGTGTCTCGTCAGAACATGTGAAGGCAAAAAACAGGGGCAAGTACATGTACTTATAAGAAAGCCATTGTGTTTGTTACCTTCCCCTGGCCTTCCTCAACCCTTATGACAGCGCCTCTTTTCTTAGATGATCCGGCACCCTTGGTGGAATCGACCTGAGATTTTCAAACAACAACAAATGACCAGTCGACGCCCGAAGCTAACAAGATAGCAAACAACGACAAACGATAAAACACATACCTTATCTGCCCTGTCATCATTAACCACCCAGAAAGGATAGGGCTCGGCGGGAAAAGTAGGCGACGGGAAGCTACCATGAAGAATGGGACCTCGGACTAGAAGTGGAACTCGGGGATAAATCGGATCATTTGAATGGCGGGCTTGCTTATTGGAACCCTGTCCCATGGGATCAGCATCCAGCATCATCCTTTCTACACCATCGGGCATAGTCCTGAACCGATGAGGACTAGTAGCAAAACCGGAAAGATCGCCTAAGGTTGAAGTACCAACTCGATAGTTGACAAGGAAATTGTCAACGGTATACTCGGGAGCGTCCTCGGGCTTGTAGGTCGACCACTCGGCAGTAGAACCATGACCGTCTCGGCGATCCCTCCATTCGTTCATAATTCGTAAAGTATTTCCAGTCCACTGATCCAAAGCACGAGATGGCCTGAGCTGGGAAAGAACCTCGTAATAAAAAGGGCTATCGGGGTTGTACAGAGGAAGACGAAGGCCTAGCTCCAGTTGGCCCTGAGTTATGACCACGCAATCAACCGACTGCTTGTGCTTCTTCATATCGGACTTCTTTAAAAGACTATTTTGGCCCGAGAGAAGGGTAACTTCATAATTTCCAAGGTCGTACTTTTCCTTCAGCTGCTGAACGAACTCTTCGTCGGAAAGATCTCTCACCCTTCTCTCGGACCTGCACGAAACAGAAGGAGAATCATCAGGAAAGATAGATTTCATGGCACGAACATCGTACTCGGAGGGACTCTAGTAAGAAAATAGATAAGAAAGGGAAAAAGTATCGATCTCGGAAAAAACATCATCAACAGACCTTCTCCCAGTCATGGAGGGAGAAAAAGCCATTAACGGAAACAATGTATAACTTGGTTCTCGACAAAGAGAGATAAGGCGACGAGACTGTAACAACGGCTAATGTAGTAAACGGTGAGGAGGAGATGAAAGAAGAAAATCAAGAAAACTGGGGTTCTCATAAGCAAAGTGTGATGAAAAATAAGGGAGAAAAGATTGCAGCGGCGGGGAACAGAGAGATAAAGGATAAAGAAGAAGAATGAGAAAAAAGAAGCGGGCTATTTAAAGGGGAAGAGTTGTAACCGACGCCGACGGTTACAGGTAATAAAATGCAGCTAGTAGGGCATTGCATGGCGGGATTTTCGGCATGGACGAAGACATGGGCAGTTGGGACGACGTTCTTCCGCTCGTGTCTCCCACACGAGCGAAAGAAGGGGCATAAATGTAGGTGTAAATTATCCACAGATCCAGTTGGAAACATATTAAGCCTTGGTGCACCTAAATATGAAGAGACGCGAAGCATAGAAGGAAGATCATCAGGCGCGAGATTTAAGGAGCTATGCGGATCGGGCGTGATCTCTCTACAGCTGTCGGACAAGACTTGACCCCAGGTTTCTGACAGAGCTGACAAGACAAGACAAGGTGGGTCAAACGAGGTGCAACAGTCAAAAGGATAAGAAAGTGCGTGTCACATCGGCCTACCGTTGAGACGACAGACAAGACAGGCGACATCGTGCCAAGAGAACACTCGTAGAGGTCGGCTCGGACAAGGGACATACGAAGGAATCAAGATGCATCGGCCATGCACATAAAAGAAGGGGCGACGAAAGCAGGCCCGATCACAGAACTTCATAATAGATGTAACATGACCCACACCCTAACTTGGTTATATGGAACTTCTTATATAAATAGAGTGAATGGTATCCAAGAGAGGTAGGTTATAACTTTGGGAGAGAGGGAGAGAAACTCGAGTTTACACCAAAGAGAAGAAAGTGAGAAGTAAGTTCATCTTTGTAAGGAAATCCGACTAAGAGCAACACCTTTGTAACACTTTGAAGTAATAAGATTCACCCCTTCACCCCCGTGGACGTAGGTAATCATACCGAACCACGTATATCTTGTGTTCATTGTTGAGTGCATACTTTCATTTGACTTGAGTAGAATTTTTCTATCCTTTGGATGTAGTTGGTAGTAAAATTGGTAGTAAAATACATCTACACTTAGTTAATCCAGCACTGGGGAATAGTAAAGGTTGTGTTTTCTCTGTTCGTAGGAAGGCATTGTTAGGAGTGGCCAACCTTGACAGGGCAACTACATTCAGAGATGACCGATCATAGAAGGATGAATTTGTTCTTTTTAGAGAACCTATAGTTTCAACCTCAGAAAGATTTGTAAGTTCCTTCCTTGAAGTTAGAGACATATATGTTACAAAATAGAAATTTGAAGATGAAACTTAGACTTCCCTATTTGATTGAAATTAAATAAACGTAGTTGAAATTAGAACCACAAATTTTAGTAGTAGAAAACCATATAGGGTTGTGCTTTGTTTTATGTTGTTCGCGCTTAGACAAGAGATGGAATTATCCTATAAGGTGGGGAGTTTTTGGAAGACTAGAAGGATGGTTCGATTTTTGAGGACGAAAATGATATAAGGTGGGGAGAATGTAAGGACCTTCAATCTCGTCAACGTTATTAGACCAGTCAAGAAACGAATTAAAAGATAATAACTCGATTAATTTAACACGAACGTTAATTAATAGAAATTAATCTAACAATGGTTTAGATACGAAACCGGTAACTCTCGATAGATCTCGAAAAGTTATGCAGAATAGAATATTCGAACGTGTCAGTAGGACACCGGACGAAGAAGAATTTATCAGATAGTGAGAAGGGCAAATTATTCTTTTAACATTCTAACCGACATGGTCTCCCCATATCATTTGGTTGATTCCCTTTAGAAATTGTCTTTGGGCTTATCTCGAACCAAATCAAGAGAAACTCATTCTCTCTTATCTTCTTCTTGCTCTTATATTTTCTTATTATCTTTCTTCTCTTCTTCCCGTTCTTCTCCTGCTGCGAGAAATTGAGAGACTAATCGAAAGAATTGTGATCGATAGGAGGTGTAGGAGATTATGGAGTAATTGATGGTGATGGTGTGATTATCTGTAATTGATTTAGACTCAAGAGAAGAGGTGAATTAGGGAAAGAAGAAGCTGATGTTGTTAGTCAGAAATTAGGATTTGGAGATTTAGGTTTGGTTTTGATTGGATTTGATTAGAATTTGAGTTGTTAACAGTTGTGAGACTTAGGGGTTGATGTTCGATTGAAGTTGCAGAGTCGTTCTGGGATATGAATCCAAAGTTAGGGTTTTGTAAGAAGTTCAAGGAAGAATTATAGGATGAAATTGATATAAAGGGGATCGAATTAATGATGGGTTTTCTCTCTATTGAATTTTAGTCGGATGTATTGAGTTTAATTTTAGTTTCCGGGGAAGACTGAATCAGAGAGGTAGGGTTTCATAAGAAAATCTCAAAGAAGATTGAAAGGATGAAAATGATGTTTTAGGAAGGTGATTTGAAACTAAGAAAAGATGATTAATACCAAAGAGTAATTTAGGTTAGTGGTGTTGTTTCAAAAATTGATTCAAACTCAGAGGAGATTAGAATTAGGATTTTGAAGCTGGGATTGATTGAAGCTCATAACTGAAGTTGTTAACAGAATTAAGGCTGATTGTGTTTATAAGAAGGAGATGGAATTATTATAAGTGGTGAACTGGCTGGTGCTTGAGTAAATGATTTGAGGTAATTGTTCTTTTCTTTGAATTATGTTAAGTTATGCAGTTCTGTTGTTGAATTTGTTTGATGAGTAAACAATGAAATTATGAATGTTTATGGTGTATCTTGAATTACAGATAATGAAGATGATACAAGTATTGATTATACAGATGAATGTTAAGGTCTGTAGAAGGAATGAATACTGCAAATTGTTGAAGTTAAAGTGTTAAGATTTATGCAGTGGTGATACTGGAGATTGTTGAATTGAACTAGTGTTGGTGTTTAGGCTACTGCAGTTATGTGTGGTTTAGTTTTGAATGGATTATAACTCATTAGATGAATGCTTGGATTATTGCAGTGAGTATGAGTTTTGCGGATTTGTGATGCTGTGTTACTACAGCTGGTATTGAGGTCATCAATTCAGTGGTGAGGTTATAAATACTGTATTTGGGTATTAGATTGTAGTTGGGGATGATATATCTGGGATGTGTAAGTTGATATCTATTTTGGAATTGAACTGATTAATGTGAGTTATGAGTTGCCTGAATTGGTGGTATTGTCACTTAGGGAGATCCAGAATGGTGCATATGGATGTATGTAGATGTATTTGGTAGTTTGGTGTGGTCTTGAATTTGGGATTGAGATAAATATAATTGTATTGGTTTTGGTGATTGGTGGTGATTGCAGGTGAAGGTTGAGTTGTTTTGATTTCAAGTAATAACAAATGGAAGTGGTGGTGAAACTTAGATGGTGATTATAAGATTTGGAATTCATGAGAATGGTGTTATTGAACTTACAAATTTTACAGTCAGGGACTGAAATGGGTATGTTGGATTGAACTGAAGTTGGTATGGTATGTGCAGGATCATGGAGTTGTTAAGGGAATTGTGGGTGCAGGTTGTAGACCAAATGTTGTTGTTGTTTGTGGATTAGTATTAGCTATCTGAATGTTGAAGAAGTGTTGCTTAGAGCTGCATTTTGCAGGTAAACTAAATTATCATTGGTAGTTTATTATGAAGTTTGTTTAGGAATGAATGAACTGATATAATATATAGATTGAAGTTGAACCGAAGTTAGAGATGCAGTGTCAGTTTAGCTGTGCTGGTTTGTTTGAGTTGAAAAGATAGTTACTGCAGCAACTGCAATTGCAGGTAAATTTAGTTGTTGTTTGTAAATGAGATTCATTGTTATTTTGTATTTGAATTCAAGTTGAATTGTTAAACAAGAAGTTTATCTTAGGCTTTTTGCCTATTAGTCACCCCAGTCAAATATCTGACTGATTTAACCTTAGCCGAGTCATTTATCTGAATGAGTTAAGTGAACCTTGTTGAATCTAAGTTAACTCACCAATTTACCTAATTAACTCGGTGGACCTTGACCGAGTTAGACTATTTACTTGACCTGACTCAGTGAATCTTGATTGAGTTGAATCCTTTGACTAAGTTGACTAGTTTAACCTTGTCTGACTCAGTTAATCGGTTTGACTCAGAATAACCCTGTTAACCTGAGTTGAATCGGTTTGACTCAGAATAACTTGGTAGACCAGAACCCGGCTTTACTCGTTGACTGGACTTTGACCGAGTTGGACTTTAACCTTTGACTTTGACCTGACTTTGGACATTAACTGTTAGTTGACCATTGACTTTCACTTTGACCGTTAGTTGACTCAGAAGGACCAGGCCTTAGGTTAATGAGTTGGCTTAGTGGAATTGGGCTTAGAAAGACTTGTATGATTCATGTGTGATCCTTTTTGGCTAGTTTCTTAGACTTCTTGTGTGATTAACAGTTAGTTATTAACAACAATCGATTCAAAGGATGAACCAGTGGATCGTGGATCTCGGGGTAGGCGTGGTCTGTCATCAAAAGGTGTGGGAATGCATTTGACTCTTTTGTAATCATTATTGTTGCTTTTATAAAAGTTTATGCTTAACAAACTCATGTATTGTCTTTTCGTGCATTCCATGCTTTGTTTAAAATGCATTATGTTAATCCTGTTGACTCTGTGAATCTTTCCACGATTTGGAAAGGACTTGTATTATTTTGTTGTCAATATGAATTGTTATGGGAAATGCTAATTTCCACTTGTGGTATATAGGATGCGCTCCTTCACATTTATACCTACTTTAATTCAGCTTTTATTGTTTAGAGTTGGTCACCATGGTCTTGGTGGCATCCATAGCTAAATAGGTGTGAATTTCCGGTTAGGAATTTACAACCATATTAGTACATTGTTTGATGAAAGAGTTTGTTCCATATACATGTATGATTATTTCAGTGACTTAGTCACTGTTTAATGTTTCGAAAAAACATGTATTGTTTTCCAAATCTTGCCTATGATTACTTAGAAGTTTGAATGTTAATTATTCCCACTTCAGTTTCTGTGACAGATCATAGTTGCGCAGCGAAAGCTTCAAGGGTTGAGTTCGCTAGTTGATTAACTTCTTTTATGTTTATTATGTTATATATTTTATTTGAAAACCAAATGACTATTATATATGTATCATTTGAGAGAATATCTTGTATATATATTTCTGAGAAGGGTTAGTTTTGGGTCAAGTTTTATAGTAGATTTCTTATTTGATTGATTCAGTAAATGTTAAGTTTTAGTGCCTCTATATTAGTTAATCTCTTAGATTAGTCAGTTGTTAACTTAGGGGGCGCTACAATTTTCTCCATGAATGGTCATGGTGAAATCCCCTTTTGTATTCCACTGGGAAGATAAACTATCTTTCACAAAAGGAAAAGCTAGCATATTCCCTACAAAATAACCAACTACCAGAGATTCACAATATTCAATTTGAGATTTGAGTTCACCTGATGAAAAACTGCCGTTAGTTGACCATCAACCGAAGTCGGTTCTTTATAATTAGGAAGCTTCGTTGATGGAGCGGAAGTTCTTGAGATGTTGTGACCATTCCAGCAAGGGTTATGGTTTTCTTTTAAAGCTCCATTAACTCCCAAAGAAGAAGAAGGAACTAGTAACAACGGAAATCCTCTAACCCAAGGTTTAAATTATTACCAATTGCATATGTAGATGTTGATTCACTCTGATTAGTGTTCGAAATCGGAGGAGAAGGAGAAAAATGGGTTCTATCCTTGGAGAAACGCAAGATACTTGATGCCCAAGGAAATCGCCTTTATTTCCTCTGTCACATCATCTCTATTCATACTGATCCATCATTTGCAGCATATACCATCTCAGAGAAGAAATTCTCATTTGAATTCCTTACATAACAAACTTCATAGATTAGAATTCCAGATAACCTATTTGGGCATGCATCAATAATTCGATTACTAGCATCCTTCACACAATTCAAGCAGTATTCTTCAGTAAGATCACCTCTGCAAAGTGCGAGCCCATAGACATAACTAGTATCATCTTTGTCATCATCATCATCAATGTCAACGATGCCAATGGATGTATTGTAGAACCCACTAGAGCGAGAAGTGTTGGAAGGTAGAAAACTGAGCAGCAACTTCAGGTTCTTCTCATATGAACTGTTGGGTGTAATTTGAGTCTGAGCAAATTGGTTTATAGACAGGTTCATCAGCTCTAGATGTTAGGGCATTAATTGACAAAAAGCAGTAGTAATACGATGAAGATCATATCTTTGTAACTAGCTTTGCTCACATCATGTGTCTTTTTGATATTTAGAAAAGAAGTAGCTAGGGACCTTGGTTTGATTGGAGAGGAGATGCAAGAGAACTAAACCAAGAAAAAGTGTATACAAACTTGATATATTTGACCTAGAAAAATCATACATTTAATATGGTAGTAAGAATGTGTTTGTTTTCTCCCGACTCATCTGAATCTGACTCGCCTGGATCTGACTGAAATCACCCACTCATCTGGATCTGACTCAATATGTTTGTTTTTTGGGTCAGATCTGACTCAAAAATATGAGTCAGTGGTTTGTTCTCATGAGTCAGAGATTGAGGAGTATTTTATTACCTGACTCAAAAGGGTCCGAGTCAGGGATCAAATCTGACTCAAATCGCGAGTCAGATCTAACTCAAAATAAAAAAACAAACGGTCTGACATCTGACTCGGACCGAGTAAGTGGTGGACTCAGATCCAGATCATGAGTTACCAAAAAAACAAACACACTCTAAATAGGCCCAATATTTTATAAAATCTATAAATAAATCAACATGGTACCGACAATCGTCAGATTAGGTCGCCAATTTCATCACCCAAAGACTTCACAACTTATTATAACTGGATTCAATATTTGAATAGGATCTCGTGAGCAGAGTTTAAAATTTTGGTTTTCGAATGTTCCGCGTAGGTTTTGAACAAATACTTTTTACTGTACATGAGTATACCGATAATAAAACAAAACAAATAAAAGTAAAAAGATGAAATCAAAATTTCTTATATAAACTCCAGACCCTATCTTTGATTGCCATATATACCAACGAAACCTAGTTTAATTGGGGCCCTAAAAACTAATTAAGGGCCTCATTAGAGGACAAAAATGGTCAAATCTAATTTGAGTCACCAGCTCCTTAATCAATTTTTTTAAATGGCTAAACTGGCTCTGAATGATTAGTATTAAAAATAATTAAGTTAAGTTAATTAGTATGATTAGATTATGTTAGATTAAAAATCAAATTTTAGAATCATTTTTTTTTTTTTTTTTGTGAGTTGAGAAGATAAAGAGGATGTTTTAGAAGAAAATTTAGGAATTTTAAAAATGAGTGATTCAAGTAGGGGAAATGATGTTGGGGAAGGTATAAACACTCTGAAATTTTTTGGGACAGAAAATCTGTTTGTTTTTCGCCTGGGGTCGTTGACGTATTAAAAAGGGTCGTTTATAGAGGATCGTCATAAGTTTCTAAATTATGTCAACGACTCTAATCTAGGGTAAAAAATATGAAAACCAGAAATATGGTCATTATCTTCATCATCATATACCCTAACGATTTTTTTATAGTTTTTACATGCATATGAAAAATCGTTAGGGTTTAGGCTTGTCGAATCGACGACCCTTTTACTATAAGAG